>CM053502.1:66608742-66632744 GCA_028627145.1 Eidolon dupreanum | reverse complement strand
TGCATAGAAGAAAACTTAGGAACTAAACTCAAGGACCTTGGACTTAAAGAGGATTTTATGAATTTGACCTCAAAGGCAAGGGAGTAAAAGCTAAAATAAATGAATGGGACTACATCAAACTAAAAAGCTTCTACTCAGCAAAAGAAACCGTCGACAAGGTAAAGAGACAACCATCCGAATGGGAAAATATATTTGCAAGCAATGCCTCCAATATGGGCCTAATATCCAAAATATACAAAGAACTCATAGGACTCAATAACAACAAAAACCCAAATGATCCAATCAAAAATGGGCAGAGGCCCTGAACAGACACTTCTCCCTAGAGGACATACAAATGGACAATAAATATATGAAAAGATGCTCAACATTGCTAGCTATTAGGGAAATGCAAATCAAAACCACAATGGGATACCATCTCACACCTGCTAGAATAGCTATAATCAACAGGACAAGTAATAACAAATGTTGGAGAGGATGTGGAGAAATAGGAACCCTCATACACTGCTGGTGGGACTGCAAATTGGTACAGCCACTATGGAAGACAGTATGGAGGATCCTTAAAGCACTAAAAATTGATCTACCATATGATCCAGCAATCCCTCTACTGGGTATTTACCCCAAAGACTTAAAAACTCATATCCGAAAACATATTTGCACACCAATGTTCATAGCAGCATTATTCATGGTGCCCAGGACACGGAAGCAACTGAAGTGTCCTATGATAGATGATTAGCTAAAGAAGCTATGGTGCATATTTACAATGGAATGTTACTCAACCATAAGAAGAGATGAAATACTGCCAGTTGTGACAACATGGATGGACCTCAAGATAATCATGGTAAGTGAAATAAGCCAGAAAGAAGAAGTTGAAAATCACGTGATATCTCTTATATATGAGATATAAATCTAAAAGCAACAAATGAACAGGACAAACAAACAGAGACTCATGGACATGGAATAGACTAGTGGTTACCAGAGGGTAAGGGGTGGGGGGAAAGGGGAGGTAAATGAGGTAAAGGGGGTCAAATATGTGGTGATGGAAAGGAATTTAACTATAGGAGGTGAATACACAGTGTAAATATATATATGCCTTACTGTTAAAGTGTACAGATGAAACTTGTTGGGTTTCATTAACCAATGTCACCATAAAAAATAAATTAATTAATTAATAAAATACACACACACACACACACATATTTTTAAATGATTAAAATGTGGTCTACCTACTGTATTAAATTGGGGATTATTAAAAGTTGACAATAAATAAATAAATAAATAAATAAATAAACAGACAGACAGACAGACAGACAGACAGACTAATGGTTACCAGAGGGGAGGAGGAGGGAGGAAGAAGGAAGTAGATGGGGTAAAAGGAGTCAAATATGTGGTGACATTAAAGAATTAAAAATAAATTTAAAAAAATATAAAAAAATATATCTAATACATCACTTTCATTTAACCACTTCAAATATTATCATGTTTTTAGTTATTCTGAGAGCCTTAAAACTGGTCTCCCCATTTGGAGTTCAATCTTCTCTTCACCAGGCCAACTCCTAATTATACTTTAAGTCCTAACTTAAACATAAATTTCTTACAGAAAGTCTTTGATAATCTCAGACTAGGTTGGGTTCCTCCTCTTATTCATGATCATAATATACTATCCTTCTCCTTTGTAGCACTTGTAAATGGTATTATTAAATAATCGTGTGTATGTAGATATCTACATACATAAATACACATATATATGTTTATTCCCTTTCTTGCCAAACCATCTACTCTGAAGACAGAGCCATATCTACATTATTTAATGCTGTCCTCCCATTGCTTACTGCACTGCCTGGTACATAGGAGGTTCTCAGAAGTTATTTGTTAAATAGAGTACATATAAAATGAAACATATGTTCTAATTGAAAAATATGTTTTTATGTATTTATATATAATATTTTAAACCTAACTTTCTTTTCTGTTCCAGGATCACATCTAGGATATCACATTACATTAAGTCATTGTGTCTTAGGCTTTTCTTGGCTCTGATGATAGTATTTCAAACTTTACTTGTTTTTTGATGTCTGACAGTTTTGAGGAGTATGGTAAAGTATATAATAAGGTTTCCCTTTAGTAGAATCTGAAGTTTTTCTCATGATTAGACTGGGGTTATGGGTTTATGGGAGAAAGACCACAGAGGTAAAGAGCCGTTTTTGACACATCATGTCAAGGTTACCTACTGTCAGCATGTTGACGTTGACCTTGATTACCTAGATGTAATGTTTGCCCGGTTTCTCCTCTACAAAGTTTCATTTCTCCCACTTTCCGTACTCTTTAGAAGGAAGTCACAGCACAACTCACACTTAATGAGTGGAGAGTTATGGTCCCCTTCTTACCACATTTTTAACATTTTAAAGCGTATTATTTCAAGTTTTCGAAGAATAATGATCAAACTTATCTCTTTATAAGGGTCTGTATCAGGAATGCCCTCAATCTTTAGTTAAGAACTATGTTTCATCTCCTTAAAGGCTGGAGATCAACAAATGAAAGCAGTACAGACAGCAAAATATCTGAGCTGACGAGGAGAAAGGAATGCCACTGCCTACACTTTGCCCTTCTCTGATGTAAATCCAAAAAACTAAGAGTCAAGTATAACAGTTGCAATCACTATACAGTTCTTCTGAACAAGAGTTTGAGACTGAAAGAATCTAATTAAGACAGTCTTCCTGAATTTGAAGCTAAGCTCTACCATTTTCTGGACTTTATGATCCTGACAAATCTTTAACTTAAGACTCAGTTTCCCCAATGACAAAATGGGTGCAATGTCAATATCTACCTAATGGGGTGGTTGAAATTATTTCAGGAGACAAAGAATATAAAGCCTTTTATACTCAATAAACAAACAATGCAGTGGGAACATTTGTTAATATTAAGTAGATGTATCTTTCCTGCTCATGAATCATGTTACCCTCTCACATTCTCTTTGTGTCATTGGCATGCCTTCATGGGATTGTGGGTACTATCTTGAACACAGTTTAGCTTCAGATCTTATCATAGTAATTAGTAATCTTGAGAACCATGTTTTGTTGAATGAGAAGAGTTTTCTTAATTCCAAAAGCCTTCCTTTACATATTCACTGCAAATCTTGGATGTCATTTTTTTATAAGCTAAAGTGTAGAGAGAATGGTTCTATGATTTGAAGGCAGTTCCTGTGAGATAGAAAAGGAAGGAGAAGGAAGGAATCAGGAAAGGGAATGAGAAGAGGGACAGAGATTTGGACTGTGATGAAGATGCCTCTGGGTCTGTAAGAGACTAGACCCTCATGTCTTGGTCTGGGGTGATGAGTAAGACATTAGTTTAAAAGCTGAAGCAGCTTGAGAAAGAATTTGACACTGGCTAGGCTAAGGCTCTGCTTTTCTCTGTTGGCACTTTCTCAGCCTTGCTTTGGTAGGATGAAGGGAATAGAAAGGTGGGCTCCAGAGAATATTCAGCTGGTCCTTCTTGTGGTATGGAGGATTTCCTGGGAGATCCCATGAATGATGCAGAAAAGCACTAAGAATTAAGAGTCACTGTGACTGTCCAAAGTCCATCATGTATGGGCATGGTTAGAGGAGTGCTAGGTCAGGGGCTGCATGGTGGACAGCCCAGAGTTGGGAGCTAGAGGGAGGCAGAGCTGAGCCTCACAAGTACCCCTGTATGGTTAGCAGTGGGACCCAGTTAGCAGGAGTTTGCTATTTTCTGGGAGCAATTGCCCTGCCAAAAGTTTCTCAGAGAACATACCATTACTGACATTAGCATCCACTGGGACAGAAATCTGCACCCAAAAAAAAGAGACGAGAAAAGCTACTCCTTAGCCAGGGGTCAGCAGGAGGCAGCAGAGGACAAGAGATTACAGGCGCCTACTCTGGCTGGCAGGACAACTAAAGATGCCTTCTTAGACCCATCCTGGGAGGAGGAGGATTCAAGGGAAAGACGAAGAGAAAGGGGGAATAGGGTCCAATGTTGAGTTCGAATTGACTGAATATTTACCTGAAAGACTTGAATTTTAAATAGGAAGAAACTATTCAAGAATCCTTTTCTTCATATCTGAACCCCTTTTTTAGCCTATTTTTAATTTTCTTGTTTGTTTTCCTTTTTCAACTCCTTTTTAAAATACCTTTATTTTAAATTTCTTTTTCCAGTTATCTTGTTTGAAATTTAAAGTTTCATATTACAAGCTTCGAGAAGCTTGAACCCCTTTTGCCTATTTCCAAACCATTGGATGGATATCACATTTTAATAATAAAAAAAAAATCCTACTTTTGTCAGTATCTTTAGCTAAAAAAAAACCTTCATTCATAAACTCTCATTGACAATTTTATCTTTAAAGATTATTAATATTGTCTTAATAAGATGTTTGAATTTCCTAAGATTCACTTTCTGTTTTGAGCAAAGCCATTCATGTGCTTGTGTTTGATGAGGCAGATCTTTTTAAAAAGTACCAAATGTGAAAACATAAAGAGAAGCATAATTGTTTTTGATCATTTGCCTCCAAAAGTAATATTAGCAGTTTATTGGGTGTAACTGACACATTCAGATAATCCTGGTTTCACTCTACTAGTGTCTCCTTTTTCTTCCATGGAATTGAGGCTTTCCTTTTGACCCTACTGTTTGAGTTGGTTTTTTATATTCATAGATTCGAGTTAGCTTTGCTTTGGCACATGGCCTCAGTTATGTAACTCCTAACTAGTTTAAACTGTCTGCAAATTCTGAGACTTTCCTTTTTTCAAAAGGAAGAGTCTAATTCCCTTCCCTTCAGTAAGACCTGGACTAGTGACTCATTTCTAAAGAACAGAATGTGGTAGCGGAGACAAAGTATAACTTCTGAGACCAGGTTGTAAAGGGCACTATGGCGTGTTTGCTCTCCTGGATGCCTCGCTTTGGGGAAGACAACCAGCATGCCGTAAGGACACTCAACAGTGTGGAAAGATCAATGTGGCGAAGGAGCTACAACATCAGGAGGGGAATACACAAGTGGGTCCTCCCAGTTCCAGTCAAGCCTTTGGAAAACTACAGCTCTGGCTGACCTCTCTACTACAATCTCATGAGCAACTGGAGCCAGAACTACCTAGAATTACGCACTCCTGAATTCTCAACTCACAGAAATTGTGTGAGATGATGTTTATTGTTGTTTTAAGATGCTGAGTTTAAGGGTAATTCATTTTGCAGCAATAGATTAATAACTAGCTTTCTCACAAAATACATTCTAGTACATATAAAAGGACTAGAAAAAAAATGTGGTTAATTGGCATTCTCCTATCATTATGACAGCCTTGGGTTGTGAGTGGCACTGAGGTGAAATAGCATGGCCTGGTGAAATGCTTTCTTTGGCAGTTGCTGCAGTTACCTGGCATTTGTATGTGGCTTGGCTTATTTGTGGTTGACTTATACACGAGGTAAAAATTAAGCTGATTCAACAAGGGTGACTAAATCAATTACATGAAGGTGTGGCTTTTGACTCAGAAGTGTTTTCCCAAAATTTTTAGTCAAAGAAAAATAATATATACTCTGCTTGATATTCCCCAAAACTCATGCTAGACAAACAATAACAAAAAAAAAAAAAGGCAAACAATAACAAAGAAATCTAAGAATATCTTTAAATGGTTTGGTTCACATACTTATTTAAGAGATGAAGACTGAAAATAACTGTTTAAAGTTACAAATACCAATGTTTTTCAGTTTTAAATCTAAAGAGTTACAAGTGTTTTAGGTATTGTGAAAGGGTCAAGTTGGTTTGTAGTACTTTAAAACTTAGTTTTTTTCCCTCTTCAAGTGATCTTTTCTTCTTCAAGACTCATTTCTAAACTTACCTTTTTCATTATAAAACATTCATTGCTTTATTGATTAGCCTCTCACTGTCTTCGTGAATAGGGTACCACAAAGATTTCAGAGTTCCCTTCTTAGGGACAATCTGGCGCTGAGAAAACCCATGCTAAGCTCCAAGATGCTTGCTGTCAACTGGGCTCAGACTGCAGTGAGTGGCACCCCAAGCACTTTCTGAAACGCAGTCTTCTAAGATCTGTATGCAATGACTGAGGCACCCAATGAGCCTTAGAGAGGAGAAAATTACTTGTTTTTCCAAGCATACACAGAGGTATATGTCCCAGAACATCTGAAAGATAAAGTTTCCTTCCTTCCTTCCTTCCTTCCTTCCTTCCTTCCTTCCTTCCTTCCTTCCTTCCTTCCTTCCTTCCTTCCTTCCTTCCTCCCTTCCCTTCCTTTTTCTTTTCCTTCCCTTCCTCCCTCCCTCCCACCCTCTCTCCTTTCTTTTTTTTTTATAAGAGTTTATTTGAGTCCAAACTGACAACAGTTGTCTGGGAGCAAGATCTCAAATGCTCTGATAAAATCTAAGTTTTATTTCAAATTAACTCACTGTATCCAGGGGGAAAATGACCTTTGATCGACACTCAAATCGACAATTGTCTTTCCCTACACTTTGAGGGATTAGAAACAATGACAAACAGGTTAAATTTAGACTTTGGCTTTTTGTTTTTACTCCTGTCAGCTCAAGTTCATAATGTGTTAAAGGACAGAGTTTGTGTCCTGGCATTCTCATTGGAGTCTTCCATTCCAGGTCCCTCACCAGCAGAATGCTGTAGTAATCCCCAAAGGTCTGGTGGGACGATGCTGAGCATTCAAACAGACTGCCTTTCTTTTAGGCTAGGACAAAGTCTGAAACAAACTGCTATATATTACAGATTGACTTTCTGTTGTTGTTTTTTAATTTGGGAGGTAGGCTCAACATTACAGAAAGACACTTGTGCTAGTGTTACTGTAGTAAGTTTGAGGCCGATTACAAAAAGCTCTTTACATGATTGTGTACCAGTAGCATCCCTTTTGGTTTTAGCTCTTGGTCCAGAAGAGAGCAAGAACTTATTCATTACATCTTATTTTAAGACTTTTTAATTACATGAACAGAAAGCTTTACTTTTTAAAAATAAAGATTAATCATGTAATTAGTTGTCTTTTTCCCAACATTGTTCTAAAGCTTAAATATTGTAATTTTAAAAATAAATATTGGTTAAGAGGAGGATAATAGAAGATGGCATCTTGCCCCTACATAACTCTAAAGTTATTTTTATAAAGTTATTCTTCCCATAAGGTGGTGCCCTAGAAAAACAAGGCTATATTTTTATTATGATAAAAAGTGTGTCCAAATAACTATAAACAAACATGATGACACCGATAATAATGTACTCCCTCCACTTTTTCCTAGAAGTCAATATAAGATGCCCTCTGTTCAGAATAGATCAGATCTAATTCTTGATCACTTCAGAAAGGCTACTTACTGTAAACAACTGAGATTTTACTGAAAAGATTCTGTAATACTATTTTGAGATAAGTCTTTCACATTAAGCTATCTTTAGATACTATTTCATGGATGACAGGGCACTGCTACTTGCTCTAAAGATTTGTTTCAGCATCGTGACCATGTGTAATACACTCTGCCCTATCTGCTGCAGATGCCCCCACCAATATTGGTCAGTCTGGAACTTTTGATGCTCACCACAGCCCTTCTGATCTCTGCAGTTACCTAGTCCTCCCTTCAAGAGGCTTGCCTTTCCACATGTTACAAGACATAACACAGAGAGGAGAGACTGACGAAGTGTGAGTGGAATCCTGGCTCTTCCACCCTCTCCAGTCACTAACCTCTGAACCTCAGTTTTCCATTCATCAAACACTTAATAATGACAGTACCTATGTCCTCTGCTGCTGTGAAGACTAAATGAGATAATAAATATCGAATGGTGGTAACAGTGCCTAGCACACAGAAAACCCTCAACGAATGTTGGCTGTTACTATTACTGTTTAAGCTGCAGAGACATGGGGCATACAAATGTGGAAAATCAGATCTGAAACTACTGGCAAGATTAAAGACAAACAACTGCTGTTTTAAAATCTGAATTAGACAGTCTGTATTCTAAAACACATACACACACAAAATCTGTACCAATTAAATACAATAAAGTTGAAAGGGGATATAAATTACAGTTTTTCTTTTTTAAAAACAGACAATAGTAAAATACTACAGTCAGCTCACTATACACAAAAATCATGAACAGCAGCTTTTCATTAAAATCTCCAATATCTTATTCATTTACTGATGCTAAGAACTTAAAGAAAAAAGGTACAGCAGGCTGTACACATTCTCTCGCTCTCACAACACATTTATTGCTGTACATCTAGACCAATTGTACAGGCATCTACAGAACAGGTACATAAAGTACCTTCGTAAAAATTTCTGCACACATAATCCTTCAACGTCTCCACTGATAGGAGAATTTTACAAATGAAGACATGGACAGCAGGGTCATCTGTATTTAATTATCTCCTGCAAACATGGTGAAGTGAACTTTATAGCTTAATGCATCTCTTCAGCATTTCCCAGAAATTAAGTAAAACAGCAACAGCAAAACCACACCACAATGAAGCCCACCAATCCAAAACAAAACCACACACACACAAAAAAAAACAAAACAAAAATCAACACCCCCTTCCCACCCCAATCCAACTCTTGATATTCCTTGTGTTTTTACAGTAATACTGCTTTCCGTACTCTACCTGCCTTGATGGGCTGAACCAAGGTATGAGACCAGCTGGAGGCAGGGCCCCCATAATTGTCAACTGTTATAATACAGTGTCAAGTCAGCAGGTGGTGGGCTAGGTGGAAGACCAAAGAATACAGCTGTGAAATTTTTCAGTGTGCTTATGAAACAGAGGACATAACGGCAGCATGTGGCCTGGTAGCCAAGGGGAGTATGACACCACACTTGCAGTCAAATTGTATGTACACATAAAACAAGAGTGGACAGCAAAATTGTTCAGTCGTGTGTAAGTTCTTTGGTTATAAAGAACGGTATTCTGTAACTTTTTCTGCAAAGAGGGATTTGCGACCTCATTCTTAGGCAATCAAGTCCTTTTCATCTGCTCGTGTATATGGGATTGCCCAAGTTGCTTTGTAACAAAGTTCAGTACCTTATGATTTTCTATAAACCACTTTTATCTGCATTTTAGTGTTCAGTCTGTCTCTGAATAGACATACTATAGATACACATTTCATATACATAATATATATTATTTATAAAAAAACAAATTAGAGTATTGACTCCAGACTCTACAGTAAGAACTAATTAAAATTGTACATGAATGAATCTGTTTGAATCTGTGGAGGTTTCTACACAGTGGGGTGTGTAGTAAGTGCAAACAAAAATACTGCCACTTAATTAATCCAGGGTTTTCGGTTCTCTGGCTTTCTGGAAAAAGCAGAAGCTGTCGATTCACCCAGGTGACAAAGCACCGCTGATTCTTCCCTCTCAGGAGGGAATAGAAGGTGGCCTAGGAAGCACATGGCTTCTCCACGCTGGTCTGAGGTCCTGCTGGGCCGCAGCATGTTTTAAAGATGAGGCTGGTGCTTTTTCAAGAGGACCTGGGACAAAGATGCTGTGGCCTGTGGAGGAAGTGCTCACTTTCATCGAGGGGTTGAGGTCCTGTTCCCCTAGAATGCAGAGGTTGGTGAGTTCGAGCTCTTGTCCCCATCTCCCTTCCTCACCCACAGGGACTCTTCCTATAGGGACCCACAGGATCCAGTTTATTATGGAATCCAGTTTTAGAATTTACACTATACAAGGGAGAAACCTAGCCCCAAAGTAAAGCTTCTAGGAAAAGTAATGGACAGCAAAGCCCAGAGTTAAAGTAGAAAACTGTTACTTCTGAGTTTACATGCTGTGATATCAGGGTAAGAACAAAAGTCAAACTTAAGTACTTAAGAAGTTTTCAAACTGTAACAGTGTCAGAACAACTTATTGAAATAAAAATAAAAATACTAAAGACATTTAAAAAGGAAAAAAATCACCATAATCTCACATTACCATAATACAACAAATATTTTTGTGAGTTCCATTTTTAAACCAAGATCTTTTGGCAGGGACACATTATTCTGGAGACTTTCAAAAGCAAAATCCAGGCATTCTTTCTGTTTGTTGGGTTCTAAACAACCTAGGCAATGAAATGAGGGGGGGTTGTTGCCCCTCTTCCCTCTTCTGTGGGCTGTGAGCTTCATAGTGCAGCCCTCAGACACCCCGCCTCATATTACTTCAGTGGAGGGGTTTGTGAAAACCTTATCCCCCCGATCCACCCCAAGTGAAGCAAAATCTCCGGTGTGGAGAGTAGTGACTCCTGAGACTCTGAATTTTTAAGAGGCACCCTCTCCCGACACCCCACAGTGAGTTTATTACACATTTAGGTTGAGAAGCACAGTTACAGGATGAACTTCCTCAGTAAAACAGAGAGACTGAATGGCACCAGGATTACTTTATCCTTTACCAAGCAATTATCTTATCCTTTACCAAGCTACTTTCTCGTTTGGTCAGCTCTGTTTTGCTAAAGCGCTAGCACTCCTAAACCCCTTGCTCAGCTGTGCTTGGGGTGTGGGACCAAAACAGTGACCCTTAATGGGAAGAAACGGTGGCACGCAGGAGCAGAGCACTCAGAAGAGGATACTCTCTTATTTATATAATTCACTATTTTCCTTAGGAATATTAGCAAAAAATCCATTCTGTTCTAATATGAAAATTAAACATGATAATAAACCAGTCTGGGTAATTTTAAAATCCCAAATGTCAACTGCTTAAAGAATTCATCTAAACTTCCCCAAAGCGCCTTTTATTCTATGGGCACCTGATGACTGTATTTTATCAATTCTATGATACATGTTATTTTCCCCTACATTTTAACATCTCTGAAATTGAGTTGTGTCTTACAATTGCTGATATGATATAGTTTAATTGAAAGTATTTTTTCTTAATGATACATAGAATAATGGTGTATGTAATAAGCAAAGAAATCAATGATTTGATGAAATATGGTAGATGCTACCAGAATATCTTGGGATAGCCATCTCAGGCAATGATTATGAGACTGACTGATCCTTACCCACGTGAATGTTTAATTCAACACAACCCATATTCTAGTCCAAAAAGCCACTGCTCCCATATATTTCATAGTTCGACTCAAACTATGCAAGCAGACTTGTTCCCCCAGAGCCCACCAGCTGGGTAGCATGTGAGCTTGCTCCCCAGGTGGGCCCATCTTCCCTGTCAGAAACATCTGAATGAATCTCTCCTACTAAACCACTGATAAAAGGGCTTCTGGGGTTGGTACATAATTAGGTGAGTTCACTGACAGCACAGAACCCAAAGGACTGCCTCTGGAATTTATTACCTGGTCATTCTCTGCCGAGGAATGCATCTGGTGAGGGTCCTGTGGACCATCAGAGACACTCTTACTATCCGTTTTATTTGGTAGGTTCTTCCTACTCGGTATCTCTTCAGCAGAAGAATCTGTCAAACCATCAAAATCTTTCTCATCTGATACACCCATAAACTCTGTGAAAGAATGGTCCTCAAGGACATTTGTGGTATGCTCTACGGTCACTCCCCTGGGGCAGAATTCTCTGGCTGGTTGGCCATTTTTACTGGAGCAGGTATCTTGTTCTGAACATGAGCCAGTCCTATAGAATAGTTTGGAGTTTTTCCCAGGGATGCTTTGGGATGATGGGCTCCCTTTGGCTAAGGCACTGTTTTCCTTGAGTGGCACCATAATCATCTTATCCTTTACCAAGCCTCTTTCTAGTTCTGTCAATTCTTTGTTTGAGGATGGTCTGAAATCATGCACAAGTGATGGTCCAGAATGCTCACTGGGGTCTGCATCTTTCATCTGAATGGCTAGCTGATCTGAACTGTCACTAGAGGGGACTGTCATGTCAGACAGAGTGGCATTGGAGGCACTGTGGGAAAAGTAGCCACTGGTAATACTGCTGGTGGTAGGGCTACGGGACACTTCTTTCTCCAAGACCCGTGAGTTCGTCAAATCTACTTTAGATGAAAACCACTCTCTGCTCTCCAAGCTGGCATTGTAAACACTGAAGTCAGCAAATTCCACAGGTACATAAGGCTGTGAACCTATCAGTTTCCTGTTAAGAGTTTCCAGATCACTTTCTTCCTCTTCAGAGTCCTACAGAAATGAAGCAAAAGTCAGCCATTAGCTCTTTATAGCAACTGCATTGTTGAGACATGTTTTAAATACTTTACTATTAAAGGAATTCACGTGTTTGGGGTTTTGTTTTTTTGTCGTCCCCCCGCCCCCCCGCCCCACCCCTCCGAGTTTGGTTAAATCTTGTCACCCATTGAGGACACAAGTACATTATTCTCAGATATCTGTGAACAAAAACTCATTATCATCTAATATGAAGGAGATTTATTTCTTCCGTGCTCACTCAATGCTAATTAGAAATCCTTCCTCTCCTGATTTAAGAGAAAGGATGGAACAAAGTGCAGTGGACTTAATTAGCTGCTCATGATTGGTTTTCAGTTGTGATGTTGTCCTTTCTCTAATTAAATGAGTAGATAGCCAGAAGGAAAGAGGAACTGCTGCTTCACTTGTTCTTACAATCCTCACCTTGGGGAGCAAAGTGCAGATAACTAAGGTGATTTGTGAAAGGTCTCTGAGCTATTTTATGGGAGATAGGGCAGTAAAATAAGGCCCCAACAGCAAAATGCCTAAGAACACAATTTCAACACCCATTCGCAGTATTATACTAAATATTTGGAAGGCTGTAAAATACTAACAGACTGATGATTACCTTTGAGGGGTTTTGAGAAGCTTAGATGGAGGATTTGGCTAGAAGGTGAGGAAGATAAGATTTAAATGTAAATTTCCTTTGTCAAATAGCTTTAGAATTTTTTATAGAAATTGGTAAATATGCAAAAGTGGGTGTTATTAACTCTCAGTCTCTCTCTCCAATGAATGACTTTTGATATTTTTGTGGAAAACAGTGTAAAACATATGACTATTTTACTTCCAAATAAAAATAAATGGTATTACTATCTAGTCATTTCTAATTAACCTAACAAACATCTGATGACACTGCAAATATTCCTTTTCTCTTTTAAAATGTGACTTTCACTCAACAAATATTCATCAAGCACCCACCACATGCCAGCCATTCTCCTAAGAACTGGGAACACTGATGGTGGGCATAAACAGGCACAGTCCCTGCCCTCAGAGTTATGACTTTAGGCCCTTGTTCTTAGGACAATCCTGGACACAGCATGGGTGGAATTTTCATTCAGTATAACAACAAAGTTAACTGTAAAGACATGAAACCAAAACATCAACCTTACTCATCAGAGAGAAGAAGGAGGGGAAGGTTGGGAAAAGAAAAAGATGGGGAGGGAGACCATGCCCCACAAATATGGCAGATGGTAATTCACAAATGAATGTAAATTTCATCTACTTACTTTTACAGTATTATTTTCTTTTGCATCTCATTAGATGCTAAATATATAAAAACAGCTCAATACTCTTTAATCCTTCTTAGTTTTTAAAATAACTTGGATATAAATTATTTAAAAGTATCAGTAGTCTTAACTCCTTGGCTATTAATGAAAGGTGACTATCGATTATCAGTGATAAAGTTTCATAAATCAGCAAAACAAAATTTTTGGCAACACTACTCTCTTGCCATCCTATCTTTAGCTTTATTCTAAATTAAGTGGCACCTCTGAAAAGGGGTGAGGTAGAATATTCTTTCCCTAGGGTTGGAGGAATGTATGCAAAGAAGCAAAGATTGGACAGAATTATCAGAATCAGCAGCCTCTATCTATATATTCTAGATTCTCTGCTTGAATTGTTTAGAAACAAAATTGAATTTCAAGTGTTTGTATATCTTATATTTCCTTGTGGTTTAACCTGCCAAAGAAACATAATTCCCCAAGCCCAAGAGTCCCTGATGCAATGAAATACTAAAAAGTTCGTTTGTACAAGGAAAACCAAATTTGAAGATGAGAATTAGTACTCTGGGGCCCTTTATATGCCTGAAGTTATTTCTTCTAAAGACTGAGGAAAAGCCTGTCATTCAAAATATAACAGTGCTGAATCAAATATTCAATCATGAGTATAATATGTAGAAATAGGTATATTTATCAAACTCACAAAGACAAAAAATTATTCCTAAATGATCAAAATTACTTTGTAACTCTGAAGAGTCTACCAAACCCTCTCGACATTAAGATCAAATAGAGATCAGTACATAGTTATGCACTTGGAGCAAGGGTGAGCGTGGGAGAGTGACTCAAAGAGAAGGGCTAAAGCAGCAGGGATAACTATTTTCAGAAAAAAAGAAAACTGAGTGCAGATGAAATATTTTCCAACATGTAAAAGGAGACTGAAAGTTTGTCAAGTTATAGCCTTTAAAAAAAGAAAAAAAAAAAGCTCTTACTCGTTTAAACTATATGTTAAGGGAATTTGGTTAGATTTTTTTTTATTCCAGAAATATTTATCATTGTATCTTAAAGGAATATTTATCATTATATCTTAAAGAAGACTACACTAAGCACCTTCCTACTATGTCTTAAGGACAAAAAGAATGAAAACCCTACCTAAAACTGGAGCACGAAGTCAAGTTCTCAAGCTTTTCTCTAGCTACAGTCTTCAAGATTTTATTTTTGCAATTTTACTTTATGCAGCTGATATTTACCTATAGATAAAACACCTTGATTTTAAGAAGGGATCAAAACCTACATTAAAGCAGTGACTCTCGGCAAAGAGTTTCATTTGATTAAAGTCATTTTCACTCCCACTATAGTCATATTTGTGTTGTCCAGCAGAGAGACAGTCTCTGTTTTCAGAAGGGCTGTAGCATCTGAGGGCCCCAGTACTTCTGTCCATGGTGCTAAGGGGAGGGCAACCCCTTTCAGAAACCACAATAGGGTGACTGAAACTGCATTATCTCTGGGAGTACTTGGAATCACCAGGGTCAGCCCAATTCGCTAAGGGACGATGAACTTTTGTTCTTACACTCTCATTAACTGTGTAACCCTGGGCAAATCGCTCAACAGGTCTTTCATTTCTTATGTAAAATGGGAGAAATAAACCATATGCTGTCTATGTAAGACCTAAGAAACAGAGAGAAATGCTTTTCTTTCCGCTCTTCTCTCTGCTTCATGGTTTAAAAAGACCCCACAGGCATATCATTGCCTTTATCTTATTCATACAAGACATGAAGTACATTTCTATATTTTCCCAAATTGATCAGACAAAAAACGCTTTAAGAATCAAGCATATCTGTATCTATTATATTTTATGTGAAATTACAGTTTACTTTGGTAATTAGATGAGCTAAAAAATAAAAGGAACAATGTCTCAATGTTGCTCCTCAAAAATGATTTCAAACTCTCTTGATCAGACTGAACCAATGATTCACACTTTAATTTTTCAAGAGTGGAAAAGGAAAGAAAGTGAAATAGGAACAAAAGAATAAAGCAGTTTATATCCATTTGTAAGGGGAGAAATAAAATTAAAGCTTATCAAAGAGACACTAGAACCTCAGATCATGCATGTAATACCCTTAAAATCTATCAAAACACCCTGGAAAAGCTGCTATCTGAAATTAACCACAGTTCAATGGCTTTAGAGATGAAGAGTGCTCAGTGAGCTAGGTTTCTGAGAGTAGAGGCCAAACTCTCAAGAAACCCCAGCAAGAAAAATGGTATCATCAAACCCTACTTAGTGAAATTCATGGTGTGTTCCATCACATAGAGTCTAACTGCTGCTCGAGACTTCCTGGGTCAAGAGAAGCTAGTTCTATCTTACCCTCTGCTTGCTAGTTGCTAGAAGTCCTGAGATAGGTTTTATTTAAAAACATTGAAAGTATAGAAAATAACTCTTGGGCAAACTCTGTGAACAGTGAAACTCTCTCCTGGGCAGCCTCCAAAGGGTCATCCAGTTGTCTATTAATGGTGTGTTCTACCAAACTGTATTGTTAAAATGAGTTTCAATTTCATGCCTGCACACCATGGAAGTAAGTGCCATGTCAACAAACAGATCCAATCAGCCATAGAGAATATGACGGTAATAAACTAGCCACTTGGCCTTTCTAGCCCATGAGGCAGCCTTCATTAATTAAGCAGGCGGGGGTCAAGTGAGTGATTGACAGCTCAATAAGATTCAGAGAGATAGATTCAGAGAGATGGAAGAGCCTGTTGATGTGTACTCTACTCTCCAGCAGGAACTAGGTTGGGGGCTTGGGGCTAGAGGGACAGGGAGAACAAGACGCAAAGGCAGAGGAGAGGGACAGAGCGTTGAAGGGGAAAATGGTGCCTTTTCTCTTTCCTTCAGTGTACAGGAGGAATGAGAAGGTCATGTCCTAAGATCTGCTAGCTCTCTAAGCATGCAGCAGAGTGGCCAACTGCACAGCCAGATTAAGCTCTAGTTGTTTCACATGTTGTGCATTAGCAGCATACTCTAGAACTGTTAAAGCAGCAGTCCACAACTGTTTTGGCACCAGGGACCGGTGCTCTTATGAGACTCTTAAAGCCTGATGATCTGAGGTAGAGCTGAGGCGGTGATGCTAGCGCTGGGGAGTGGCTGCAAATACAGATGAAGCTTTGCTCACTCCCCTGCTGCTTACCTCCTGCTGTGCGGCCCTCTTCCTAACAGGCCATGGACTAGTACCAGTCTGTGGCCTGGGGGTTAGGGACCCCTGTGTTAAAGGACCTCACACTAATGAGCCTCTTAAATGGATCTGACATGGTGTAGCTGAAAAAGGAAACTTCCCACTCTGCGCACAGACAGCAGGCAGACATCAACATCAAGCAGCCCCCTCTTGCTCCAAGCAGCTTTACTTTTTCAGATTCTAGGAAAAGCCACACGAGAGCAAAAGCCCAGACTCAAAATTAGAGAATTCTTTCCAGGTCTGAGAATATAATTGAGGTTATCATTTATAATTCAAAGTGCCCAGAATATAGTTTTTCAAAAATAATTTCTCATATTTGTAATTTGAAAACCAAGTGCTGAGGAATGAAATTTTACAGGTAGTGTTTCAACCTACCTGTGGTAAAATATAGATAAGCCAGCCTGAAAGTGAGACTGACACCAAGGGATTTGGAAGCTATTTGGTGAGCAAATTAAAAAAAGCTACGTGAGATGTAGAGACGATGATGGTGGGTGATGATAGACTGCAGTGTGGCTACGAACTACAGAACAATCTTGGCAATAGCATCAGGCAACATAAAAAAAGCTTTCAAACCATACCCACAGCTAAATGCATGGTTACTTACTCCAAGTAAGTGCAATTCTTCTAGGTAGATTAACTTCAGAATCTGGCCAATATGTAAAGGCACATCAGAAAGATTCAATATTAGTTAAGGTGATGTCTTTGTTATACTCTTTATAAAAACTAGAATCAGGAAAAGTGCCTTCCCTCCCTTTTCTATTTATACTAAGCAAAAAAATAAAATAAAACAGAATGAACACTTAGAAAAAAATCACAGGTCATGGCCACATTCGTGCAAAATTTCATTACCGATGGTTACATATCTTTTAAAAAGTGAATACCCAATACATATCTTAATTTTTTCTAAAGTATTTGGATGATTGTGAAAGGGCCTTAAACCCACCACCAGGCAATATGACAGAAATGGTTCCAGAACTTACAATCTTCTTCTCACGTTTGCTATTGTGTTCTACTGGCATGCTGCTGCCATTGCTTCCTGAGGGTACAATGCAGCCAGGGTTATGTGCCTGAGATGAAGGCATGCTCTGCAAAGGTTAAGACACACAGATGCATCACACACAGAGGACGATGACAGCCGAAATACACGTTAAGTATGTGTAAGTTAGAAAAGCAATGCAAACATTTTTATTACATGTGAGTAGTGCAACAAATAATTTTACAGGCTGGCGTTAAACTACTGATGAAATCTGACAAGACTACACAGGTTCTATGGCAAATAGCATAATTGGTTTTATTAAATTAAAAAAAGAGCTTTTAATATTTTCAAAACACCTCAGGAACATCTCTTTCTCACTTGAAAGATAAATATACCTTGAAAAGCCATAAACACAAAGGAAACAACAGTAATGACAACAAATTCAAAAATTCCACCATGACTCTGTGTGCTTAAGAAAGAGGTATTCCAGAATACGATCCATGGAATGATAACCAATACATGTTTACATGCAGCATCTACCTTGTTAGTGCAAACTGTTACTTCTCCACAAGCAACATGATTCTGTTCTATTTTACATGGTACAGACTAGCCAAGCATTTACCTCCTGGCTTAGAAGAGGTCTTGCTTCAAGAGCTATCCTTTTCTTATGCTCCTCTTTTACAGGCATTAGGGGCTTGAAAAACTTTGGCGGCTGAGGAGAGAATGCTTTAAAAGGGCTGACTGTTAAGGCATGAGGATTCTCTGATGTACAACCTGGGGAAGATAAAAAGGCATGGGTTTATAGGTACAGAGCACTTTAACCAACACACAGGAAGCGAGGTAATAACCTAGCCACAGAAATATCTGGTATAACAAAGAAATTAACAGGCTAGTATTTGCCAAGCATTAAAACGGAGGTAGGCAAGAATTGAGATTATACCTACAAAGTCACAAAGAGTCAAAGAAATCAAAAAAAACAAATTTTCTACTCTTTTCAAGATCCAACTTAAGAGCCACTTACCAGACCAATTTTGACTCATGCTGATTTTGTTTCTCTGAATTCTCAGAGACCTTATTACCAGCACATACATTTTGGCACATTATCATTTAGTATCTTATTTTCTGTGTATCTCATTTCCAGTTAGCTTTTAAGATCTATAATGGTGGTTTTTCTATCTTTTACTGCACATAGCAAGTAGAGATTCAATAAATAATGAATGTATACTGTATAAATTTCCTTGCAAGCTCCCTTTTCCCTCAAGCCACCCTGCTCCATATGACTAAAGAAGGATAATTCTTCCCTGCTTTTACTCTTTCTTATATTTTTGGGCCTCTTTTCCTCTTTCTATATTCCCCCCGCCCCCGACCCCAGTTCACTGGTAAATGTACTTAGTAAAACGTAAGATTAACAGCGCTGACTTACATATTCAAAGAATGCTGTTCCCTTCAGGGCACTGAAAGATTATATTGTTAGGTAATAATGCTGTCACTAATCAAACTAATTTCTGGTATCATTTTAAAAATTGCTTTAGGAATCAGGGACGTGTTCACCTAAAAAATCCTTTGAGTACAAAAACATGACAGAGTTGGATATTCTTTTGGTAAAGAATGAAATCTAATCATAATGTGGTAAGATTTGTGTGTGTTTCAAAATTGACTTCCAACTCAAGAAACGATGCATGAAAAATGATTTGAATAGTCTAAAGTGTTACACAAAAGGCCTATTATTACATTATTTGGATGATACAATGGATACAAGGCAAAAAGAAATCAAATAAATGAACATGATATGTTTTAGTCAAGCAGATAGTTTTGGATCATCTAGCAAACTAGAATTTCAGCTTCTTATTTTATCATATGCCATCTGTAAACAAATTTTATCCTATGCTTTTCCTAAGAAATTATAAAGAAGAAACACAGCAAAACAATCTCACCACTCCCTTCTTTGCTCCTTCGAGGTGAATCCCTGGGCAAAGTTCCATAACATGCTACATCTTGGTAACTAGAGCTGTAGTCAGACATGTCCAACTGATTCTCAGGCCAACCCTGCAAGGTAAAAATATGGGTTACACTGTAATTAAGTCCCTCTAAAATGAGAAATGAAGCCCAGATTTATTTTTTTCTATTTTTTTAATGGCAGTATATGTACTTATTATGAAATATTTTCAACAGGTAGAAAAGTGCTAAATATGACAAACTGTCATACCTGATATACCTAGAGTGATTGTTAATATTTTATTGTATTTAAGATTTAATAAAATCACTACAAATAGAGTGACCTACAGGTCTCATTCATCTTCCTTCATATAAAGAAGCAGCTACTCTTTATGAATTTGATATGTATCTAAGGTGACTGGATAATTTAAAGACCAAACTGAAATAGTTCCATTAATAATTTTCCCTGGGTAGCAGGCATAAACTGGGACTGCCCCAGGTAAACTAGATGGTATGGTTACTCTCTATATACCTGAGATTTAACACTATCAAACTGGCATAAGATATTGGTATACTAAAGGGAGAAAACTCCTCTTGTATATAATCTAAGCTTATTTAATTTATTTCAACTTCTCAAGAGTTGGCTGCCTCTAAGGACAGATTTTAAACTTTTTGAGGACATAATCTGTGTTTATACTCCAAATCATCCACAGTCCCTAGCTTGGTAACTTACATAGGATACGAGTTCGAGAAATGTTTCCTGAATAAGATGATGTTGTAAAAGGCCCTTAATTTTAAATCCCTAATTTTGCCCCTTAGAAATAATTGTTATTTTGCTATGGTGGATATAATACCTTCTGAAATCACGTAGAGTTAGATGCATAAATACACAGATATTCGATTATGTGTGGGATTATCCTGGTATGGAAAGTAGAGTCATGCTCAGTAACTATTTAACACTCAGAGTACACAGTAACTTCACGTGAATTATTTGAACTTAGACATGTGGAGACAATGATTTGCATAAGAATAAGATGGGAAGTCCAGAGATTTAAAAAACACCAAGATACCCTAACCTTCTAGATTTAGAGTTTGCTAATAAACCTAACCATGTCCAAAGGTGCACACCTTATCATCTTCATCAAAGCCAGAAAGGTCTGGTCGACTGGAAGAGACCTATAAAATATGAGTGGTTTTATCAATGTGTTTACATATTCAATATAAATTTTACATATACATATATAAAGAAATATGATGTCATATATACAGATGAAGCCCGTATGACCATCTCCCCTCTTCTTTCTTTCCTCCCTCCCCATAAGCAATGACTACCCTAAATTTGGGGTTTATTATTCCTATACACAGATTTATATAATTACATATATGTACACTCATAAATTATAGCATTATTCTGCATATTTTTATAATTAACATAAAGTGATATCTTACTATTCATGTTTTTCTCAACAGTCCAATAATTTATTTGTTCTAGTCTGGATGAAGAACTAGGTTGCTTCTGATTTGTTTCTATTATAAACTACGATGAAATAAATGTTGTTGCTGCCCCTAAGTACCACCCTAGCTGCATCCTACCAGTATTAACATGCGAACTATCAGCATCATTTAGTTCTAAATATATCCTGTATATCTATGAGACTCTCTGAGCATACATTAAGGCATGGAATCTCTGGCTGTTGATAAGGTATGTGCACCTTCAACTGTGCTCTTTCATAGGCATTTTAGGATCAGCTTATCAAATCCTAAATTATGTTGGGAATTTAAAGATCAGTTTAAGGAGATGTGCCAATGTTTTGATACTGTATAATCCCATCAATGAACATAGTCACTCTTTTTCCACATGTTTAGGCTTTCTTTGTGGTGATAACTGGATTTAGATTTTCTATGTCTTCTTGCTTCCGTTTTTTTTGGTAGAAATTTCCACTTTGTGTAAGTTGTTACTTTTACTGACATAACATTATTCATCGTTTGCTCTTATGATGTCTCTCTGTTCTCTCTGCAGCGATAAGCCCTGTATTATTTCCAATATTTGTATTCTCTTTCCTTTTTTCTTTTTGGCTCCAATCAATTCTTAATTAGAAGTCAGCCCATTTGACCAGTCTTTTCAAAAAACCTGCTTTTCAGTTTTATTAATTCTTTCTATTGTTTGTTTTCTATTTCATACACCTTTGCTCTAATCTTTATTATTTCCTTATTTGAATTTATTACAATTCTGCTCTAATATTTACTATCTCCTTTAAAAAAATTCTGATGATCTTTTTCCAACTTAAAAAATTTTTATCCATAAATATTTCTCTATCAATCTCTTAAAAATAAGGAATTCCTTTTCCTTTTTTAAAAAGTATAACCGTAATACTATTAGCATACCTTAAAAAGTTAAGTGATTTCTAAATAGTATTAGACATCCAGTTAGTGTTCAAATGTCATGCAGTTTCATAGTTAATTCTGAATTTGGATCAAAAAGGTTTATATGTTGCAATTGGATGATATATCTTATAAGTCTCTTTCAATTTATGAGTTTTCCCTTTTCTCAAGGTCATTTTTCCTGTAAAGTTTCCTACAGTCGAGATTTTGCTTACTGAATCCCAGAGGTGTTATTTAACATTTTTCTCTGTCCCTTGTAAATCTTAGTAGTTTGATCTGGAGTCTTGATCAGATTTAGGTTCTTTTTTGGGGGTTACGAGGTAGAATACTTCATAGGTAGTCTTTCTTTAGTCTTTTAGATGTTTCCCTCGTTTATTTTTTACTCTTCTTTTTAATATGAGCTACACATTTCATAATAGTAGCTCTCACTTTCCTTTTCTCTACTGTCTGGTATTCATAAGATTGTACTAAAGGCCCAGTCATGTTACACAACTGTGTTCTCTGGCGTGCTTCCCTCGAACAGTGTGGCACTTTGGGACGCCCGCACCAGTGCTGAATGTTCTATCCTGCCCGTAAGCCCCGATCATAGGCCCGCTCATGTGGCGCCTCCAAGCTGAGACACATCATGTGAGCCCCGGACCCTGGCAGGGTAAGCTCACACTGTGTACGTTGGGTGTGCTGAGGCTCCTCCGCAGGTGCCGAGCTTTGGCGGAAAGCGCTTCTTTTACCGTGACCGCCTGTAAATTTGAAGAAATGAGTAAAATTTATTTTTCTCCTTTGATGGCAAAAGTAACATATTTATTGTGATGATTTAGAAAATATAGAAATAGAAAACCTTTCAATCCTACACACCACTTGCTCCCCCATATTTATAAACTTGGAATCTTTTTGCACCCATTAAATTTTTTTTTTTGCTTAACCTAGCAAAAACATTTTTTTCATAAATAAAACCAGGAAAACTGCTGAACTAAAGACATTTATATGTTGTGGATTTTTCCTATATAGGTAGGCAGAGAAAACGTAGAAGATATATATATCTTCTTGTAAAACTACATTAAACTTTTATACTGTTCTCCTCATGTAGTAATTTAGGTGGGACTTTCACTAAAGGAGGATTTTTCTGACAGATGTCAACATTAGTCTTCTTGTTATTCAAAACACAGTTTCCATAACTTCAATTATTGCTTCTATAAAATGACACCTCCTGTCTTACAGTTCCACTACCTAGATTATTTTTACTGGAATGTCCTGTTGTTGCCACAGAAGTTAACCAGGATCCGAAAATCAGGGAGATAGTAATAGCATGTAGTTAAGCATATGAAATTCGAAGTGAAGCTTTCTGGGTTTATATCTGACTTTGTACCACTCCTTAGCTGTGTAACTGTGGGCAGGTTAACTAACTTCTGTCAGACTCAATTTTCTCATTTACAAATGGGGATTACAACAGTATTTAACTTATAGGGTTATCTTGAAGATTAAATAAACTAATATATCTAAATTACTTAGGCAAAGAGCTTATGTAAAAGGTATTTAATAAAATATGGTCATTATTTTGATTTTTCTTAGGATTTTGTCGAAGTAACTATTTTGTCTAATGAGATCTCTATTCAAGTTTTTCTTCTCAGACAGATTTAGAGAGAAGGTGTTTGGTAAATAAATTCATCTTTGTTCATTTGGGGTGAAGACTGGTGACTCATCCTCTGGTCTAAATACTACAGTTACTTGCCTGCCGGAGCCGTTCAAGGCTCAGAATGTTCTCCACCTGCAGCACGCCACGCGTGTACTTCTCGATGTAAGTTTCTCCATCTGAAGTGCCTTCATTTTCACTCCTTGCTGCCATGAGAGCCAGTGTTTCCCGGTCCTCAATCTCCTCTGTTGCCTAAAGTGACAAAAAGGCGATTATGATACTTTTACATGAATAGTATTTTTTACAATTCAAAGTGCAGTGAGAAAATGATTTTTAACACATTCTCCATTACTTAAATTTTGATATTTTTTAGAAAGTAATATATATTTTACCTTTGGTATATTGGATACTATTTCATAGGTTACACCACAGGAATAAAATATATTTTTCAATGATATTCTCCTCTTCAAACTCTGGGTGAAACTCTGGTTAAAAAAAAAAAAAAAAAAAGCTAAATTAAGCAATGTGAAAATATGTTATTTAGT
>CM053502.1:66574716-66608642 GCA_028627145.1 Eidolon dupreanum | reverse complement strand
GTGTGTGTGTGTGTGTGTGTGTGTGTGTGTGTGTGTGTGTGTGTTTGCTTCTCCGATTTGCTGCCTTCCTTTTCATCTCAGGGTTTAATCAGTCTAACCTGGCAAATCACAAGAAAACTAGAGAGGATCAGCACCCCTGAGATGAGATCTGGGGAGGCATTCAGATAGGAATTTATTTGGAGCCTGCATGTTCTCCTGTTTTTGTCACTAATCTTCTTAGACCTGGCACTTAACCCTTTTCAAACAATGAAATGTCATAGCTCCACTACCTTCTAGGATTATGGGTCCCAAATTGGTGAAGGTGAAAAACTCCTTCAATGGCTGACATTTTCCTCTGCTAATCTCAGGCCCCATTATCTTGGAAAAATGAGAAGCAGACTATGACCTGGCCAGTATGGTAACAATCTGCACATCCACCATAAAACACTTCTTTGTGATAGACAGAATAAACTTAAGAGTTCGTACAGGCAAAAGCAGAATCAGGCCCCATTACTACCTGTTTGTTGTAAATATTGGCTGCAATCCGTTTTCGTAATACTAACTCCATAGCAGCCGGGTGGCTGAGCTGGACTGTAGTCTTCACTATCAGGTAAATCCTTTCATTCTGGGGGGTGACCCTATTTAGGTGAACGGAATCATGCACCGAGGAGTCCCAAGAGGCTATGGCTGAAACCTAAGAATGGGAGAAGAAGGATGGGGAGATGAAAATAAGACAACTCGGGGGTAGCATTTTTACATCACATGCTAGAGAAAGAAAATAAAGGCAACTCAAATGACTTAATAGATATTTTTCCTCACTTTTTTTGAATGATAGCACAGAAGTTCTATTTTTTAAAGTCCCTAGTCCTCTTCTCCAAAGCAGACCACAGTAGCTTAATGGGAAGATAGACCTACAGGTATATGCAGTAATCCAAAGCCCTTTTAGAGAACCTTAGGAGTCAATTACCTCCTCATCACTGTGCTTTATGATGGGCAGGTAGAAAAACTGGCTGCCATGCTCCTTGGGCAGGATGGAGTTCACACCTGATGCATGAGGGCCCACGAGCTGCTCATTGGCACTGAGGTCATCCGCTAACCGTGTCCAGGGCACAGAAAAAAAGTGGGGAAGTCAGGTTTTAATTATGCATCAGAAATTTTAAAATATACTTTTCATAGATAAAGTTTACATATAACATATTTTAATTTTTTTCTCTCATTCCTTATCCTGCAGTTGAAATAAAGACTCCAATACTCACACAGCTTTTACCCTTTTCAGAAACTATGGGAGTCAAAAAAAATAAAAAACCTTTGTGAGTCTCCTATAAATTCACTGAATATATTCTATATATAGTCCTAGGAATAAACATTTTCACTATATAAAGACACCTGAGCATTTCACTGCTTTCTGATGTTAATTCCTCCTGGAACATATTGTTTGTTGTCCTACTTGCATAACATATGAAATTAGAGACTTGAGAAATTAAATGATCAATTTAGAATCAAAGTTCTCAGTACTTGGGAGAAATCTGAAGGTTGTCTTCTTCCAATGTCCAATACAATGTGGGATTCACCCTTCACAAATCTCTGAAAGTGGTCACCCAGCTTTTGTTTTCACATCTCCAATAACGGGAACTCACTCCATGAGGCACAGTCTACTTCCAGGCTTTTAAAAAATTCTTCATGTGAAGAGCCAAAGCCAACCTCCCTGTGTCTTCCATCCATCCATTACTGGTCTTCCCTCCAGAAGAGGGGTTTTCAGGCTGTATTTTGAAGATCCCAAGGGCCTTGCAGAAGGGCCTGCTAGAGCCTGCCCATTCCCAAACTCAGCAACTCTGCTTTTGTATTCTACACTTGGGGTTCCATTTAAGATTTCATTTGAAAATAGATTTTACTGCTAAAACATGGAAAACCAGTGTTCTAGGTTTGCCCAGGTTTGATCTAATTGCTATAATTAAGGATAACTCTTAATAAAGAGTGACAATGTGATCATGTTATGGCATTGACACTATTGCAAGTGGGGAGCAAGGGGAACACTAAGGAATGCAGATTCCTAGGCCACTGGCAAAGCCTAAAGATTCAGAATCTCTAAGGGTGATTACTTTCTCAGATAATTTCTATGTTCATTAATGCTTTAGAGTAATAATTACTTTAACGTAACTATGCAGTTCTCAATCTCCCAAGTCCTCTCTTTTAATGATTAAATATACACATTTTTCTTCTAGTGATTCTATATGTCATGGTTATATATATTTGGTTGGACTAAAAATGTCACCTAGACAGAGCATATGAATGATTAGAAAAGTGATTTAAGGATCAAAATCATGTGAGTCTGAAGAGATCACAAACTTTAATTAAATGTGATAACCCTTGGAATGTTAGTTAGTGGTCTACTTACCGTTTAAATCAAGGAAGAGAACTGGTATGTGGGTTTCCATTCCAGGTGGTGGAATCCTAAATTTAATAACAAAATTTAATTATAACCAAGTATGTATTTTACTCTTGTTGGGTAATGAGACACCACAGAGGCATGGACACAGAGAACCACTGTGGAGATAACAGATTCTATTAATGAAATATTTTCACATTTCTTGATGTTCCTATTAACACAAATCATGGGAATTATGTGACTTATATAAAGAATTACCAGTTATATGAATTACTTAATTGAAACAAAGATTATTTGATGCTTTTCTAAAAGTAATTCTAGTGATGTGAAAGAGATAGGGATGTTGTTAAAGAGTAGGCACACAGGGTAGGATCAGAAACTAGAGGAAGTAAACAAAAGGAACGGTATTTTAGAAGATCAAAGAAGGAAAGAACAAAAGATGTATGAAAGGAGGTAGTTAAAGAGGGCCTCAAGGAGCAGAATATAATTGGGATTGAGCTAGCTGTTTATCATAAGTGGCTGGCTGATATACTGCATGTAACCTACAGGATTCCAGCGCAAGAGGAGATTCTTCAGAGAGAAACATTGGGTTACAAAATTATGTGCCTACGATTTGAAATTTTCTAGTTTCATAAGATTGTGAAAGCAATTACACTTCCATTTATCATTACAGACACAAATAACATCACTAATGCTTCTATGCCTGTCCAAAAGAGGTTATCTGGGCATGTACATTTTGCATTCAATAGAAACCTAATTTCTCTTAAATGCATAAGGCATATTTTCATAATAAGAATGAGAATAAGCAGCAGCAGCAGTTACCATTAATGAATGGGCACTTATAACAAGGTATTTTTTAAATTTATTATCTGTAATCTTTACAACAGTACCAAAAAGTTAGCTCTGTTAATAGATTAGGAATAAAACTAAGGAAATTTAACTCCTAAGAGCTGCAGCTGGAAACTAAACCAGCTCTATCTGACTCCAGAGTCTAGAATGTGGCACTATTTCTTATGAGCATCAGGACTGATGAATGAGTCAACTAACTGACAGTAGTTTGTGTAGTGTTTAAGTGCTGACTCTATGTTAGTGATTAAATTAAGTGGGCACTAGGGCAAATAAGAAGATATACTTTCTGCCCTCTTCAGGTACACCCTAAAAACACTTTTCTTTTGAGCCAATTTTGGGAGATCAGCACACCATGTCCAAGTCGCTCATGCAGAGGAACTGAGAAATGTGGTATCTGATTCTCAGCCAGGTAATAAATGCTTTCTAGCTTCCTGTGAGAGGAAGTGGGCTGCGGTGGGGAGGCAAAAAGGGAAGGCAGCACAGAAAGGGAAAAGGTGAGTAGCCCTTCTGTGGCAGCTCATGTTACTTAACATTTCCTGTGACAATCCTGGAAAGTTACTTGCATGACTCTTGCCACAGGCCATCTTGTCAGGCCTGCACAGAGGGAAGGGTGGATTTACCAGTCGGCAGGTGCCCCAGGGATCCCACTGCCGGGCGCTGGCACCAGCACGGCATTCCTTTCTTCAGTAAGCCCGACCCACTGCTCCACAAGCCGGGCTTCCCGCTCCACATCATCTTCTGTTTTCTCTGGGAGACAAAGTGAGGGAATGAGTGTCCAGAAGGAAGAAAGTAAAATTTCTACATTTAAAATAAGTAAATTTTTACTTGATGATATCCACATATGGCTTAAACATCAATTACACTCTAAAAAAGAATTTGAGGCTTTACAATTCAAGCCCGAACACCCCAAGCGCTCGGAGAGGCTACAACACTAGCTTGATAGAACATAAACCAGGAAGAGTAGAAAGTGTGTTGGAACAGGAATTAGAGAACTTAGGTTATTTTACTGGTTTTGTAATTTGGGGAAGTTATTCAACAGATGAGTCTAGTTTCCTAAAGGGATAATACAAGTCGTGTCTACTTCATGCACTTATTGGAAGGATCAAATGAAGTAACAGATGTGACATTGCTTTATAAAACTATACACCATTTTATAAAAATAGAGGATTAAAAAACACCATTTACCACACTCCACAAAACTAACTTTATTTTTCCTTCATTATGAAAGGAATTTTATTTGATATCTTTTGAAATCCTCTTACCCGTAATCCAACTCTGGAGCTACCTGGGCATAGTCAAAGTGAGTTTTCATTAGCAGGCTGAGCACATACACAAACTGTGACACTAAGAACACTAAGAGCCAAAATGTTTTACTGAGGGAGAATTTTTGCTAACTTCTCCATAAAATGGATTAACATTTGTGATGTCATTTGGTACAGAATCAACCACAATGAGTGAATCATAAAGTCGGAAGGAGACACCAAGGGTTTTAAGAGCGTATTTCTCCTCTAAAATCCAACAGATCATTGCCAGCATAAGCAAACTGCATCCTTGGAGCTGGGTGGCAGTGGGTGGAGCTTTAAGCCAGCTTCAGGCCACCCTGTACCAGCTGAGTACATGGCTACTGCTCTATAGTAGCTGAAGCTGACCTGCCAAGTGTTATAGTTTCAGATGTGACCCTTTAGCTGCTGTCAGTCCCAGGTTCTGAGCCTGGAATACCTTATTATTGAGATACTGGTATTGATCATACTTGTATTCATCAAAACAAAATTTGAGTTTGACATTTAATGTCACAGTCATCTCAGAGTTTTATGAAAACTTATTACTTTCAATTTCAGAGCCTTCTTAAACTAACACTATAAGATATAATTAAGTAATATCTATAATAGTTACAAGGTTAAAAAAAGGAAATACTATCATTCAATGAAGGGAAGAAACCCCAACCTACCACCATTGTCTAGAAGTGAAAAAGCTACTCCCAGTTGACTTTAATCTCACATACCTTTTTTATTGCTGATTTTTTTAATCTGTTCATCTAAGTATTCTCGTCGTTTAATGAGTGCATCAGACCACCTCTCTCTGACACAGTTTAAGTCTTCTTCCTGACATCAGGGAAGGAAAGCATTTTTCTGAAAGTGCGTAGACAACTATTTCTTTTTTTAAAAAAAAGATGTTTATTTGATTAGAAAATTTTTCATTAGAAAAGGCCATTAAACATTGCTGTGTGATTAATACGCAAGAAAGCAGAGGCCTCAGTAACAATGCACGCTGATCAAGGATCCCTTTACTCAGAAATCAGAGCCCTTGAATTTCCAAAAGGGTAATTACACTTGAAAGCAAGAGAGGCTCAAATTACACCAGCTGTTGGATAATTCTTACAAGGTGTGTGTGTATGTGCCTGTGTATTTAAATTGTAGCTATTCATTTGAAGAATTTACAATTCTAAGCTGAAGGATACCATGGACAGAGCCAAACCACGTAACTGCAAACAGAATGGAAAACCACAAGCATTTTCATAGTTTATAATTCAATGGCTTAATAACATGTTTTCTGAAATGCAAAGAACAGATCAGTAGAGAACATTTGCCACATGGTTGGACCTCCAACCATCACTGTGAGGTTAACCGAAAACCTCCCATGCGGAAACCCGACATGCAGTCAGCCATGCTTTCAGAACTCCCAGCAGCAGCCCCTGGACTTCACATGGACATGTGGCAGGAAGCGCAGAGACAGCCGCAGGAGTTAGTTAATGGCACTGCTGAGATCCCAGGGGATACTGGTATTCCTCCTAAAGTTTGTTTCTGATTGCTTGCTTTCTTTTTTAATAAGGGAGAGAAAGAAACCCACCAATTTTATCCAAAATTCTCTGACTTGCTTTATTCTAGTCTAACCCTTAAAACATTACATTAAGAGCTGATACCCGAGCACTTCTGAGGCCCTACCTATAATGTATCTGCATTTTAAGTATAGGAAGGCACACTGGGAAAACATGCTTTTAAAGTTTATGTGGAGAATCAGTACAAAGCCTGGAAACCAAACCCGAAAGCTTCATCTTGGTTTGCTGCCTTGACCATTACTATTACTGCACATTCCATGATAGCATGCCAGTCAGCACTGATTAGGTAAAATTTCATATTTATACATTTTTTCCCCTCAATTTCCAAAGAGAAAGAGTTGAGATTTAAATTTTCCAGGTTATAGATAACTAACCTTGGCCCTGATGAGAGAATAAAACTGGCTAAACAAAATTGTGTGTATAAAGTGCCTTCAATTTTCTTATCCAACAAAAAATCTTTTAAAGTGAAATGGCATATTACACCAATACTATGCTCTTGGATATAAAGAGCTAAGTGCAGTTTCTCACAGGAAAGACAAGAGTCTACTTAGAAAATGTGGATGTTAACCACATGAATTTTAAGGTCACCAATTTAACACAGTGATAAATAGTATTGCTTAGAAAGGCTTTATAAGCTAGTAATTTCAGATGGCATAGCAAAAATGCAGTATCTAGTTATGAATTTTGAACTAACAGAGAAATCTGTAGTGGTAGTATTGCATCCCTGATTACATACAAAGCAAATCAAAAGCAAGTGAAAAACTGCATAGTCTTGCTGTATGTTCCTCCTTCCTCCTCCCTGCCCTCTGCTTTGCGGATGCTGGCAATTAGCAGTAGCTGTGCCCCATGCCACAGGATTGACAGCAGCAATACCTGATAACTATCCATATCATCACCATCCTCATCATCTCTCTGGTAGGAAAAAAATAAACAAAAAGGACATGCATTTTGTTTCTCAAACAGCACGCAAGGAAAATAATTCTTTAAGCTTAACATACACATTACAATGGACACACACATACATACACCAGCATAATAAAACATTTAGCTGAATCTCAAAAAGGTTTAGTCACTTGTCTATAATCACTTAAGAAATTTATGTTTTCAAAAATATAAAGGAGTCATTTAGAAACAAGATCTCTCTTAGATAGGACTAGGTACCAATACCACCAAGTCAGGCCTTACTGCATTGTTATGTGAATAGTTGCTATATATTTCTGGGTGAGGTATCTGACTGAGGTTTAGAGTGGGCTTAAAAGACAGAATCACAGATAAAAGACTTCATAGAGATTCCACTGCTGTTTTAGCCATGAGGCAACTAAGGCCCTGAAGGATGAAATGATTTAATCCAAGGATCACACACATAATGGCAGGGGCAGGCCTCTAGTCTTTCACTTAAGTGTTCTTTTCCCTTTATTACACAACTCTCACTGATAAAATTATCAGAGTGAAAGCCCACTGGGGAACTAAAAACTTACACAACTCTCACTGATAAAATTATCAGAGTGAAAGCCCACTGGGGAACTAAAAACTATCTTTATACAAGGTTCTGTGCTAGGCTACTGCAAAAAAAGCACAGCCCACTATTTTGAATATATGGGTCTATTATTATCCACTATTGTATATATCAGTAACCATACCAATCAGTTAAGGAAAATCAAAACTGTCTTAAATCCACAACAACATTTTACAATAATAATATAAAATAACAAGCTTGGTAAAACGAAATCATCATGTTGAAAATAAAAGAGTTGAGATAAGAATGAAGAAATTCTCATTCGTAGAGAATATTCAACTCATCTGGAGGCAGGTTCTACTCAAAATGAATGCTAGGCCATATAACAACTTTTTCATCAATGGTTATTAGAGTGTTAACATTCAAACAGGTAATGAAGTGGTCTAGTCATAAAAGAAACTTTTTTTCAAGTGCTTTAAAAATATACTTACATCATTCTCATGTCTAAGTATACTTCAAAATATACTGCCTTTTAAAAGTGCTTTAAAAATACAGTTAAAATTCTCTGAATAGACTTCAAAATACACTTTTGTTTTAGTTTGGTAACCATCATTATCTTTTTGAATAACTAACTTATTAAATGCAGGCCTAATACTGAAGTAATTTTTCTTGAATTAATTCCCTATATTAATGAATAAAATACAAACAGTTTTAATTTATCATTTTTCTTTTTAGACTAAGGAGATATTTCTATTAACTGAAAACTGGCCTGTGAAGTCAACATATTCTGAACTGACTTGAGCTACTGCATCAGAAAAATTCTAAAGTAGTATGTCAACAAAAAAGGTTATTGGCCATGACCTTGAGCATGGCAGCAATAAATAAGCAAGCAAACAAACAAACAAACAAACAAATAAATAAAAGTGAAATATAAAATAGCAACAGTTTAAATTTGCATGACTGGTACCATGTTCTTCAAAGAACATTTAGCACTGGAGAAAGGCTGATATTTGAGAGCTCAAATTTTGGCAAAATCAGTTTTAACTCAAAGGGTAGAGCTGTTTTAAAAATGTACATAATCAATCCTTATAACGTTCCTCAGATGGGAACACTTATTCAGCTGATGATCCATATTCTGTAGATCATACTTTAGGACACATAGATTCAGTTTTATCTAAGATAAAGACATTAGAGAGAGATTTACTAAGACATAAAATTCTACTGCAGAAAGGGACCTCAGAGAATTATTAAGTCTATCTCATCATTTTAGAGAAGAGACAAAGGGAACTCAAAGTTTATATTACCCAGTCAAGGTAAGCATTCAGGAAGGCCAAACTAGACTTAAGAACCCCATTCTCCTCAATAGAAGTCCAGTGCTTTTTACCAGGCCTGCAGCCATCCCAACGCTGATGGCCAAGCGAGGGACTGAACTGGGATGAGAACACAGACAATCCAATTTCCTACTCCATACACAGGAAAAGTTTTGTGAAGAAGCTGTCCCCAAAACAGCAGACTCTGTCCCCACACCTTCATTCACACTCCCCCCCAGGTTTTGAGGGCTTGAAGTAATTTTGGCCTGAGATAGGAAAGGTAGTGTCCGACAAAGCTATTTCTTCCTTAAGGCCTGATAGTTCAAGTCAATGTTCTTTTTAGCTTTCAGAAAAGTCTTTGCCTGAATGCCATGAAGCCAAAAGGAAATGGATAGATGATGAATCATTCTTGAGATGGGCTAGGCTTATGCCCAGATGCCACAGAGAAACGTTTCTGCCCCATAACAAAAGGGAGAGTACTCCCTCTCACATGTGGCAGTGAGGGAGCTTGAATTTAATGGCTGATTTCTCCCAGTCCCTAATTCCTATCTGATAGTACACTGGGGACTTAGTGAAGCACGTGCATTCTTTCGGGCCACTGGGGACAAGTTCCTAATCTTACAGTTTATTCTCTAGGAGTACTGAAAAGATCTGACTGGCAATATGAAGATCAATTCCTAGAGGTTTTCATCTTTTAATTTTTAACAATGAAAACATAAGATTTAGTAAAGGGAGATTTAATGGACAAAAATGATCATGAGGACAACTTTTAATTTTTTAAAAAAGTAAAGCTTTCAAAGAGCTGGTTAATTATTCCAGTGTATGGGGATAATTTTATGTTAATAAAAATGGGTCAAGCTGGGCAGTAATGCCATACCCAACATAATTTGGGACAGATATAAAATCAAATCTGCCTAAAGTAAATGAGTACTATAGCATTAAAATGTGTATTTATAAATAAAATTACTATCATTAATCAACACTAAGCCCACATAGTATTTTAAATCTAGAAAAAAAGGCAATGGATAGAAACATGAATGGGTGTACAGATATATATGGTTAAGACAAGGAAGTTCTGTTATATTTCCAAACAGGTCTCCATCATGGACTATCTTAATTCTGCATTAATCAATCTTTGTTAAATGCTATGTCGAATATGTTTCTCTTACCTGGTAACTGTCCAGCCCTCTTTGGAGCTTGGTGGACCTAGCAGTCACGCAGCCAATGGATACTGACAAGATGGCTTCAACCATAAGTGGCAGTGTCCCTGAATGCTGTACAGGTTTTACCGTGACTTGCACTCTCCGGGAATGACCCTGTAGATGTGGGGGTGCGATGAGGGAGTGATGTGGAAATGGGTGCCAGGAATGGAAATGGGGAAGGATGGAAGAAGAGGATGAAGGAAGGGACACGAATTAGGGAACAAAAAGGCAAATAATTAGAAAATTCCAGAAATTGTGTGTAAGAGTAGGACAGAGAGAAACCATGAAACAAACAAAAACAAACATAGTACCTGTCTGAGTTGAAAGATGCCTCCTGTGTTGACATCTTTTGCCTGATGGAGCTCCACAGCAGCATATTCCCCTAACTCATTCAATTCTAATATGGAGATCCACATTTCTATTCTGCGAGTTACTTCATTCCACCTGAAAAAACACATTCCAACAAGCAGCAATGTTGTTGCCCAGGGCCATTATTAGGAATAAGCCATCAATCACTGAGCACTTCCTAGGAACTGTGCTATGAATGATGCACAGTTATTTTCAACTCTTGAAACAACCTTATAAGTTTTTTTTTTATTTTATCGAGATATAACTTGAATTCAGTGAAATGTGCAGAACTTGAGCACAGAGTTCAATGAGTTTTGATAAATGCATACACCTGTGTAACTTACCCCACCATTACCTTAGAAAGGTTGCTCATGTTTCTTCCTATTTAGTGCCACCTACTCCCACCCCTTCCTGAAGCAGCCATGTAAACTCATAGACTAGCTTTGCCTATTCTAGAACTTCCTAGAAATGGAATATGTAGTAGTATGTACTCTTTTAGTCCTGGCTTCTTTGAATCTGCATGTTTTTGAGATTTATCCAAGTAGGTATTAATAGTCTTTTTAATATTTTATTGCTGCATAATATTCTATTATATGAACAATATTACGATTTGTTTATCCATTCTCATACTGAAATACGTTTAGGTCATTTGTATTTTAGAGATATTAATAGAGTTGCATAAACATTCCTGTACAGGTCTGTTTGTGGACTTATGTTTTTATTTTTCTTGGGTGAATACGTAGGAGTGGGATTGTTGGATATCAACTTCACAAGAAGATATCCTCCTGTTTTCTTCTATTAGCTTTATAGTTTTATCTTTTACACTTAAGGTTATGATCCCTCTCGAATTAAGCTTTGTGTATGGTATGAAGTAAAGATCAAGGTTTTGTTTTGTTTTCTTTCTGATACAGATATGCAATTGTTTCAGTCTTGTTTGCTGAAAAGACTTTCCTTTCCCCCTGAATTTCTTTAGTCTTGACCGTGTGTCTAAATCTCACAGCCAAGTACGAACCTGTCATGCAACGTTCTTGTCTTAGCATGAAGGGAATCGACTTCCCAGATGGAGCTACCATTTCCAGCACACCGATGGCCCCACACTTCAATTGCCAACGCTCCATCTGAAATGAACTCCAGGAATTCTTCTGTTACATTTACCACGTAGTCCTGAGATAACCAAAAGGAAAAAAAGAGTTAAAGGATTATGTGTAAAGCAATCTATGAAACTTCCTTTTTAATGTTCAACTTTATATAGATTCACTCTGGAGTATATTAGCTTAATCTCAACCTTAAAAACCATCCCTACTGTTTTATAAAAACCATAAAGAACCACAGAATATTAAACCTGAACGGGGTATCATAAGGTAATTTAACCCAACCCCTTTCTTTTTTAAATGAAGACACTGCTTGTCCCACATCATATTGCTTGTTTGTTGCAAAGCTGACTCTACGTGCCCTTATTCTAAATTCATCTTAGTTTCACAGGATCACTGACTTTCAGCCTGCACAGACTAATCAGCACATCAAAAAAGGACCTTCTGATTGTTCCTCGCTATGGCTTAGAAGACTAATAACAGAATTAAATTTTATATGATTATCTTCGTGATTCTGAGCTCTTACTCTTAAACTCTCCCATCAGAATTCCTCATTTTAAAATGTAAACAGATGAATGTTAGGAAATGAATATTGAATTGACTGAGTATGGCAAATCACCCAGAACAAAGCTGTAGGCAAAGGACGAAGCCAATTTTCTTTCCATTAATATCACAGAGGAATCTCAGGTGAAGAAATCTCTGTGACACTTATTTCTGGTAAGAGCTATGCTATATTGATTTAATCTTATACTATTTACCTTTTTATTTATTTTACTGGTAGACAGAACCAGAATTTTAGAAGGAAAATAAACTTAATGACCAATTAGTACCATCTACACATTTTACAGATAAAAGAACCCAAGGTCACATAGTGAGTGGATCCAGAGGCTCTGAGACTAGTATTTATTAAATCAGTTGTTAATTAGAATGCACTTATAATTCCATCCTTCTAAATAAGCAGTTTTGAAGAACCAAAGAAATATGGGGAATATTTAAAAGAGCATTAGGAGAAAAAAAAACCAAAAGTGTTTAATAAAGATTCTAAGAAACAGACTGGTGAATAAAAGTAAAAACATGTGGCTATTTGTTTTCAGAAAAAGACTTGAAATATTATAGGTGGTGATATGGATTTGTTTTCTAACTATGAAACTTGAAAGAAATAGGCACAATTTGCAAAAAACAAAAAACAAAAAAACAGAAATATAAACAAAATAAATAAATAAAAAACAATCCCCACCCCAAAGAAAGTTTTGAGTACCTACCTATTAAGGACTGTCCAAAAACAAACAAACAAACAAACAAACAAACAAACAAATTACATAGAGGACAGGGTCTGTCTGTCAGAAATGACTTGTTATCAGTCTAATGTGAAAGTCAGGAAGGGTAGCTGATGTCACAAAGTAGGTCCACCAAATACTAAGCAAAAAGTCGCTTTTCCTATTTTATACTTTCTTTCGAAACTCATGTGGTACATCACAACGCTATACTTAGAATGCTATACTCTATTCAAAAGAATGAAAAATATCTATAGCAACTTACATGTTAGGATGTCCACATATATTAAAATAACAAGATGTAACTCTGAAATATGTATAATGTGATCATTTTGGTAAAAAATTATGTGTGCATAACAGTTATGTGTGCATGACATTAAGAGTGTGTATGTATCTATTCCCATTTATGTATATGAACATGTTTACCACATGCATATAAAAAGTAGTGGAATACAGATAATAGTTTATCAAAATATGTAGCAAACTGTCATTGGTCATCACACCTTTGGACAATAAGATTTTGATTAGAGGTCTTTCAGATTTTATTTTAAAATCTTTAAAAATTTTTGAAATTGAAGCACCTTTTGAGGTTAAAAAGCCCAATAAACATATTACTCTTATGAAATATTCTTATGGGGAAAACTTCTAAAGTATAAGTAGAATTCTGAACTACATCCAGATCTGTTGCCTCCCATGTAATTCATTTCATAATGGCACCTGTACCTTACAGTGAGAGAAGGTCACACTATATTGGGCATCCTTGAATTGTGGGGAAGGCACCTCTGGGTCCACTACTGGGGCAGCCACTGTAGACTCACAGTGGTCCCAGAATGTGTACTGACAGAAGACGAAATTCGACATGTTTAAGGGCAGCCCAGTTGCCTCTTTAATTTTTACCTGAAGAGACAGATTAAAGAAAATAAGTAAATATAACTCCCATAAAGAAAACATTAAATTATGTATTCTTTTCTTATTTCAACTACCTCAAATTTAAGAGTAAGTGACAAAATAAACAAATAGTCATCCATTTGACATCTGAACACATTTGGCACCATTTCATTAAGAGTTCTATGCTGTAATAAAATCTTTACCACAGTTCTATAACTACAGTATATAAACTTGGCAACGAACACACACACCCTTCTAAAACTTTTCTAATGACTGAGTTCCTGATAGATGCAGTATAATTCACTGAGCAACATATACTCCTTGCATGCCAAATATACATAGACTTTTGAATTATCAGGCAACAGTTATCAGAAAGTGTGCTATGCTAGAAAAAGTATTGTCCACCACTGTATTCACTGTCAGAAAGTTTAACTTTTACTATACGCTATGAAGAACTCGTAAGATTTTCTATAAAATGGTTTTGAATTAAACAGGTAATTTCTCTGAGCCTCCCCATCATGTCCTCTCACCCGGCATGTCAATTTTTTCACTCGGTGAATGATTTCCCCAGTGCTGTCTACGACTTCAAGACTCCCACTTTCACTGGAGTTCTCCGAGGAGTCATCCTCCACTACGCGCTCTGGGACAGCTCCTGTAACACGCATCACTTCCACATGAAGACGCCCTGCAACCTGGGTCAAGGAAGCAGAGCACCTTGGAGTTAAAAAACATCCCACGGGAAGCACAGATCTGAGACAGAAGGCACTTTACGATATCCCTGGTGAGCAGCTCTAGTTACTGCCTGCCAGTCTCTGGCAACGGGAAGCTCAACACTCCCAGAGCCAGTTCATTCCACCACTTGCCCTTCAATCATCTTGTCTGACTTTAAAACAAATTTACCTTCCCACAACTTGCCTTCTGAAGTCATCTTCATTCTTATCCCTCTTCTATAGGATAGCCCATGAATAACTTGAAGGCAGCTATCATATTCTACCTGGAGTCACCTATTTTCCATGTACATGTATATTTATTCACGTACTCATTTGAGCAAATAAATACCTTGCCTCACGAGAATACCAAGATAGAGACACAGGCTCTGCTGTCAAGGCACTCACAGTCAGTGGGGAAAGGCAGGGAAGTAAAAACCTGATAACAAAAGTGTAGACTAGCTGCTAAAACGGAGATATGTACTGGTTATTATGGAAAAAATTTATCCACTGAACAATATTTACCAAGACCTAACTCTGTGCCAGGAACTACACTAAGCACTGTGTTGACAAGAGTAAACCAAACAGACATGGTAACTGGGCTCATGGAGCTTCTATTCTCTCTAGGAGTAGAGAATGAGCACTTAATTCTCACTGGGGCTAAGAGCAGGGCGAAGAAGGGCTTCACGAGGTGGTGAGACCTGCTCCAAGAGAAACAACATATACAAAGCCAGGATATTATAAAGAAATAGCTCCTTTAAAAATTGTTTTCAAAAAAAAAAAAAAGCTCACTATCTTGGGGTTCTCAGAATAGGTGCTGGTTTAGTACTGTCTCTCTTAAAGTTATTGCACAGAGCCAAATTAAAGGACAGGGAACTGTCTTAAAATTTGCATTCTCAGAGTGTTATAATTGGCCAAGTTATCTTTCATAACATAATTTAAGGTTGTAATGACTGAAGCTGTGAAGGTAACACATTCTGGCAGTTCTACTCTCATCTTAAATAGCAAGGCTCATTTTTAAAGGTAGCTCAGACCCAACTTCCACACAGCAATTTGCACTGGCACCAGAGCCCTGAGAGATATTAGTTGATGGTATCTGACAAGTAAGACAAATATTAAGTAGTAAGGTGTGGGGATAAGAGAAACCAGAAGACTGGTTCTTAAGTTTTTTTTTTTTTTCAGTGCTTTTTGAGAATCGAATACACTTTAAATACAATTTCAGTGGGATTAATGCAAGTCTCGAAGCCCGTCATGGACCCTAGCTTAAGAACTCAAACTAGGGACTCTTCCACTGGATCCCTTTGCCGCAGAAGTTGTGCCATTTTTAACATAGGAAAAAGCAATCCTTAGCCTACTGGTCTTCTGGAGCAGAATGTTCACAAGCAGCTACCATATGCAGAAGGGGGAATGTGTACTTACGCACCACAACTGGAAACCTATGGCTTATTTTCTGGGTGCAAATCACAAAAAATAACAGTATTTCAAGCTTGCATGTTATTGAAGGACAACCTAGGAAATAAGGGTGTTACCAAATTTAAAATTAAAAGTTGATGAAATGGATAAAAGTTTGAACTTGATCATTTTCTGAATTTCTTAGGCCTACATAAGGTCAGTATATCTAAATAACTGAAATACAAGAGTTTAAAAGGGGAAACAAAGGGATGGTGCAGCTTGTTTCATTTGGATACTGTGGGTTTCAAAATAATCCTCTCGAGGCATTTCTTTTACAGACCATTTAGAGGACAGGAGGGAGCCAGAGTGTATCACAAAGGTAAAACATTAAAAGAGAAATGAGTATGGGCACAGAGCTCAATTTGGTTTCCAAAAGATTTCTAATTTGATTAAAATAATTTGTGAACCACAAATATAAAATGTTATAATCTTTTAAAACCATGACTTAACTTTGATAGTGTGTATTGGTATTAGTGGAGAAAAAAGGATGTGAATCCTATTTTTCCTAGTTTCTTGATCAACATCGAGAACATAACTTAAATTGAAAAACAAACAAACAAACAAACAAACAAAAAAACGTAAAAACTTGACCACCATTTTCTCTGAGGCTGGCTTGTCCTTACCTCCCCCTGCTGGCTGATGATAGGGACCGCATACTGAAGCTTCACATCACAGAAGAGACACTCCAAGAATACATTAGCCACACCTATAAGGTTGTGATTCTCTTGGGCTTCATAGAAAGGGTCACCTCGTTTCCCACAGAGTCTCTTTGCCTGAATGGTAAGAGAGGCAGATGGGCAGGAGAGGAAGAATCGAAACATCAAATGAAATAATGTGATTTAAAGAAATTTTAAAGCATTAATTCAAACAAGTTAAAAAGAAGTAAAATTAGGATCATGTTACATAAATAAAACAAAATTAGCACATGGGAGGGACTTGTTAGCAGGGAAACTAAGTGATAATTCATGTGGAGGATCCTTCATTAGTTACTGCCTCAATCTTCCCTACCATGCTTCACCTGCAGCCTGTTTCATTTTCTTCCCTGTGCTTTGCCTTATTTCCTTTGCTGAGTCTTCTTTTCCATTACTAATGTCCAAAAAATGAATTATACTCTCTGGAATTATTCTTAGTAATCTACCCAAACATGATCATATCTAAGGGAGCATGAACACGCGCTAATGAATACAAAAATCCATGCTGGATTCCATCCAGCTGATTTTTCACAACACTGACACAACAGCATAAACTTACTTTGTCCCACTTCATTTCACTTAAGTGTAGTAAAAATGTAGGCAAATAAGAATATGCTATGTGTTCTTTTCATTTAGTCCTATCTGTGGGGATTACATATTACTGATCCAACTTAGCACTCCTCTCAACATCATTTTTACTGTCCTCTTCTAATATAAATTTTGAGAGCACTACTACAAATATTCACATGTGTGTTCTGACTGTTAAATCATTATATTCTCCGCTATTAACATGACCAAATCTCCTTTACATTTTGTCGCTTTTACCTCAGGAACTTTTTCCTTCCATTCTTGATAAAGGTCTCTCATATCGATTAATTTATTCTCCAGCTTCTCAATGGTCCAAACTTGGGTACCCTTTCCTTTCCTCCTCACTTGAATAGCTGGCTCACTCACTATTACTCCTCTCTGTAGAATGAAACAAACAAACAAACAAACAAACAAACAAACAAACAAACAAACAAACCTTGTTATAACTTTTGGATCATTAAAGTAATGTATGTTATTGTAAAGTAGCAAATTAAAAAAAAACCATAATGCATACAGAAGAAGATGAAATTCTACCACATACGGAATATTTTGGTTTCTTTTTCATGTTCTATTATATGAAGGCACACAATTTTTACCACAACCAGGATCAAACAAAAATATAAATTTCCTTTCTCATTTCTTTCACCATAGTTTTTATATTATAATCATCTTGTGTTTGTAACTATTCTTCATAAACATTTCTAATGGTAACATAGCAATCCATTATATGGATGTCCTACTCATTTGACTAATTATTCTACTGTTTCAAATTTTTGCTATTATAAAGGACACTATGATAAGCATCCTTGTACAAAAAGCACATCAAACTTTAAGTTCACTTCTATGACTGTAGACTTAGAATACATTTCTCAAAAGAATACATTTCTCAAAGGAGAACTACTCAGTCAAATGACTAAAACCCAGGAAGACCAATGAGATACTCCCTGACTCACATCTAGCTTGCCTGTTAAAGGGAAAAAGATGACTGGATGAAAAACTTTTTTTTTTTCAAAGTTTCTCCTTAAATGAAAAATTTTTCAAGTTGAAATGATGGGGAATGTCCAATTAAATAAAAGAAATGATGGGAATGTCCAAATGGCTGCAGAGGGTCCTTCTGTGTACATAAGGACAGGTATCGTAGCACTCTTTCTTTCTTGTAGAATTCACTCTTAAAATGGTACTATAATAAAACATATACCTATCCCCCATTTCAGAAAGGGGCATTTATATGAAAGAGAAAAGCAGGTGGGATTACTTACATACATTCCTAGTTTTAAGGGAAGCATTTAAATTAGCAAGTCTTTCAAGTCACCAAAATTCTCATATTCTGATTATAACATATCTAAGGGCATACACATGCGAGTGGGTCTATAGAAGAAGTCTTACAAAGAATAAATACCCAGGCTCACATCAGCATCTCCTCATGGATGTTTTCCTGGATGTCAGGTTCACACTCATCTTACAGTATTCCCTATTGCATATCTTGCTCTCAATCTTACCTTTCTGTTGGCACTGAGGTTTGCAGCAGGGATCTGCAGAGTCACTTGGTAGTCAGTGAGTTTGCTCATTTCCTCGGCTAAGAAGTTTGCCTCCCTCACCAAGGTATTAGCTTTAACTAGCTGTTCACGCAGTTTTGCCAGGCTCTGACGGAAGAGTTCATCCCTGTGGTGTAGCAGAAAATAAAATGAGAAAATTTAAAAGAAAACTACAATCTTATTTCTAAGTGAGTCATATTATTAGAAAGTGGTAGTAAACTTTCAAACAATATTTTTCAACCTAGTTTTCCAAATCACCTCATAATCCTTTCCAGCTCCCACCAGGGTTCCATGGGCTATCTGTTGGTAACCACTGACTAGGAGCAAATATGTGGAATGATGTAACTAAAAACCATTTTTAAAGTTATAAACATTTGTAAACTACTAGATTTTGATAGGGTGATGCAACCACCACCACCACCACCCGTAATTTTTTAGGAAGAAGACATAATTATGACTTTTGTGTGCTTTAGGGTCAGGGACTAAGAGTGGACAGGTGAAAGAAATCTGGAGTTAGAAGGAAGTGTTTTGCATGATTTCTTCACTTGATAAAAGGCAAAAGGTGGGTACTTCTGTGGCAGCAGGAATTCTTTCTTCAACTCTAAACAATATAGCACTTACTGATAAAATCTTCTCTGACATCCTGACTGCATCAAAACCCTATTATATGTTCTTCCAGCCCCATATCTTTTGCCTCAGTTGCACTTGTCATAGTTACAGTTTTTCATTTATTTGTGTAATTACTTGACTAAAGTCTGTCTCCTCTAAGAGGCTATAAATGCCTCTAGGGTAGGAGCCCTGTCTCTTCTGCTTGTCATTAGACTTAATTTCCGGCCAAGGGCATCACCCATTGTAGGGTATTAAAAACATCCACTAAATGAAAGAGTACTTCTGGATTCCACATTTGAATCTGGGCTCAAAGGTAACCCAGTCTATCAGACTGCTCTGTGCCTTACACAGCTTCTCTTTTCTACCATTTACACACCTCTTGCCTTTCATAGGGAAATGATGAGTTTGCAACACCTAAATCTGTATTCCTTTCTTTTCACGTTAGAAATGACACAAGGCCCACTGCAAAGATGTTAATATAAAATGACCTTAAAGATATCGCACATTGATACTGTCTTCCTGCCTTTTCTAAATTATCATTTTTTTCAGTTATTCAGGCTTGATTACTTTCACCTAGCTAGTCTTTTCTCTTTTTCACAATATCCAGGGAAAAAGCCTTGTGGACTTTTCCTCTAAAACATTTCCTAAATCTCTTTTGGTTTTTTCATCACTCCGGTTCATGTTCCTCATACTTCTCCTCCCACTCCCCGCCCTCCCTCCAATCTCACAGCACCGAGGTTCTTCCTCGTCTACTACAAGACAGGCCTTAGAAACAGCGTCTTCTTGGGGTACTCCTTGGCTCAAAACCTTCTCTCATAGGTTAAACCCCAAACATGCATGTCTATAGGCCTCCTGTGTATCCTATCTAAGAGTTGTGGACTTAACTCTCCCTACTCCTTTATAAATAAATCACCTTCTAGACTAAACAAAACTTCTCATGTAATCCCCTAAACATATTTTACTCTCGCCATTGCTTCACATTTGTTTATGTCAACCCACCTATCCAAAGTGCTCCCCCAGCCTTCTCTCTGACATCCAAAACTACCTACTCTACACTTACTTCAAATCCTTCCTTCTCCAGGAAATCTCTGCAGATGACTCAGCTTCACTGGGGTCTCACACTCAACTAAACAATCACGGCACTTATTGAGCCCTCTGTCCAACTAGCCATTACATTCTTTATTTTCACACACAATCAATATTCATTAAGTCTACCACAGGACAACATCATTCTAGGCACTGGGGAAACTTCAATGAATGAAACTGACTCCTTGTCCCCTGGAATTTATTTTCCAATGGAGGGGAAAAACAACAAAGAGGTAATTATATAATTGTAACATTTCCTATTTTTGAATGAAACTTTTTACAATTTACTATTATAATTTTATTTTCACATATATGTCTTACTCTACACCACATAATAAGTTTACAGAAAGAATAAACCACATCTCTAGCTTTCTTTGCAATTCTCACTAGCTCTTAAATATACTAGATTCTCTGACTCTCAACATTTGCTTAAGGTCTGGGTCTTTCAATATTTCACAAGCCATCAACATTTACTTAGATAACAGTCCCAGCTTTTCATATATCCATCTACCATTAATGACATTTTAATTTTATCCAGTAACACTTGCTGAAATCAATATTGTAACCATTCTTCAAAATATCATCCTTTCTACTCTTAAGAATTTGAGCCTCAGAGAGAATTCATCTGGAATTATGGGAAGTAAAAAACATTTTGACGTTTAACTGAAAACCAGTACAATTACAAACAATCCAAGAAAAAGAAAAAGAAAAAAAGAATAAAACAAAAGGAAAAAAGCAATCCACCATTTCTATCTCATACATTTTTGTCTTTTATAATCTTCGGTACATAGAAAAGTAAATAGGAAAAGTAGAAAGGATATCAGCAGGTACAATTTATACCAATTACCTTTAGCTAGCTGTTGCTTAAAGCCACGAGCTCATAGTAAATGTGGAAAAGAAAGCACTTCAGAAAAAGCACCATCTGCTAACCTTTGTTTTATCCAGGTGCAAAATATAAAAAATAATATATTGTAAGTATGATAATTATTCACACTTTAGTGTCCAGATGAGCAGGCAGCTCCTGGGGAAAATGTAATTGACTCTTCTCTTAATTTAGAACAGACAATCAAATGCATTACTCGGGTGAGCCTTTTAATGTAGGGTAAGATTCCCTTTCCTCCTCGTAGGGGTCATCTCCCCTGGATGTGGTTCAAGTAAAGTATCTCACTGCTAGAGAGATATGCAGTGTGGTTACAAGAGTTAGAGTAGCAGCTCTGGAGTCAGACTGCCCAGGCTGTGATCCCACTGTCCCAACTGATCAGAAAATGGCTTTGGGAAAGTCATTTAACCTCTCGGCCTCAGTTTGTTCATGTGTGAAATAGGGGTGAAAATGCTAAAATGTAGTAGTAGATGTGAAGAATGATGAATATACGTAAAGCACTTAGTGCCTGTCACATGGTTAATGCTCTATAAATGTCATATGCTGCTTTTATTACTATTAGTTATTATCATAACAAAGGAGTTATTAATGGGTCTATATAGACAGACCTTTTCATTCTGGCCTTTTCATTTACTAGATGGGTGACTCAGGCAGTATATTTAAACTGACTGCCTCACCTACAAGACAGAGATAATAGTTTCTCTGGCATAGAGCTGTAGGGACTGAGAAATAAAATTAGGACCATGCCTAGACTATAGTAAGAACATAGCAGAAGTTAGCAATAATTTATTGCCCTTCTTGTTATTGTTCTTGTTAACATCTGTTCTACCATTACCTCAGTTCTAATATAAGTATTTTAAATTAAGTATCATAAATTTTAAAAATTCACATTTAGGAGATTTCTTAACAGTGAAGTTGTATTTAAACAGAATCAAAAGTAAGAGAAATGAAAAATGAGAATGGCCATTATGCTAAAGAATTATTCAAACTATCTCCATTTCAATACCTAACAGTCTATGCCTTCTAAGTTGGTACCATTTTTACTGAAGGTAGGTAGGTAAGGGGGGCGGGTATGTCTTTAGCAACTAACAGTAAACATGCTTAGGATGGACAATATAACTGAAAAGAAAAGCCAGCTGATAACAACCCACATATGGGACTAAGATTTCCTTCTGTGCTAGGTTTGTCCCCCCTTGACATGTCTCACGACCCACCCCAAAGCTGCACAGCCCTGGAGCCTTGACTCTGGGTCTCTCAGGTTCTCTTCTTACCTCTCCTCTTCCCACTGCGTCACCTTCTGCTGAGCTGTCTGGCTGCTGTAGGCCAGGCGGTCAGGGACGTTGCTCTGGGGCTGCCTCTCGGGGGAGAGCTGCTGGCGGAGCTGTTCCAGCTCCCGCTCATACATGAGTCGCTGCTCCTCAAGGGCACTCCGCTTTTCTTCCAGGTATTGTTTCTCTAGGACCTGAACCACATTTTGAACTGGGTCTGGTGAATCAAGAGACAGGACAAGGTTTCTTCAGCGGTGGCTATGACAGGCAGCCTGCTAGTGCTTCTTCAGCAAGAATCATCTCCTTCCCCAGCATATGGCCTTTCAATATGCTTTCTATGAGAGGCCTGAGCAGCCTTGTCAGATGAGATCATCTCAATTTTCTTTTTTACTAACATTTCAGATAAATTCCCTTACATGTAAACATTTTTCACATCTACTATGTTACTTTCTTCCATCCTAATGTTTAGATAGATCATTAATCTACTACAAAGAGAGTGTAGAGAAGGGGATGGAATCCTATCCACTGAGAAGAAACACATAATGAAATCTAGGACAACGCCAAAGAGAGAGGCACAGAAGATCTGAGTTTTATGGTAGTCAATTTCTATGTCCATTTATCATTCAGTTTTGGTATAAGATAAAGGATTTATAATTCTGATTTAAACCACAAATCTTATTACTCCTGAATTTCTCTAATGTGGGAACTTACAGATCACAGTATATATCTGAAAATATTGATTGAATATATAGTCACAATTTCTTAAGTGCTAATATCTAAGAGGGTAATTCACTTGTAAAAATAAAAGGCTATTTTTCAGATTTTTTTTTTCATTTTGCAGATCTAGAGGTCACCAACATACATGTAGGTGAACAGGCATAGAGATACTAATAGGTCATGCTCAAAAGGGCCGTACTATAACAAGTGGTAGCTGTGATGTAAGACTTGATCCTAAAGAGCTAATTGGCTGAGGAAGGACATTAGCTTGGTAATGACCAATGAACTCAAAGCCATGGAGAATAATTAAGGCACTGACTACATGCATAAAGAAGAAAGTTACTAACATCTCTAAGTAAGCAGACTGTAGGGAAACAGTCTATTAGACTATCTGGATGGTAAACAAGAAAATCACTATCACACAAATATCTCCCGGAAGTACAAGGGACCTAGAAGAGATAAGTTCATATTCTCAGGCTAGCCTGGGACATAATTTCCTTCTTGTACATGGACACATTGCCTGTTATTCAGTGCTATTTGTGTTATAGTTCCACAAACTGACTTTCAGTTTAATTTCCAGGATAAGAGTGGGAAATTAAGATGACAAGAGGAATTTATATAACATCTGATGATAACTATTAACTGACTTTTCGAGAACACCCTATCAATTTGTAAAATAAATGTGTAAAATTGTAATAACTTTCTACATGAGCAGTAAAAGAAAAAGATAGTGTGTTAGTTGAGAAAATAAGGTTAAATAATACAAAAAAAGCAGAAAGCAATTAAAAAATATCACAATATGAACAGTATAGGTGAGTTGTTTTAATAAAAATAACAACCACAATGGCAATAATAATTCTTTTAACTACTGACTATATCTTCACGTAGAGGAACTACACCCTTTGCATGCATCATCTCATTACAGCCTTGCAACAATCATAAGGGTGGATATCATTCTCATTTTAAAGATGAGGAAATTGGGGCCCAGTAGGTTAAGGAGCTGACCTAAGATCACACCTTATCTCAGATCAATCAGAGCTAACTGGTTAAGGGAGACATAAAGTTATTAATAAATATGGTATACTGACCTCCAATGTTTTGCTCAGAATTAGTACTTTGTTAAAGAGTAGATCTTTAAAAAAATACTGTTCTTTGCTGATATGAAATTCTCAAATTCGTTTTTTTTCAAAGCAGAATAATTTTTTTTAGAGTTCTGTCAGAGTCCCTAAAATATGTTACTTGAAAAGCTGATGGAAAATTAACAACCATCACCACAATCACCACAATCACCACCACCGACACCACCCCGTCACATTACCCCCATCCCCCCGCCCCGCTCCAAAACACAAAGAACCCTCCCAAAAAAACCCTACACAAAGGCAGACCATGAATAGGCAAGACCTTCTCCAAAAAAAATCTATGCACTCCAGAGCATTAGAACTTATGACATAGCCCTAAAACTACTGGAAAAAAAAAAAAGAATAACATGGTGACTTTTTTTTTTTGCAGGAATCTGAAAGAATTTTAAATGTAAGGGCCAGAGATGAAAAGTTTTCTTGGAATTAAAAAAATATATTTCTAAAACGGTATATATATTTGCTCTATGTGGGCTTTAGGTTTAAAAGTAAAGGACAAGGTCCTCATCATCTATTTATATTTATATAGAGCTTTATTTTCAAGGGCTCGGACTTAGTGTTTATGAATCTTTTCTAGAGAATGAAAAGTGGAAAACACACTATTCCATATACTAGAGTTTTTGCTAAAGACAATAAATAAGATATCAAATCCTTATTTCTATTTGCTAGTCAGTGGTGTGTAGAAACACACACGATCCCAAATGGCTAAAGTAGAGGCGATTTCACTACAAGGTTTCATGCCATGCAGAGGCTGTTTTAAACTGCTTTAGCAGCTGCCATAACTCTCCTACTACTTACCAGAATTTGTCATGGCTACAAATAAATGTGTAGGTATTGAAGAGAGAGCAACTCGAAGCATCCCTCCCTGAGTCTGCCCCGGTACATCCTGATAAGCCATGCCCAGGGACTCAGGTGTGGCCATGTGACACACAACTCTAGTAGAGGTACAGGGGCTGAGGGTTTTATTTTGTTTTGTTTTTTAACTTCTAATCCTAACACAAGTCTGGAAACACCTTTCTCTTAGACATATTTGATAACATTTTCTTTTCAAATTAACCAGTTTCAAGCCTTTATCACTACACAGCCTATTTTTTAAATACATCACCCTAACTGGCAAGTCAATCTGACTCTATGATATGGTTTAGGAAAAAAGCTAAAGATTATTTGGCTTATTCTCAAATGACCAATCAACTCCCAACAGACTGTCCACAATTTTATTTTTCCCCCTATCATTTTCCTTATTTTGAACAAACTATTTTAAAACTCAGTGAGCCTGGAGCTGAAGGACAAGACCCCAAAGAGGTAGGTATTTTAGGAAGAGAAAAAGGACCACAGTTACTTTGGGCAGAGCACTTCTCTTTTTCATTAGTTTATTCTTTACCTTGTAAATCACTGTGGAATGAGCTCAAACTTATTTACCTGTTCCCAAGAATGGAAAAGAGAGGATGATAGTGGCACTGGTGGTGTTTGGAGGGAATTTATGTGATAAATTAGAATTAATTCACGCCAAGATGCCCAAGGCACTAAATTGGAGAAAAACAGATCCTTTGAGGGGAAGAACGAACTTTTTAATCCCAGATGGAATAAATGGGCTCTATGACCCTTTTCCAGCCCCTTAATTGCTCTTTACTTTAGAGCTACTATTGACTCTGTAAAAACAGATGAGTGTCTGATTCCTAATTTTGAATCCAAAGGCATTATTGTTTACAGATATTAGGTTTCCCTTTACCCTTAATTCAAATTAAGTGGTTTTTAGATCTTTATTTACTCTAGAGACTCAAAAATAATATCCTAGGCTATTACTCAGATAATGCAGGTAAAAATATATCTGGAAGTACAATATTCTGACTGCTGTGTTGTCAATGGTAATAAAACCATTAGTAATAGTAGTAATGATACCAAGAATACTTTTGTGCATGGGGAAAAGAACAGATTTTAACCACTGGGAAGGTAGTGGAGTTGGGACATGGGGAAGCAGGAGTCTTAACTGAAAAGGGAACACTCCTCAATCAAGAATACAGAGTACCTCTGTCAGGCAGAAAATGTCAGCTTCTTTCCAATCACGTTAGATTTTGCCAAAGCATGGAGCACAAGCATCAATCAGCAGCACTGCTAAAAACCAGTCTCAAGCTGCCTCATGCTAATGCCAATCAGTTAAAACCTTTATCCCAGTGTTTGTGGAGGAGCTTCGTCTGAAACCACAGGAGAGGGAAGAGGATCTTCAAATAGGACCACCAAGGGGACGACCACCAGGCAGACAAGCTTATTATCGGGAAGCCACCTAGTAGCAAAGGTGAACTGTATGAACACTGTCCAGCCACCAGCATTTCAGCACTTCTATCAGAGCATGTCTGTATGACCCACAGGGAAGTTCCTTTACCAGAGGAACTGGGTAAGTGGTGCAGTGAGAAGGAGAAAACATTACTGGTAAACAGACAGATTGAACACTGGAGAGCAAGGTCTGATCTGGAATGCCAATGGTAACTCATGTTAACACCAGGAGCCAGGCCATTGATGATTAATTGGTTTGGCTAAGAGGACTGAGGGAATTAACAAATGCTTAATAAAAACTCTTTGGTTATTCAGGGGTCTAAAATGTATATGATAAGAAGGTCAAAATTGGATTAAATTAGAAATCTGTGATGTGGGATGATATATAATTGACACCACTGGGACACCCTGCAGAGTTAGAGGATAGAGATGTCTAGAATTCTATAATCTCATCAAAATAAACAAGCTCTCTTCAAATGGAAGTTCCTCCACCTGAAATTTAGAGCCTATACCCTGCACACTCACAGGAGGCTTGGTGCTAAGGCATCCGGTTAAATGACCTGCTAATGTGATCCTGATGCCTGAACATCACTTTGGAATGTCTTCTGGATTCCCCCATCTCAGTGAGCAAGTAGCAGAGTAGTCCACCTTGTGTTGCATGTCAAAAGCTCCAATAGCTAATTTAACTCCTAATCCTAACAATGTTTAAAAGGAGAAGTTACCAAACTTCCTTCATAAAGTTATTTTTCCTCCTTTTTCGTTGTTGATCTATACACTTCATATTAATACATTATACTTGTTTCTTAATCTGGCCTTTTCTTCATACTTCATTTTTATAATTAAAAAGAGGGGTCCTTGAGGCTAAAAATCCATAGACAGATAGAACTGTCAAACTCTTTATACCTGCAACAGAATCCCCAATCTGATATGCCAGAGATTTGACCAGCAGTTCAGTAGCCATGCTCAAAATCTCTCCCCAGTCTTATTCAAAGAATTGAGTGAGAAAGTGAACATTTAAGGGAAGAGCTCAACTGTGAAAACCAAAAGGCTCTTCAAGTCTGTTAGGTAGAGGCTGCTTGTCATAGGGCTCTCAGGGTTCCTGGAGGCCCTCGCTGGTTCAAGTTAGGGATCCTCAGATATTCAAAAAATAGATAAATGGAAAAGCGAGATTGGACAAAGTCCAGAAACCAACTTGCTCAGGTGCTCCTGAATGTAGCCTCAACTGTATCCTTGTAAAATAGTTCTAGTCCTAGGAATGTGGTCTTGTGCTTGGTAACAGAGGAACTTTTCTGTCCTGCTTCTAGTTTCCAGGTTCTAAGTGTGGCAATTAGGAGACTAGGAGATGTGAAAAGGAAGGAGCAGATTTATAAAACAGCAAACAAAGAAAGAATTTCATATGTATTTTATTGAATGCATATAAATGTGTATGAACACAGAAGAAGAAAGAAGAGATAACGTAGAGAGGAAGAACTTTAATACAAACCTGAAAACCTTCTGGAAAGAGGGATCTAAAAATAATGCTTTAAGAAGACTCTCTTCCTTAAAGATCTGAAATAAGCTGAAATGTAGGTCAAGCCAAGAGCCTATAAAGCCTTTTATTTTACCTATCATTTTTGTAAAAGTTACCTGGGCATATATTAAATAAGTCTCTTTGATGGTGTAATTTCCAACTGAGTTTATAGTAAAATGTTGTGACTTTTATCTCTCCATTACAGTCTGTTTGAAATTTCTGGGTTCCTACTCTCCTGGGGATTTTCATACTCTGAAGGACTCAGAAATGACAGGGTCAATAATAGGAAATTTGATAAGAATTTCCATCACAGTCATTCCATACCGTAGGACCATGGACGTTACCACAACTGACTTGGGAACAAGGGTTCTCAAAAAGATTCCACCTACTTCCTGGTTACACCAAAGGGAGCAGACCAAGTCCTGGAATTTTTAATTAGACCCTCACCGATGGCCTTTTTAAGGAATTGGAGATTTTGTGTCTAAATTTCAGAATGATACTTTAACTTTATACATACTTATCCCTCAATGAATGGTGTGAGATAAAAAACTGCCCATGATGAAGGAATTCAGAGTTAGGGCCTTACCGTTACTACTTAGTGTTTTCATGATAACCTCCATCTGTGCAAATTCATAGTTATAGTCTGGTTCTGAGGAAGCTTCACTGGCTGCATCCAGGTCATGCTCTGGCGGGCCTGTTTCTTTTTCAAGGTCTTTTAACCAATCTCGGCGTTTCCTCTTAGGTAAATTAATTCTGTGGGAGTGTTCACCAATTGAGAAAATCAACTTGTTTTACACTCAGGTAACAGAAAAAACGGTATATGAAAATATTAGCAAACACAAAGATGTTACCTAAAAAAGTGGTTATTTCCCCATAGGATTCTATCACCGTGCCACAGTTGGGTGGTACTGCACACGAGGGTGCCATTTACACAGGACCTGAAGGAACACCAGGGAAGATATCAGCTGAACGGTAAAGAGCACAAAACCCAGTCCCAGTAGCCAAAGAGATAACTTGGGAAATTTCTCTTAATAGACATATTCCATTAACAGCTGAAGAAGGAAGAGTAGAATTATAACCACAGTGTGATCTAAGCAATGATGATCAAGGGCTGCTAATATCCTTCAAAGAGAGAGAACCTGATGCAATGTGCTCCTGTAGGAATTGGACATCGCCACCTACAGAATATTCTTGTAAAATGAATATTTATGAGACACAAATATGGAAATCTGAACACTGACTGGATATATGATAATTAATAAGGAATTATTGTTATTTATTTTAGGTGTGATGGTATTGAAGCTATGCTTAAGAATACTCATCTTTTAGAGATATAAGCTGAGATATTTATGATACAAAGTTATAATATCTAGAATTTGCTTTAAAATAACCCAGAGGGGAAGGAGGAAGAGATGTAGAGGACATGTAAATAATACAAAATTGTCTATGAGGTGCTCATTTTTAAGCTGGAGTATGGAGATATGTGGGTTCATCACACTATTCTCTTTCCACTTTTGCATGTTTAAAATTTTCCATAATAATAGGGGAAAACAAAAAAGAATAACATGTTTAAATCCCAAATGGCTATCGAATCATAAAAACAAAACAACTGGAGGTTGGGAAGGCAATTCTGACCATCTTTATTATCAAACCATAAATGATGTGCACCATGTCTCTAGGGTTGTGTTGGCCTATGCGTCTCGGACTTGTAGATATCAAGGGGCTGTGAGTCAGTTACCTGAATGACCCAGTGCAGAAGTGTTCATAGGGTTCTTGCTTATTACACGATCTCGTCAGCTGATCCTTTGTCACAGTTAAAGCATAGTCACTGTGACAGTTTTTAGGGGGAGAAGAAAAGTCCTCCAGAATTTTTAGCACTGACAGTATTAGTCTTCTCATAAATGTTTCCTTCACTTAAAAAAGAGATTTGCTGGTAGTCGAAAACAAAACTTTACTGGGAAGAATTAATTAACTAATTAAAGTTTAATTTGCTAAATGACTGTCAGGTGATGTTTGATGGACAAAAATAATATTTTGAGTTTTAGTTTTTCAATAAGTTACTTTTCTCATATAATCTCATAAATATTATCTGGCTCCTCATATTTATAGGGCTCTAAAGCTCAGAGTTATGGAGTAAGTAGAACTCACGTAGAAAATCACTCCTTTGTAGTAATATTTCAAATCTGGTGGTTAAGTTTATATTTATAAAAGTACTCTGGAAATACCATCATAAATGTTTTAAAATGTCATACATAAACATGATAAAACTTTGGTGTTTATATTTAACACTAATATGCTCCCTTTTTTTCATGCCAATCAAAATGAATCTCAACATTGTAACTCAAGTTTCAAAAGTATGTATCCCATCTATTTGGAATTATGGACCTATTTATTCATGTACAAAATGAAAAAATGAAATCAGAATATATATGTATGTCTACACATATACATATGGATACACATACACACACACACACACACACACACACACACATACACACATTTTTACCAAAAGGGTTAAGAAAAGTTTTTTTTTTTTTAAGGTTTAAAAAACTTTAAAAATCTCTTCTACCTACAAAAGCGTGTATCAGCCACTTTTTAAAGAAAATACTTCCCATTGTTTACTAAGGTATCTAAAAAGCCCTCCAGAAATTCTAGTAACAGTAGATGACCAATCATAGAAATGTGTCACTCTGAATACTTTATTATTTTAAAATCTGAATTATGATTTAAAATATTCAGTTCTTACTAGTTATATTTCATGGCTCAAGAGCACCATCTCACTAGTGGCTACCAAAGTGGTTTTAGCAGTTACAGAACTTTTCCATTATCTCAGAAGTTCTACTGGGTAGCATTATCCTAGAATAAAACTAAAAACAGTTCCTGAACAAATGAGAGAAACATCACAAGCTTTGCCTTCCTTTCTTATTGATAACTTTTGTGACATTCTGTATCTTTAGAGACCCCTGTCTAGGTGTACACACACACACACACACACACACACACACACACACAAACCTGAACACACATATAAACCTATCACTTTCCCATTCACAGTATGCTCTTATTACAATAATATAAAAAATAGTTATTAAAAGTGCTTGGTTTGGTCATGTACTCAAGACAAGAAATTAGCATAAAAAGTAATTTCTAGTTGGGCACATGCCTGGGATGCTTGTAAGAATCAAATATAAAACCTCTTTCACGATTCAGGTACCCTCACCTAGGTCACGAGCCTCCTACAGATAAACTGCTGAAGATGAGCAGATCTAAGAAATCACAAACTACTTCAGGAAGCAAAGTTATCAACAGATACAACACACAGTTGGGTTGAGGCCCAACAACTTCGCAGAACAGAATTCTCAAATAAAGACAATAAAATAAATAAAAATAAAATTATTAAAGGCATATGATGGAGTAAAAACAAGACTACCAATAGAGACCAGGCACATCCAAAGATGGAGCTTTTGAACTTCTGCAAATGAAAAACAGACACCCCAAAATTCAGAACTCAGTAGAATAACTGAGCAGCAGCTGATACACGACTAAAGAGCAAATTAGTGGACTTGAGCATAGATTTGAGGAAATGACAGTCCCTTAACCCCATGTCCCTCCTTTCCTCTGTCCTCAATCTCATTTCCATCTTCACAACCAATATTGCTGGCCTACTTCCACACATCCTATTATTAATTCTTTGCATTTTTGCTTCCACATCCACAACTACATGGCACCTAAAACTCCAAGGTTCCTAGTGTTTTCCTAATTGCTACACTCAAGAGAATCTTCTTAGCTTCTATTTTGACCTGCCCTTCCTTAAAATTTTTCTCTTCCCTTAGCTTCCATGATTATATCCTGTTACCTCTATTGACCCCCTGGCTCCCCCGTCTAAGTCGCCTTCATGTACTATCCTCAGACCATCACCAAAACATTGGTTTAATCCTTCCACTGCACTTTCAAGACAAGCAAAACTAATAATGGCGAATCTATACCTTTAGTGTTAACTTTACAGTACTAAATGCAATGTCCTACTGGATATCTCTACACTGATATCTCAAGGAAACCTCAAATTCAAAGTATCTCACACGGAACTTGTTACTACTCATGATCTATTATTCCCCAAACCTGTTTCTCTTCTCGTTTTCCTTATTTTGGTTTAGCAGCACCACCATTTATTTAGTCTCCCAAGAAAGAAACCTGTAATCATTGCTGACTTCTCCTTTTCCTTCACTGACTGAGTCCCCATCCTATCCCCAATCAGATCACTACAACTTGTTGACTTTCAAATAATTGTCAAATACATTTCATTCCTCACCTCTATTGCCACTTGCTGTGGTTCCACAACCATATCATAAAAAATATCCTAATTGACCAAAACCTGGTAAAGATAACACAAAAAAGGAAAACTACAGACCAATATCTTTCATGAACACAGATGCGAAAATCCTAAATAAGATACTAGCAAACAATCAAGTGGGCTTCATCCCAGGGGCACAGGGATGGTTCAACATATGTAAATCAATTAATGCGATACACCACATAAACAAATTAAAAAATAAGAATCATATGATCATATCAATAGATGCAGACAAAGCCTTCGACAAGATACAACATCCATTTATGATCAAAACACTTAACAAAATCGGTATAGAAGGAAAGCACCTTAACATAGTAAAGGCCATATATGACAAACCCTCAGCCAACTTATACTTAACGGTGAAAAACTAAAAACCTTCCCTCTAAGATCAGGAACAAGTCAAGGCTGTCCACCATCACCACTGTTATTCAATATAACATTGAAAGTCCTAGCAAGTATAATCAGGCAAGAGAAAGATATGAAAGGCATCCAAAGAGGAAACAAAGAAGTCAAACTGTCACTATTTGCGGATGACATCATTCTCTATATAGACTCCACAAGAACACTACTAAAGAAAACCCTAAAGACTCCACAAGAACACTACTAGAAACAATAAGCAAATACAGTAAAGGTTCTGGATACAAAATCAACGTTCAAAAAATCCATAGCGTTCCTAAACTGTAATAATGAAGCAACAGAAAAAGAAGTAGAAAAAATAATTCCTTTTGCAATTGCAACAATAAGAATAAAATACCTAGGAATGAATCTAACGAAACATGTGAAGGACCTATATGATAAAAACTACAAGACCCTATTAAAAGAAACTGAAGAAGATGCAAAGAAATGGAAAGATACTCGGTGTTCCTGGATTGGAGGAATCAGCATAGTTAAAACGACCATATTACCTAGAGCATTATACAGGTTTAATGCAATCCCCATCAAAATCTCATTGGTATTTTTTAAAGATATAGAACAAAAAATCATCAGATTTGTATGGAAGCACAACAGACCCCAAACTGCCAAAGCCATCCTGAGAAAAAAGAACAGCTGGAGGCATCACTCTGCCTGAGTTCAAATTATACTACAAAGCGAGAGTAATCAAAACGGCATGGTATTGGCAGCAAAACAGACACATGGACCAGTGGAACAGAATTGAGAGTCCAGAAGTAAACCCATATTTACATGGGCAAATAATTTTTGGCAAAAAGCCAAAAACATACAGTGCAGAAAGGAAAGCCTCTTCAATAAATGGTGCTGGGGAAACTAGAAAGCCACCTGCAAGAATGAAACTAGACTGTTGTGTATCATCACATACCAAAATTAACTCAAAATGGATTAAGGACCTGAATATAAGACCTGGAACAATAAATTGCATAGAAGAAAACTTAGGAACTAAACTCAAGGACCTTGGACTTAAAGAGGATTTTATGAATTTGACCTCAAAGGCAAGGGAGTAAAAGCTAAAATAAATGAATGGGACTACATCAAACTAAAAAGCTTCT
>CM053502.1:66179830-66574216 GCA_028627145.1 Eidolon dupreanum | reverse complement strand
TGCATAGAAGAAAACTTAGGAACTAAACTCAAGGACCTTGGACTTAAAGAGGATTTTATGAATTTGACCTCAAAGGCAAGGGAGTAAAAGCTAAAATAAATGAATGGGACTACATCAAACTAAAAAGCTTCTGCTTAGCAAAAGAAACCGTCAACAAGGTAAAGAGACAACCATCCGAATGGGAAAATATATTTGCAAGCAATGCCTCCAATATGGGCCTAATATCCAAAATATACAAAGAACTCATAGGACTCAATAACAACAAAAACCCAAATGATCCAATCAAAAATGGGCAGAGGCCCTGAACAGACACTTCTCCCTAGAGGACATACAAATGGACAATAAATATATGAAAAGATGCTCAACATTGCTAGCTATTAGGGAAATGCAAATCAAAACCACAATGAGATACCATCTCACACCTGTTAGAATAGCTATAACCAATAGGACAAGTAATAACAAATGCTGGAGAGGATGTGGAGACAAAGGAACCCTCATACACTGCTACAGGAACTGCAAATTGGTACAGCCACTATGGAAGACAGTATGGAGGTTCCTCAAAAAACTAAGAATTGATCTACCATATGATCCAGCAATCCTGCTACTGGGTATTTACCCCAAAGATTTGAAAACTCGTATCTGAAAAGATATTTGCACACCGATGTTCATAGCAGCATTATTCACAGTGGCCAAGACATGGAAGCAACCAAAGTGTCCTATGATAGATGATTAGCTAAAGAAGCTGTGGTACATATATACAATGGAATATTACTCAGCCGTAAGAAGAGATGAAATACTGCCATTTGTGACAACACAGATAGACCTTAAGGTAATCATGCTAAGTGAAATAAGCCAGAAGAAGTTGAAAATCACATGGTATCACTTATATGTGGGATGTAAACCTAAAAGTAACAAATGAACAGGACAAACAGAGACTCATCGACATGGATAAGAGACTAGTGGTTACGAGAGGGTAGGGAATAAGAGAGGAGTGGGGAGGTAGACGGGGTAAAGGGGATCAAATATATGGTAGCTGAAGAAACTGGACTTTGGGTGGTAAACACACAACAGAATATACAGATGTCAAATTATAAAGTACACATGAAAATTATATAACTATATTAACCAATATTACCCCAATAAACTTAATTAAAAAAATGTGAAAAAGAAAATAAAAGTTTCAAACTATTTTCAGTAAAAAAAATTAAAAAAATACACACACACACACACACACACACACCCTAATTGATCTCTCTACCCTCAGTCCTACACACGCCACGTACATCCACAGTAATCAGATTTGCATGTTATAAAGATTATTTATAAAAAGCACCTATCTTCTTGTTAACTATTGCTTCTATACATTTGCCTCTACCAGGCTTTGAGTTCCTATACTTGGGCATTCCCAGCACAAATCCTCAAAGTCTACTGAATAAATGAACTGCTATCCTAGAGTTCCAGGAAAGGAGAGATTGGGCAGAGTGGGGGAAAAAAGAGTAGGATAAAGACATAGAATTGGAATTAAAACTGAGTATGAGAAAATTTGCTGATTACAATTATTTTTAGATATAGCGTTAGAAGAGACTATGATTAAATCATTATGTTGTACATTTTAAATATAACTTTGTCAATTATATCTCAATCAAACTGAAAACAACAATATGAAAAAAAATCCAGAGTTTCTAGTACAGTACAAGGCAAAAAAACTGAAGTTGAAATAAGTAAAAATTAAGGAATAGTATCGTTTTGCCATTAAGTATCTTAACAATTGTATCACTATCATACAAGATCTACAAACTTTCATGAATCGTGTATGCTATTATTATTAGTCTTTTTTCATCACTTAGAAATTTATATGGCCGATAGTAACAGAATAATTTGAAATGAATGTAATGTTTTCTGCATAAAAATGAATGTTCATTATTTGTGTGCTAATAAATATTGTTATAGAACTTCATTTAAATCTTATACCTGTTTATTAAATAATTTAAGGCAGCATTTAATAGAAACAAAAAAGTATAATATCTTATCGATTCACAAATTTTTACATATTACAGCCTGGTTTAGTAATTTTTCAAAAACAATAAAGTTACCTAATTAACTGCTCTTTACACAATGCATTACACTAACATCTAATTTCCTTTGACATTTATATGTGTCAGGCACTGAGGCAAGAGATTTACATGTTTTGTCCACTATTAACCCCGTTTACACATGAAAAAACTGAAGTTTAGATGAAAGAAATATGTTCTCCAAAATCACCCAGCCAGTCAAGGCAGCCTACCCCAAAGGTAGTGCTTGAAATGTTGCTATCTGGCTCTCTGTAACTGGAGAGCAATTCCTAAGGACCCACAGTAGCCTTAACTTTGATATAGCTGAAGCAAACAGATAGGAACGGGTTGTCTTCTTCTGGAAATATGACACACAAGATATGTTAAGTGGCCATTTACTTTTCTTACCTTGCACTTTCTTTCGGAGTAAGAGTGACATCGCCATCAGATGCGATATCAATCTCACAGTGCTCAGGTTGAATTCCTATACCAAAGAGCTGGATGTCCTGAGAAGTATCTGCACCCACTCTTGTATGATCCTAGGAATAGAATATTAAAGAAAAAACCCACACTTAAAGTAACTCACAAAAATTTTCACAATCAACTTCAATAACCCAACAGCATATGCATGACAACATCAAATGAGTTAGGAGATGCAAGATATCTGGACCATTATAAGTCAAAAGCTTACCATAACACACTAAATTAAAAAAAAAAAAGTTTAAACATAATGGGGGGTGGGGTGGATGACCCTGATGAACAGTGATTACATACTGCTTTAAAATGTAAGGAAATTGAACCTGACAGTAGAATACTTTGAGTTCCAATTTTAACTTGACAACCTACTATTGATGTGAATACAGGTAAGCCATTTCATTCTCTGAGCCTCAGTTTCTTTTCTGGAAAACCAGGACAATATTATCAATTTGATTTACTTAACAGGATTCTTTTAAGGATTATCTGAGTTAACACCAGAAGTGCTTTGAAAACAGCTATATAAACTCAAGAAGGCTAAAGGTAGTTTCATGGAAAGTGGTATTTTAAAATATATAACTTAAGTTTAAAAATAGTTGAATACCTAATACTAATATTATGTAGAGTAGTGAAGCCTGTTGCTTATACAATGTACAGATTAGTGTGATTTTAAGGACTTCGAACCTCACATATATGTAGACTGTGACTCCTGGTGATTAAGTCCACTGCTCAGTCCCTTTGCTTTTTCTTTTACACTAAAAATTATTTAATCACTATGATAATAATACTTACCTATTCAACAGAAAAAGTGTTAGGTCTTAGGACTTCAGAAACAATTTCTTACCCCTTAATCATTTACTGAATGAATAGATCTTAAGTGTTAGTGGGCTCTTGACAAGTTAGGGGCTATTTATATCATATTATGTCTCTGGAAAAAGTAGAATAAAAAAGGACGATAGGAGACTGAGTCCTTGCTTCAATTCTAGCTTATTCTGTTTTGTATATTCACTAGGCAGATCAGAATCCTTAACAAGATGCCCATCTAACCTTCCACAAGGGGGCAATTTCTTTGCATTTAGAGATTTAGGTGTGTAGACAGTGTATACAAGCTGTCTTTAAGACCCTAGGTCTCCAATCCTCGACACTATTTAAATACATATATACATATATTTATATACCACTGTAACTCATATGATTAAAAATGTTTCTCATTGTCAGCTAAGTGCCCTATGTCAGTTGGGGTCCCTATTTCAAACAGAAGTGTATTTCTCCCTTAAAATAAGCTGGCATTTCTAAAAGTATAGTCTGAGAACCTGTGGAGTCTCTGAGTACCACGAGGTCATAACTACTCTAATAAAAATACTGAGAAGTTATTTGTTTTTGCGCTCTCATTTTATCACAAGTATACAGTTTTTTCCAGAGGCTACATGATGTGTGATGTCATGGCTCTGAGGATTAGTGGACTGTATGTTTGCATGTTCGTACTTTTTAATGTTCTCAGCTTTAGTATCTAATACAGTATAATTCAGATGCACAAAAGTTCTTTGGAGTCCTTGATACATTTTTAAAGAGTATTAATGGGTCTTGAAGCTAGAAAGTTTGAGAAGAGCTGCAATAAGCTATCTGACGTGGCCGGCGGCATATCCTGAGTCTAAAGTGCCAAATCCGAACAGTCACATCCCATCTCCACTATTGATAGGTGGGATCAAAAGTTATTTCCTTAGGTCCATAAGAGATAGACAGGAAAGAACCTTAGCTGTTTAAACTACTACAAGAGTTTGTTTTAGCCTTATGTTGATATTGAAATCTCCTTAGAATTACTAAGAAGCATTAACTGTGTGATTCTCCAGAACTTCTCAGGATCTTTGTAACTGAACCGAGATATTCTCAGAATTCTTGACACCATAGCTAAGGATCACCTTGACACTCTCAGCTACCCACGTGTGTCCCTGATGCCCTAATTGCATAGCCCCAGGATAATACAAAATAGCTGTTTTCCATTCTCAATGGTGACCTGACTGTAGTATGAATCCTTCTGATGAGGGCCACGCTAGATACAAAAAGCAAAGTCATGGAGACAGGCACCCAGATTCAACTGAGAGTTGCACATGAATTTGTATGTATTTATATGCCCTCTTACCTTTAAATAATAAACCAGAAGTTCATTGAGAGCAGGGTCTGCATTCAAGTTAACTAAGTAGCACTTGTCATCTCCCACCTTGATACCAGATGTTTCCAGGGAAATGCCCATACTTTCAAGTTGTCGTTGTCTCTCCTGTGCACAAAAAAGACATAAGCAAGAAACTCTATTTGTTGCTCTATTCACCAGCTGTATCCATGGAAAGTGTAAGTCACTGTTTCTGGGGACAATGCCAATTAAATCGCACATCCCACTCAGCTCAACCAGGTTTATTTACCGCCTAAAATGTATGACATCTTGTGTCAGTGTGTTGGGGGCACCAAGGGTAAATCAGAGACCATCTTGCCCTTAAGGGGCTTAACTGTCTAGTAGAGGGGGAAGACCACATAACTGGAATCAAGAGGAGAGCCCTGTGCCACGGGAGAGGAACAATGTGTTGCGAGCTTCACAGGAGGGAGATTATGATGGGCTAAGAAACAAGGAAGGCTTCAGGAAGAGAATACATTTAAGATGGTTCTTGAAGCATAAGAATTTCAACAGAAGAAATGGAGTAGCAAGATAAGGTCAGGGTGTTCTGGGGGAAGGGTACAGGAAAGCAGAGTAAAGACTCTGGGCATACTGGAATATTTCAGGGCCCCAAATCCCTAGTAAATGTGGAAAAGTACTGGGAGATGGAGCTAGAAGAGCCAATTGGGTGCCTATTGCAGAGGGCCTTGAATTCATTCATTCACTGATGACATATTAAGTAACAGGTACTAATCTAGGGCAGAGAATACAACAGCAAACAAAATAAAGACCCTCTTTCACAGAAAAGTCTACTCTAGTGGAAAGAGATAGACCATAAAAAAAAAAGATGAGTAAATATTTAGAATTTCTAATGGGATTAAGTGTTATGGAAAAATATAAAGCAATATAAGAGGGATAGGAAGTTAGGTGTGTGTGTGTGCACGTGAGTGTGTATGGTGTGGTTGGGGCAGGGGGAGAACAATATCTACAAGAAACATACAAGCAAACGGCTGGACTAGATCCCAGTTGCCGCTTTCAAGCTATGTGATTGGGATTGGTCTAGTACTTCCAAGTGGTCAGTGAGCTTAAAATGTTTATAAAATGTTTATATAGAGATTCATAAGACACATACTCACACAAAAGTACAAAACTGTCCTTGTTTTATATTTTCTCTCAAGTAAAGTTCACATTGCATTTTCTAACAGGCCCAAAGAATCAAATACATTGAAAAAACTATGATGTGCTAATATGTTACAAATTCTGTCAATAAGGTAGCCATGTGCTATGCCAAGTGATCTAAATTCACAAAACAAGATTTTTGTTCAATGTGTTAAGCAGGAAATATTAAAGATATTTCCTTTATCATGCCTGTTCAAATTCAGTGCTCTCCAACACTTCCAGCAAATATGGAAATCAAATTATAGTTGATAAAAGACACAAAGTCAATGTCTAAAACTGATCTTTATAGTCTCTAGTTCAACAAAAAAGAGGTTCTCAAAAGACTTGAGCACAAGTGACTGACGATACAGAAAAGACAGCAAATGAAAAAGAATCACAATATTTTAGGCCTAAATTATCAAGCTACCTGTGCAATTTCTTCTGTTTTTCTCAGCTTCTCTTCCCAAGTCACTGTTAGTTCCTTTATCAGCTTTTCAGACTCTTCGAGCTTCTCTTTAAGTTCAGGGGCCTTCATAGCCTTTAAAATGAAACCAGAGCTATCTGATTTTCTAATTTTTCCACCATTATAAACAAGACAATCATTTATTGTCCTTCTTAAGCAGCTATCAACAGTCTGTTGGAAGCAATTAGGTTACACACTATTAGGGTGGGTTTTAGACGTTTATTAATCAAATGAAATGTTAGAGGCAAACGGTTGCTACTATTTAAAGGAGAGAAATACTAGTGCCCTGAATTAAACTGATAAAATCATTACAGAGTAATTTTATCCATCATACTTAAATTTCACAGTTAAAGATGTTAAAGTTTATTTTCAAAATAGAACATAAGAAAAAAGGTTACTTAGGCACATTTCTTTTTCAGTAAGACAGAGATCAATGCACATCACCAATAAAGGTATTCTGGTTATATTACCCTACCAGGAAAGGTGAAGATTCTTCTCGTTTATTTAAAAATTTGAATTGGGGCCCTTTAAACTAGTTTTCTTGTTGATAGTAATAAACCTAGCATATTTATTATTCACTTAGAAGCAGGACATCTGGTTAAAAGACCGGTAATTTCCCTCTAAGTCTGTTACTTGAGAATAACTAAGGGGTCTAAATACAGAAAGATGCAGCTTGAAAATTTGGTGAGGCCTTTACTTGGCAATGATATGCTTTGATACCCTATAATAACATGAGCCTCTACAGAGTATAACCCTATCAATAAGATGGTAGAGCTTGGACAAGAAGCTGAAGTGGCAATGATCTGGAGGATAGCCAACTGTGCCTGAGTTTCACAATGTTAACAGACCCTTAGCATGACATTTAGTGCAGGGTACAGGGAAACACAAGTGAATCTTCTAGGTGAACCTGCTGTGGTTTCTCTCTCTTATGGTCAGGCACTGTTCTAGCCAAGTGGCCTAGATTATATGGTCATAGTGAATACGCAGATTCAGAGATAAGGGGAAAGAAGTAGATCATCCACCTTTAAACAAATAGCAGAACCATTACACTTTCCAGTCCAGATCATGACTCACTTCAAAGGGTATCTGCATTTTGATTTTTCAGGTGTTTTGTCATCCTTCTTGGCATCAATAAAAAAATTATGCTGAATGCACTGAATGATGATTATAATGGCAATTACAAAAATAGCAATATTTATAGAGCACTTATGATGTTCAAGGCATTGTGCTAAGTGCCTTCCAGTATCAGTGTGGTACTAGGGTTAGGGCTGAAAAAAATTAATAAAACACAGCTTCTTGAACTATCAAAGCTCATAGACTAGAAGAAGAAAAAGACATGTAAACAAAAAAATTATAATGCAACTGCCAGGATCACCAATTCATAGAGTATTCAGATCCCTGGCTTCACTCCCATTTGTTTGTTTTATCTCCTGTTAATTACTTTTGTGATTAGATAAGTCCATAGAGAAAAAGTATTTAAACAGTGCCAGATATACAAGTGCTCAATAAATAATGACTATTACCTTTTTTTTTCTTCCATGCTTAATACTCTCCCAACTAAAGTGGGGTCAGAAGAGGGTGATGTGAAGGAATGTGAATTCAGAAGCCTTAGGTACATACCCAAGTCCTGGCACTTGGCCTCCTACTACCTGTTTCAAAAGTGCCTCGATAACTTGCATAAAGCAACAGCTATTTGGAAAAAAGTATGAGTATTTGGAAAAAAGCCAAGGAAAGATGGCAACAATGCAAAGTTATTGATTTTTGTCTCTTCCCAGGAGCTGACATTAAAAAAAAAAGATTTCTGAATTATTCCTACCATTTAATTATCCTTGATAATGCTGTCTTCTTTGACTTGAGATGACATAAAATTAACTTTTTTGAAAACTGCAAGGCCCCTTGTTAATATGGTCTACAATGCTAATAAAAACAACACACGTGGTTCTTAGGATTTCACGTTGGAAGAGCTCTGTGCGCTCAAGGGCCAATGGATTTACTACAGCAAACCATTAGGCAGTAGCGGCAACTCTCGCTTAATTATCTGCTTCCTCAACTGTAAGTTGTTAGAAAAAAAGTTTTGTATTATTCATGCTGTCTCCATAATGCTTAGCACATAGTAGATGCCAATCAACACTGCAATGTTGAACCACATGGAGATGACCTAGAGCTGCAAGCAAGCATGTACTGACCACTCAGATATCATAGGTCAGGGAACTTCAAAAACAAGGAACACTAGCCTGTTTTTTATTTTTAACTTATTTTTAAATTACAGTTGACTTACAAATTATATTAGTTTCAGGTGTACAATATACCTTATGCAGCAATCCATGCAGTAAGTCTAGTACCCATTATCACCATACGTAGCTGTTACTGACAATATTCCCTATGCTGTACATTACCTCGGCCTGTGAGAGCTGCTCTCTCAGTTTCTCGACTTCCTCCCGCAGTTCTCGGATGACTTTTGCATTGGGATCCTCATTCACAATGGCATGGTTAACAATCCTTTTGGCTCGATCTGCATATCGTAATGTGGAGAGAGTCTCTTCATAGTTGTCTGCTGCTGGGCTAATGGTGGCTATCATAGAGGTCTGACTGTTGCCCCCTAGATTATCCTACAAAATATTTCAAATAGCATCTTAGGGAACAACACCCATGTACAACAAGTATGATGAAAGTAATAAATTATTCTCTGTGAAGAAAACAGTATGTGAAAATAGGTTTGTATTTCAAGTAATTTTATGAGTAGATGAAATGTGGTGTCTCTATATTCACAACAATGAATGACGCCCACGTAACAGCATTATAATGAAATAAAAGGCAACAGAAACAAGTTTTCATTCTGCATTCCTAGGAGTTAGGAGAGCAATACAGTATTCTCAGGTGTTCACTGTATATTTAGTTAGCTTTGCACACACCTTTCAGCTGTCACCTCAGACATAGCCAATTTTTAGTTGGAAAAGAACAGTGGAACACTGAATTACCTTAAGAAGCCAAGTGAGGACTGAATCTCGATAAGGCACAAATTTGTTTTTTCCCTTGCCAGCTGCCTGGTCAGCCAGAGATGATATAACCAACCCCAAGGTTGTCAGTGATCTACCAAGAGGAAAATTTTAAAATTAGTTTTATGGAATGTTTATTTTTAGTTTTCATGAAACAAAAATCCTTCTAAGTAATAAGTATAAAATATGCAGATCAATAGAGTGCTAAAATTGATATAATCAAGTCTACATTAATTTGTCAAGCTGAGAAAAAAACAAAATAACTCCATTAATTAAAAAAAATGAAATCAGAATGCCTATAAGAATCTATTCTGTTCAGTCACAGAAGGTGTGAAACATACATTTCAGAATCTTAAAAAGTACATTTAAAAGATCACACTGGCAAGTTTTAATTTATTCCAAATATTATGTTACAAGTCTGAACCATTTACTCTTTGGATCTAGTTTGGACCATTTTGGCCTCTAATTTTGTTTCCTCCAATAACCACATAATTTGCATAATACTCTTCCACTACAAGTTATAAGCTATATACTGTTCATCTGCTTACTGCTGGCAAGTTTATTTCATATAGAGTTATTATAGTTTACAGAAGAACCACTCAAACAGAGGATAGTATATGGCTCCTCTTCCAACCCCTGCTACTCAAAGAAGCATTGGCATCACCTGAGAGCTGGTTAGAACCAGAATATTGGAAGTCTCCCCAGGCCTACTGAATCAGTTAAAGATATCTCCAGGTGATTCATATACTTCTTAAATTTTAAGAAGCCCCAACTGAAGGATATCCAAAGTGATAAATACATTTAGTTGTCTAGGCCTATGATTCTCAAAATGCGGTGCTGGGACCTTATTAGAAATGCATATTCTCAGGCCCCACTCCAGACCTATTGAATCAGAAACTTACAGTGGGACTCTACAATCTGCACTTTAACAAATCCTCCAGGTGATTCTGATGCAGCCTAGAGTTTGAGAACCACTGGTCTAGACTACTAAGCTCCCCCTGGTGGTTAACGCATATTCTCTACACCTGCAGAAAAGAGTACCATAGAAACAACAGATTTGTAGTCCTGAGGAATGAAGGACATCCTCTGGTGTCCCATTCAAATTTCTCTTCTAAGAGAAAAATCAACTGGATTCCACGTTGAGCAGCCAGAAAAGAGCAGCCTCAGAGACTGCAAACAAAGTTAGATGATACCACAAAGAGAAAATGCTTTTAAAATAGTCTAAAAAACCAAACATTACTATTTATTTATAAAAACAAGAAAGGGCACAAATCAGCAAGTGACCAGAGGTTAGCAGGTGAAAAGACTAGATAGCTTTCTTTTAAATATCAACAAGAATTTGAGTTGAAAGGAAAGAAAGCATATTTCCCACAAAACATGGTTCCCCAAAGGTGACTCGCTGAAAAGTCACTGAAATACAAAGCAAATTCAAGCAGCAGAAAACGAATGAGAATTTTAATAACTACCAGCCATTACCACAAGGTGACATAAACACATACATCAAAATTGACAGGTTTAAAGTTAAACAAGTCCAACCCAAGAGAAATGAAAACATATGTCCACACAAAAACTTGTACATGAATTTTCATAGCAGCATAGACACAAAAACCAAAATGTAGAAACAACTCAAATGTCTATCAAATGATGAAGGGATGAATAAAATGTGGAATATCCATATAATGGAATATTATTTGGACATAAAAGAGAAATGAAGTTCTGATTCATGCCACAACATGGATGAACCTTGAAAAATGATGCAAGTGAAAGAAGCCAAACACAAAAGGCTACTGTCCTAGGTTGAACAGTGTTCCCTTCACCCAAATGCATGCCCACCAGAACCTCAGAATGTCACCTTATTTGGAAATAAGGCCCTTGCATATGAAATTAGTTAAGAAAAGATCACACTGGGTTTGAGAGGGTTATAATCCAATGACTGGTGTTGGTGTAAGAAGGCCATGTGAGGACACACATGGAGAACACCAAGGGAAGACAGAGGCAGAGACTGGAGTGATGAATCTACAAGTCAAAGAATGCCAGCAACTTCTAGAAGCTAGGACAGAGACACAGAATACATTTTTCCTCTGAGTCCCCCAGAAGGAACAAATTCTGTTGATCCTTTGATTTTGGACTTCTGGCCTCCAGAACTGTTAAGAAAATAAATTTTGTGACCTAGTTTGTGGTAATCTGTTATTAAAACACTATAAAAATAATACAGCCACATATTATTTGATTCCAATTATATAAAATATCCAGAATAGGCAAATCTATAGAGGTGCAGGTAGCAGTTACCTAGGGCTAGGGGTGGGGTCAATAGGAATTACTTGGATACACCAGGTTGCTTTTGGGAGCGATAAAAATGTTTTAAATTACACTGTGGTGATGGCTGCACAACTTTGAATATAATAAAGCTATTGAACTGTACACTTTAAAATGGTAAACTATATAGTATATAAGTTATTTCTTGATACAGCTTTAAAAATTAAAAAAAAAGATTTTTAATTAAAAGAAATTCAGGAAGTTCAATCACTTCTCTTTGCATGTGATATGTAACAAATAAAGGAAAGTAGTTCGATATAAGGCAAAAACGTATTTCTGATCTAATATAGAATATAGGGCATTTTTCACATTTTGTAACTACTGAAATAAAATTTTCAGTTAGAAACAATTCTTTGAACTACCTCGGATTTTTAATACCCGATTGCAGCAGAAATTGCTTTAATTCATACAAACTATAAAGAGCTCAGTGACTCAAGGTTCACAATGGCCGTTGATATGAAAACACATTTTGGGGATGTCACGGATTTTTCGAGAATAGATTTTACTTCATCTTGTGGCAACTATTTATACTTCCTAATTTGACAGTGTAGAGATTAAAAAGGAAAAGTTTCTGTCACTCCTAAATAATGAAACATAAAATCAAAAATGTTAGAGAACATGGGAGAGGGTAACACAGAGCCATTAATGTCCACTAAATGAGGCATGCTCTACGAGCTCAGAACAGGGGGGAAGAAGCATTAGCAATAGGGAGGTGGAGCTGGAATGATGATTACAGGACTCCAGTTCTTGTGTGCACTTTGCTCTATAATTTATCCAGTAAGAGAAGCTTATCATCAATAGAAGTCATACTCTTTTACCTAATGGTGTGCATACATTCAAAAAAAGAACTTCATCTAAACCTATTAGGGTCTCCTTAAAACAAACAGAAATAAACTGCAGGGTGAGTAGGACTCCAGGATGAGTGAGAGATACCAGGTTACCCTGTGACAAGGGGTCCATGCCATTCCTCCCTTCTAGGTTCCACCCAGAAGTAATGATCCAGGGGCCACTAAAATCCTAAAAGCTGTTTGAAAGTTCAATGTGTGGAACAACAGGCTTAACAAATTTTAATGAGAATTTTATTTCAGATAGCTTAAAAATATAAAAGAATCATCAATTATGGATTCTGCTAGCACTCTCTTCTCATGCTGGAGGCAAACAGACAGCCTGGGTGCCTAACAGGTATCCAGCATAGGGTGAAGTTGTTTGCAGTTTTAGCAGCTGAAAAGTTATTTCAATAATCTTTTTAATTCTACCAAAGCACTGCTTCTGCCTCGAGGTAGAGATAGCAAAGAAGCTCCTATTCTTTAAATCTCTTAGCAGAGTTCTCAGGCTGGGATGGGGAGCAGAGGGAGGGGAGCTGACTAGAGAGGAAGAGTTAGACTAGGGGATAACATTTATAAACATACAGCTAAGCTTTGAGATTTAAAATTTCAAAAATATACCTCTCTTTAAAAATAAGTAATTCGGGATCAAAAAGGACGTAAATGAAACTGGGATCAAAAGCAATATAAAAGCTGTTCCAATAAATACATTCAATGAAAGAAATAGTCATACTTCTTTTTCTTTTCTTGTTTTTCTGCATGTTCTTCTAACCTACATAGATTCCAAACCACCAGATTCCTGCCCTTAGGAATGGATATAATGTGATGTGAGTTATCTGTATGCTCTAGGGTAGATTTCAAATGTATTATTTTACTTATTTTTCCAATGATCTTTTTATAAGATCATATGTGCAGTAATTATTAAACTTTATTAGAGTTAATCATATACAGGTATACCTCAGAAATATTAAGGGTTTGGTTCCAGACCACCACACCAAAGCAAATATCACCCATAGTTTTAATTACTTTATTGGTAGAGGGTCTTGTCTTCAATTTGTAAAAAATGCAATATCTGTGAAGTGCAATAAAGCAAAGCACAATAAAAGATGTATGCCTGTACTATTTCTCTTTCTCTTTCTACTTAGATTGTGATCACCTTGAGGGCAGTAACCATTCTATTATCATACATATTCCTCCATGCAATTACTGTGCCTGGCTTACAGAAAGCACTCAGTAAGTATCTGTGGAGTAGAATACACTGAAGAACAGAACATGGACCTCTTTCTAAAAAGTACTAATTCAATAACGGTTTTGGTATGCTCTGTGGGTGCTGGCCCAATATCCATTTTCCCCTTTTTCTTACTAACAGAACCCTAATCTTATTGGGAGGCATGTGCCAGGCTAAAAACTCCACTTTCCAGAGTCCTCTGCAGACTGGGGAAGCCATAAAACAGTGCTGGCCAATGAGATGTAGGAAGACATTATTGGGAGGGGCTTCCAAGGAAGCTGTCGTTCTCCTGATAGAAAAGGTACATTATGCTGCTGACAGAAGCTGGTGGTCCTTTAACCCCCTCCTCCTTTCTCCTTCTTGTTTAGAACACAGACATGAATACAATGCTTGGAATGGTAGAGCCATCCTGAGGTCATGAGGATGACATGCACACACACACAGTAGGATTAGCAGAGCTGTGTGCCTAAGAGCATTTTTAAGGTGCTGTTCCAGCTTCTAGACTTCTTGTTAAGTGAGTAAAATCAATGCATCATTTGGTTGTCACTGTGGCTGGTTTCTGTTGCTTACAACAGAATGTAGTACCTGGCTTTTAAAGAATTAGTTGAAAGATGATAACGTAGTGGGTCTGAGTTTTGTAAACTTCCCTGGTAAGTCCCTACTCTTAACAGTAAAGGAGAAATACAAAGAATATATGCGACAAAGTATGAGGAAAAGACAGTACCATCACCTGATGAGAAAGAAAACTATTATACCTACAGTATAGGCCTCATTTTCATTCACCATTGTTTTCTGGTGGCTAATGCAAATCATTAAACTCAAATAAGGTTCATCTAATGAGTTATCATTCCCAATCTCATTTCCAGCTCAATTGCTGTGGTATAATAATAAAGTATACACTAACATTTCCAAAAACAAGTTCTTTTGGACGTTTGTTCCAGAGATTTTAATTTATTACTAAAATTCTGCCATCAAGTAAGCTCAGAGAATGATAAGTTATATGGGATTCATTAATGCAGGACTCCTCAGAGCTTTTAGCGTTGTGAATGTCCAAATGAAGGTTTTACAAGCAGTCTTTCTCAAAACTATTAATCCGGGGATCCTTTGCTTCCCAAAGCTACTTGAGGAACTAGTATTTCACAAAAATGCTTTGGGAAACACTGAGGCAACAAAGGCACATACCTCAAAAGATGTGGCTATTCCCCCACCAGTGGGCATATTTTTGCTGTCCTTTATGGTTCTCTCAAGTTAAATGTAAAGACATTTATTCAGATTTTTTTCACATACTTGGACCCTACAATGTACAAATGGTAAGTTAACAAGGACCCCCACCTGCCCTTAAATAATGGACAGAAGCATGCCATTTTTATTCTCCCTAGGTACAAATACATATTCGGTTATTCAGGAAACACCCATTTAAGTGACATTTCCAAGAGGAAATGAAGATGAGTCATAGAACTACTCAAGAAGGAGGACTGAGTCACATGAAACATTTCAAACATTAAGCTTATATTATTACATTATAATGTAAATTACATAACAAAACCCTAAGGGTAACATATATTAATATCCCCAGAATAAGTTCAATAGAACCCATTTTTGGAAATGTTTAGTATCTACTTTATTATAAACCACAGTAATTTAAATGGAAATAAGACTGGGAAAGATACTCATTAGATGAACATTGTTTGCATTTAATGACTAGCCATTGCTGAGAATAAAATGGAACCGTTTTCAGTGGCATTCCTTGGGACATTAGAGTGTTCCATGATCTAAATGAGTTCTCAGGGAAGCTGAACCAGCAGACTCCAGCAGAAAGGAAAGGTTTCCTCATTCCACCCTTAACAGATAGGTGGAGCAGCAGATAGATTTTTCAGATGTACTACCCTGTGAAGATGGTATTCAGATGACTTAAACCTATGGAGCCCTGAACAGGCAGGCCATGGCGGTGCAGTAACACAGCGCCTTAGCTCTCCAAATGAAGGAATAATGCGTGCTTTAAAGCTCTTATGAGATTAAGGAGAGATGAAGCTCCTAAATCCATAGCCCACTAAGCAGACACTAACGTCTGTGTGATGTCCCTGACAGGTCTGCTTAAGAGGATTATTAATGTTCCATCCAAAAGAAGCCCAAATAAGAGGCTGAGAGAAGGCTTAGGAAACATGTCACGTCAGAGACTTCTTTAACACTAAACTGGGCACTGATTTTAAGGCTTAAGAAGCTATCTGTGGAACTATCAGGGAGAAATTTCAATTTATTTTACTTTATTAGTACATACTTATATTGAGCTTGCTATGTGCTAAGCACTGTCCTAAGAGGTCAATAAGAACTAGTGATCATTACACATCAAGGCTATACTCTGAGTTTCCACAAATTCACAGCATATAATTTCCAGCGTTTTCTTACAAGCCGAGCTAGCAGGCAAAGGGCTGCCTGGCATGGCCAAGCAACAGTAAACAAATCTCTAGGATAGGTAACAATCTTTCCTTTGGTACCTGCTCTCTCACACTCTCACTTCTGCTTTCCCATCCTGGTTCCCATCCTGGAATGCAGAGCTGTAGTGCCAGTCTGGGCTTCTATAATGCTTTGTCATGAAATATAGCAAAATCCTTTGTTATTAGAGCAAGAGACAGGATGACTGGAAGATTAACTCCCTAAAGCAGCAGTCTTTGCAGTGAGTGTGGCTGTGTCCATCTGATAGTCTAATTTTAAACTTTTGTATACTAAAATTATAATGTGCTAATATTGTTTTAAAATGCAAGCTGCACAAACATGTTCCTGAATATATTGCCTCCTGTCACCTTCTGTCCTAAACAAAACCCCAAGTTACATGTATCAACAGAAGAATGTTACAAGTACAAACTACTTTTTGCTAAACTTGGAATAAAGATAACGATTATGCTATTTATATGGATTATAAAAACAGTAGCTACAACAATATTTATTCAGTGCATACTACATGCCAGGCATTGTTCTAAGCACATTATGGGCATTTAATCTCCAATAATTCTATGAAGTAGGTACTATTATTATCCCCATTTTACAGATGAGAAAAATTAAGCAAGAGGTAAAATCTCTTGCCCATGATACATGCATATCTAGTAAGTGGTGGAAGCAGAATTAAACTCAGGCAGTGTGGCTTGAGTGCACTCTTAAATGCAAACTCTACTCTCTCTCATGTTGGAAAGCAGTGAGACTTCCTCTGGCATGCCAAGAGCCATCTGAGACACTGCACTACTGAAAGAACAAGTCTTTCATTTGCCTGTGCCTCTGCTGCACACTCCACATGGAATGCCTTTATCTCCTTTGTCTACCGGGCAAACCCCTACACATCATGCACCACTCTGCTCTTTCAGCCTTCACTGCATCACTAGGCACACTGGAGTGCACTAAGGCAAATAGTGAGATTGAAGTATGGCAGTTATTCAATAACTACTAATTTTTTTTTTGAGGTACTGATGTTTAAACAGTATTAGCCTTACAAAGGGATTCAAAGCAGATTTTCTCTTCAGAGTAAGCTCCCCGAGTTAATTGACTACATGATTTGATCGACGAAATTGTGATTTGCATTTATCTAAGATCACATTACATATAATTATAGACTAAATGTTTGCACAATGTTTGAGCAGGGCTGCACCACATAGCTTTACTTAAACTTTATACATCTCAATAGAGCAAGCTGCTGTTTTTGCTCAACCTAGTTTACTAAAGTGGCATAGACTGAACCATCAGAGCCATCTGACCCTAATATTGCAACAAGTCCCCCCAGGCACACAGGAAGTTGGATGTGATGCTCCAGCTTAGCAACAGCCACCTTACTTGTTAATGTTGCTGCCTTCTTTCAGTCGCTCTCCTGCAGCTCCTGTTTTAGATACTCTTTCGCTACCAGCCAGGTCTACCAAGCTCACCTTACTGACTTTCTCTCCAGAGTTCTAGTCGTAGGAAACAAGAGAGAAACAATACATGTGAATGTAAAAAACACACAGATTTCTACATATATGTCAGCACTATAACCGAGAGCAACCTGAGTAACCATCTTCTGTAAGGCAAACTTCTCATGATCTTAAAGAGTGAGAAGAGTTATCTGGACTAGCAAGTTTATACTAATAACTTAAATTGGTGTGGTCATTTTGTTTTGCAGCTAGGTAGAAGTATACTCAGCTTTCCAGAATATAGTCAGAAAGCTGAAGATTTTATGTGCCTATGAGGAAATACTAGGACATGAGGATTCCTGTGCATTCAGGTCAAATTCTCCTCTTCTGAGAAAACATTCATCAGGCTAAATGTTGTGGTTTCTTCTTTAACATTCCTTAATGACCATGAGGTAGACTCAGTTGTTTTTAGGGGAATTTCAGTATGAAAGGATATATATTAAAAACCACATGGTGATGTCATCATGCCCTTTAGGAAGTTCACTCAAGAAAATAATATATTTTTCTAAAGTTATATATTAAGGAAGACCTAGGAAATTAAATGGTTTAAGCACAGTAGCTCATCTAGTAAGTAAAGAGCACGCATAAAATCCTCAGCAGCTGAACCCAACCGTGATACACGTCACCTCTGCAGATATTTTGAGCTCTTTTACTGCCACCAAAGGATCTTCTCAGTCCCTCACCCCAGACTGCAAATCATAAAGTGTCTGTGTGATTATGATGTTGAACACAGCATGGGAGCGGCTACTTTCTTCATTCATGTTGGTTGCAGCTACCGTCCGAGATTTATTTCCCTCAGACATCAATGACTCAATATCCTAGAGGCAAAGCATAAGGAAAATATTATAAGCAAAAACTTATGAACACAGTCCTGCCCACCAGGTGTATGTATTAATTATAATCTCTCTGACGCATTAGTCACCACCCTCCCATAAAAACCACCCTGCCTGTCCTCCATCGACCATGGTTTGAGCTCCCACCTCCTTTAGTACTTTCTACGTATAAAATGTTATCCCCATCCTTTCCAATCCACAATTGCCTTCTTTCTGTCAAGCACCTGTTTTTCTCCTTTGCAAGTTCCTAAAGGAGAAAAGAGCTAATATTCATTGAGCACCTCTGATACTCAATAATAATAGCAGTTTCTTCATTTCATTTTAATTCTCTGGGCTTAACAACTGTGTGCAGTGATCTACTGCCCACTTATGTGCCTCCTTCCTCCAATATGGTGGCTCTTCTAGGACAGGGAATTCTCCTTATTCACCTACATACACCTGCCTCAGAACATCTGAAACCTATGGGCTCTTATACAATGTTTGATAAATGAACCTTATAAAAGAAGCATTTTCTTGATTGTACATACAAGGACACTGAAGTTCACAGATGTCAAATAACTTTTTCCACATCTAGTAAGAGGCAGAGCTGGGATATAAATCACAAGCTCCCTGGCTCTTACTAACAAGTGAAATGGACACTGAACCAATCACACTGAGCTACAAACCAGGGCTGATTTAGCACTTTTATGCCAGAAAATCTCCATTCATTTCAAAATCTAAGTGTTTTAAAAGTGATGATTACATTCTATTTATGATTTCTTTAATACCAAAAATGGCTTTATTTTTTAATTAAAAATTGTTTTTTATTTTTTTCAATTACAGCTGACATATAATATTATATTAGTTTCAGGTGTACAACAAAGTGATTAGACATTTAGAGAACTTACAAAGTGATTACCCTGATAAGTCTGAAAAATGTCTTCATTTAAATGGCTAGAGTTACCTAACTGATTACTTTAGTTGTATCAAGTCTGAGGTGATTATAGGCTAGCCACCAACACATACATAGCACAACTAAGTATAAGGTTGTATTCACTCATTCGTTAGCATTCTTCAGCAACAGATAGCAGTTTGTTTTATGAGATTTCCAAAGCAATGAAAATAAAAACAAGGGCAAAAACATGAAGTCAGGAGGTAAGAAGGCATAAAAATCAAGGAGGAGGAAAATGAAACAGGCCAATCGATAGAGAGAGAATCACTTCAGAAAAATAGAAGAAACAGAAGAGTGAAAAGTAATGGAAACTAAGGCATGAGACCCTGTCAAAGAGAGGGGGTGAAATTAACTACCAAATACTATTTACATTTGTCCAGATGTCCAGTTTCAAGAGAGTGTTGTTAGTGAAAATATTTAGTAAGCTCAAAATGTTGGGCTTCTCAGCCACACTGTAAAACCTTCATAACAAGGCAGGTTGAAGAATGTGATTAAAGGTCCTTTTTTTCTCTTTGAGGTATACTGATACTGGGTTTTGGAGACCATGAATGGTATTAATATGCTATAAAACATTCCAATAAAAATATATTCAGTATCACTTACACACTCTGATTTACTGCCAGTTATTTAATGACATTAAAAAAATAACACTTACCTCAAAACTAGTGACAGCCAGCTGGGATAAGCCATCTACATATGGTCCCAAAACTTTATGCTCTCGAACTTTAAGAGACTGTCTACTCCTTTGGGAGGAAGGAAAAAGGAATGAACGAATCAAAGCAAACTTGGAGGCTTTTCTTTCTTTTTAAGTACTCATAAACCAAGACTGTAGTTTCGAAACAACTTTTTTTTAATAATCAAAAAAATATCCTAAATATACTTTACTTAGATTAGCAAAACAGCATTAGGAATGTCTTTTATACCCTGATTTATATTTAAAGTAAATTACTATTTAAAAAATTCTATCTGTACTCCCAAACTAAATAGCCAGCTCACAGAATACCAGGTGAGGCCAAGTTGCTTATGAACTTCAGTTTTCAAACAGAAGGAAAAGAAAAGAAAACGAAGCAATAAACATGTCACAAATGAATTTCACCTTAAGGCTATTTTATAAATAAGCACATTCTCAGTATATAATATTTTAAAGTTCTGACCAAGTAGTGAACAATATTTTAATTAATTTTTTCAAGTATGTATTGATTTATGCTGCTTCTATGCTGACAATTTTATACAGAAAGTGATATTACAGTACAGAAGTTGTTTGTAGTTACTGATATTTATCCTACATTTAGAATTGGCTCTGCTGGTGAAGATTTTAGGGCTCTTTTGAATTTTAAAGGGCAAACATGGTTTGATATCTATCTGAATAATTTATCAACAGATAACTGAGATTAAAAGAAAAGCTATACATATTATGACCATGTTGTTTATATCATCTTTTTCATGGCATCAAATATTAATCAAGAGCCAACGCTTGACATCACTCATATATGGAAAAAAGGAACAAAGGACCACTGAGTGCTTCCTAAAGTCTTGGCATTGTTCCCTAAGAACTTTAGAGTTATCCAACTTAATCTTAGAAAAACCCTACAAAGTAACCTTATTTAGCAACTATTTTAAGGGTGAAAAATTCAATATGATGATGAGCAGTTCTGCTGCACTCTGTACAAGGGGAGACCAAATGCATGTCTGCAAGAGAGCTACTTTGATACACACAGATTTAGAACTCAGCTCACTGATGCTGGCAGTATAAACTGCCACAAACACTTTAGAAAACAGTTTGGCAGTGCCTAATAAAGTTGAAGATTCAGTATTTGTGACCCACAATTCTAGAAACTCCCTCATTTGAAAACCAGAACTGTATGAGAATGCTCAGAGGAGCACCATAATAACAAAAAGTGAAAACCACACAACAAATGACAGGAGATGGGATAAAAAAATTATGCTATAATCATACAATAGAATACTAAAAAGCAGTGAAAATTAATGCATTCTTACTTCACACATCAGAACAAATGAATCACTAAGGGGAAAAATAGCAAGTCACCAAAGGACACATATACTATAATGCCACTTACAAAGTTGAAAATTATGCAAAACTATGAGTAAACTCTAAAGAAGAGGAAGATAATGAGAAACATAATAAAATTCATAATAGTAGTTACTTTGGGGAAGAATGAGATCCAAGAGGAACATATATGGGGCTTCAAAATATTAGTCATATTCCACTTATTAAGCTAAATGGTGAATAGGGCAGTCATTGATTTTATTATTCTTTATACCTTACACGTATTATAATTGTTCTTTCATATGCATTAAATAGTTCATAATTTTAAAGTAAACATAAACATTTCCTATGACTGGGTCACTTCCTTGGCACCCATAATTTTAATCTTATACTTTTGATTATACAGCCACTAAAAGCATTTAAAATATTTTTTAATGACATGAGAGTGTTCATTATGTTACACAAAATATTCAGGATATTGAATTGCATTTAGAGAATGATCTCAACACACACGCACCCCATAAATTTGAAACACAGGATCAAAATGCATCAAAATATTAAGAGTGGTGGTATTAAAGGTCATTTTTATTTCTTCTTACATTTTGCCTATTTTCTAAATTTTATAAGTATATATATTATTTGTAAATCAGTAAGAAAATTTAACTAAAAAAGTAAATGGCCTTTTCCTTCTTCTATAAACTAACTCATCTGGTTTTTAAAAACATAGATGCCTGGGTTTTCTCGGGGGTCTACTGAATCCCAGTCTCTGTGGGTAGGGCTCAGGCCAGTGTATCCTCAAAAAACCCTCTACGTGATTCCAGTGCACAGTGAACAGCCTGGGAAGAGAACAACTTGCCTAGGCTGGGTCTTTGCAATCCTTCAACTGTTTCTCTCCAGTTTAGAGGTGCTGCTTTCTGAATGGAAAGGCCACTGGGTCATTTTAAACTTAATTTTAATGAATAAACCATGGTGGCAAAAATAATACCAATATTAAAAAGGATTTTTTAAAAATGGCATCTATAAATAACTTTATACATGAACATAGATTAAACTATGTATACTGGGTATACCAACAGACTTTCAGAGTTGATGATTTCTCAGCAAGTGAAGGAAACCAGAGTAGTGACCACGAGCTCAAATAAATATATTCACTTCCAATTTTAACTTCAGGATCATTTAACATTATTACCCCCTGTAGAAGCTTAATTTCAACCACTAACTTACCCTTTGGGGTCTAAAAGATCCCGAACTTTCTCATTATAAATTTCCATATAGGATACTTCAACTTTAAAGGTCTGTGAATCATTTTGCTCCAGAGAGATCCTTTTAAATAAAGCACAGCAGAGCCTTGGAATAAGGCCCAGCTGCTCAGCATTACCCATCATGGAGAAGGATTTTCCTGAGCCTGGAGAATTGAAAGTGGAAATAAAGGAGGGTAGAAAAGGAAGCAAAATATAATAATACGGCTTTTCTACATATATCAGCTAAGGTCACACAGCAGAAGTGGCAAATGTGGCCCTCAAACTCTGCCTTTGGCCAACAAAACTACTATTCTTTTTATGATACTCACTGCCTCTGGTTTGATTCTCACTGTGACATTAAGAGGCCTCCTCATTTACAGGTCAATGTGTATAAATATAACCACTAAAAATAGTATGTATAGTAAATATGAGCTATATGTTATCAAGTAACATTAACGGTATTTACCCTCAAAATATTTTGTTTGTGCTTTGATATATATTCTCTCATCTTGAGTCTCTTAGTTGTCCTGTGATATGACAATAGGCAATGTTATAATTTATTCCAGCTTTAGAGTAGAAATAATGGTGCTCAGCGAGTTAATGGCTGAGACACTAGTATGTTTTTGTTTTGCTTATTTCAACCAACTGTATCACAAGGCTAGGTTTAGTAATCTATCATCATTTTGTATCCTAGTGAGAGTCTTCTGTATAGTATGACACTAAGTTTTTTTTAAATTTTTTACTATGACATTTATACTGAGAAACTGATCATTATTTTTCTAGTTCAAATACAGGTTAAACCATAATTTAGGAAAATGACATTTAATAGTTTGAAACTACCTTTGCTCATTAACACCAAAGTTACTCAATTACCAAAACTCTTAAATTGTCAAAACGAGGGTTACTGCTGATCATCTAACTCAGTTAAACCCACAAATTCAGAAGCCTTTTTCTGCTGTTTCCCCAAGTGTTTTTATTTCTCTTTTAAGAAATGCAGGTTTAATATGACCGGCTGGAAATAAAAGCAGCTACTTACCTGTCTGTCCATATGCAAAAATGCAAGCATTATACCCCTGAAAGGCTTTTTCAAGAATTCCTTCCCCAAGACACTTGAAAACTACTTCTTGACCTAAAAAAACAAAAGAAAAAGAATACTTTTTCTTGACATATTTGTATTAATAACTAAGTCCCGGTTACTGGAATTCTTTCAATCTAAAAAGATGTAAAGTGTATTGCAAGTCTACTCTATGTAGGTATAAGTTTTAAAAGCTTAATGAATGCTATTTTATTTACTCTTCTAAGCTATGACTCCATACCTGAATTAATTTATGATTCTACCCATTGCTTCCTTCTAAGACATTTCTCTAGGCATTAAAGTTTTCTTTCCATATGGACACAGCCATAAAATTTGGTTTAGTTTCTTCTCACGAGTTCGTATTAAAATGTCACTAAACATGAATTCTCTGATTTCCCATTCTGGATTCTGAGCTTGCGATGAACAGAAACTATGTCACACACGTCTTGGTATGTGCATTCACCTCTGCACCTAGCATGGTGCTAAGTACCTGCCAGGTGCTAAGAAACTGTTTATTGGTGGTGGAGGTAATGTGTTGAGCACAGGCACCTCTCACCTGTGTTCCCACGGGAGAGCTGGAGACAAGTTCTCCTCTGTAAGCCTATCTACAGCTTACTGCAGTTTTTGGTAGTGCTCTGTCATGTGCTATATATACTACGGTAGTATCTGTAGCATCCAGCTGAACAGTAAAAGTATGAAAATCTTTTTAAACACTTAGATGGCATTTACTACCCTTTGAAATTGGTGACTTTTTAACATTCATTCAGAGAATTAAAATGATATTCTTCTTCCACTGTGCTCTTATAGTCCTTAGAGTGTTCAATATTATAGCATTTGCACAAACTACTGGTTTAAATACTTTCCTCCACTATAATGAGAACCCCCTGATTGATGTCAGAGACTATAATCTGTTTATCTTTGTAATCCTGGTTCCTAGTACAAAATGCTTAATAAATGTTTGTTGAAAGAATCAGTCAGTTTAACCTTTTTATCCTACATGACAATTCCTTTCACATTTGGAAATAATGCAACATAAAATAAGCTTCTGGGTGTATGTTTTTCTTTTCTGCAAAGTTGGATCTGAGTTCAGCAGCCCCTTGTTATACTATGACATAGCATGGATGCAGAATAGGACTCTTAAAAATGTGTAAACATGAAACAAGAATATTTTTGACCACTATATTGGTGAAAAATAAAATTCTGAAATGAAATAGAGCTAGACTGAGGAAACAGGTATTTTAATAAGCTACTGTTGGGAGAATAAATGAATGTAGCCATTCTGAAGGAAAACCTCATAGCACCTATAAAAGGGAATATGGCCACACTCTGACCCACAATGAAGCATTTACCCTACAGACACACTACCACAAGGGGCCCATGTAAAGGGATGTTCATGGCAGCATTATTTATAGTATTGTAAGTTTGAATCAATTTAAATGTCCATTAGTAAGGGAGTGGATAAGTACAATGTGACTATTTTATATGATAGAATATTACAAGTAAAAAAAAAATCTATGTGTGTAAACAATGCTAGAATTCAAAAACACTGTTCAGTTAAAAAAAAGTCACATTTGGACTGTACATGTAAGAACTTATGTAAAAAAGTGTGTGTGAGTGTGTGTGAATGTGAGAGAAATGTCTATGAGTAATAAGGTTAAAAAAAAATGGAGAAGAAAATATACCAAATTCATATAACATTATTTCTTTATTTCTGACTTCTAACATCCAGCCTGGTACCTAAGTGGTATTTAAAACATGTTGGCAGAATTTGTGGATTTTCTTAAATAGTAAGAGGCTTTCCTAAACACACAGGTTTGTTGTGAAGACTACCTAAATATGTGTGTGTGCACACATACACACTCTGAGAATAAGGTATTGACAAAATTATTATCCACTAAACACACACTTTCAAGATTCTTTTATGTTACAGTTAAGTATGATCAAGTCTTGTGCTCACTAAGAAAATATTTGACCCATCCTGTTGCTGATCTTCCATACATATCAATATTGTTTTTCTCATATGGTTTCTCAAAGGAGTTTCCTTATTCCACATGTAATCCCAAGGCCCATGCCAAGAGGCAGGCCTTAAATCTGGAACTGGGCCCTGTAGTGTAGAAGACTGGGAATGAAACACCGCCTGCGCTCAGATTTGTGAGATGGATCAGATCATGATTCACAATCAGACCGAAGTGCCATTCCAAGGCATTCTAAAATCATTGCTTTCTTGTTACAAGCAGATGAATGGAGCAATCATGTTTGATCCTCCACACTGGTTAACCAACCCCCAGGAAGGGAGTGTGGTGAGGGTGGGGACAAAACACTTTAAGACTTGGCTAGGTCAAAAATCCTGACCTTAATTCATGATTTCAATTTATATTTAGTAACTTGAAAAAAAAAATGCAAAAACTTGAATTGATGAAAGGACCCAACTGCAGAAAAGCACTGTGGTCAAAGCTTTTACCATGCCTACACAGAGGCTGAGGTCATTAACCAGTCAAGAGTTGATATCTGTTCCTGTATCAGGGAGAGAAACGTAGTACTTCTGATTTCTGCTCCCAATACTGAGAAGGCTGGAATTACAAGGAATTATGAGGAATTATTTTCTCAATGTTCTTTTAATCACAATTTTCCTTTTTCCTTGGTAGGAATGACCTTTTAAACTAAAGATAGCTTAAAAAAAAAAAAAAGAATGTTTCAACTACATGACATAGGTCCGTGATGTCAAGTAAAAAAAAACAACAGGATGTGTATACTAAAATTGCATGAAAAATAAACCAAATGATCAAAGGATTCTTCGGGATATAAAAATATGAGAATAAATTTCAGTTTAGCCTATAAATTATTGCCAATTCTAAATAGGACATGAATTGACCTGCTGAATTTGTATAATTTTGTTATTTATGCAATTAAGAAGACAGAAGAGAATTTTTATTAACTGCTCTGTATGCAATGCATTATACATATTTTATATCACTGAATCCCTCCCTGCAATACCTAGGATTGGATCAATAAGGAGACTGAGAGTCTGAAAGAGTAAGTCATTTGCCCAGAATCATGTCACTAGTGAGTAGCAGGGCCTGGATCTACCTGTATTAGCGCCTGAACATTAAGGCTGATGCCCACCTGTAATAGGTGACTCATGCTGCGTGACCCTGGGCATCAGTGCTCTCTCCTCTGGTCTCCATGGTATTTTTTATGATCTCCCAGAATTCATCACACTGCAGTATATTTTTCTTCTATCACTGTATTGTGAGCTCCTTTGAAAACAGGAGTTGTTGCACCTTAGCACAGTGCCTGGCACACAGTAGGCACTCTTACTGAATTTGTCCTCTGTTGACACTGCTGTTTTCAGATTAATATGTATTTAACTGGGGAGCCTTTTTGTCATTTATGATAACTGAGGCATCAAAATATTGCTTGTTAAACTTAAAAAGAAACATTTAATTGCATTAGAGGTTTTTAAAGTTCTAATGAGCCTGTAAAGACTACTAGAGCCTCTGTTAAATAAGGCACTGGGGTTTCAATAGACATGTCGACATAATATATATCTATTAATTAGATAATTTTGATAAAAATCAGAGATTACACTTTCACTGACACCCACAGTAACCTCCTGACACTTGAAACAAATATATGTGACCCCCCCAAAAAAATGAGCCTTTCTGATTTCCACTAAATACATACATATGCTTTCCAAAAAGTCAAGTTCTTTTAGTTAAATATTTAGTTACATTTGACAGACAGAAGATAAGTCAAGTTTAACATATTTTATAAAATTTTAGTTATAACTAGGAAAGGAAAATTCTGGAAAACACAAAATGGAATATGAAAAAGTAGAAAACAATTATTTTGTGTTTCTGGAAAAAATTTTTCTCCTTTCCATCCTTAAGTAACTTGAAGCACAATTTATAAAAGAATACAAAGAACTATTGTCAAGTTCATGTATTTTTACAAATCTAAGCAAGACTGGATTCCAGAGAGATTAGAATACATTTTACATGGCTTTATGCCTCAAGGGACATTATTCTCTTTTAAGACAAATATAACGAACACTTTTCTACCTCTGCAAAGATACATCAACCTTAACATTGTTTTATGGCTTCTTAACTTTTCATGGTATGCTTAACTGATATAATCAGTTCCCTATTATGATATTTAGATTATTTCCTTTTTCTTTTTCTGCAATACTTATCCTCACGTATTTACCTCTGTGCACTTTTCTGTTGACTTTACTAAGCAAACTCCAAAAAATCAAATTACAAAGTCCTCTATAATGCAAGAGTCATTTTTTCTACATTTTCCAATAGTGTTTTGACTAAGTCAATGGGAAAAAAAAGCCTCTTGTTTTGTTAAATTAAAATGTTCTTTTTTGTTGTTTATTGCCCATTTGTATTTATTCTTTTAATAAATTGGATATTTGGGTCCTATGTTTATTTTTATAAATCAATTGGTTTAGTCAATGATATTTAATTTTAAAATGCTCATCATATATTAAGAATATTAACCTCTGGTTTATGTAGTAAATATTTTTACCTAGTCTGTCATTTACTTTCAGTCTATGTTGTTCTTTGTTGCACAAAAGCTTTGGTCTTTCATATGCAATTTTTAAACCTTTTCCTTTATAATTTTTACCTATGGTATAAGTTACGCTCCCAAAATCCTTTTGATTATTATCGCCTAAATTATATAGATATTCACCCATATATTCTTCTAGCTTTGCTGTTTTGTTCTTTTACAGTTTTACTTTCAAACTCTATTCCTTATTAGCTGTGTAACCTTGGACAAGTTTTTGGTTTCTTCATTAGTAAAATAGCAATAACAGTTGCTACCTACTGAGTTTGCTGTATGATTTAATAAGGCAATACATGTAAAGGCCTTACTGTAGTGCCTGGCCATGATAAGTCTAGACTATATTTTATTAGTTAATATCATCTATTAATATCATCCCTTAAATCTTTAACCAACTATAACTAATTCTGGTACAGAGAAGGTGGTGTTCATTTAATTACTCTTCTTAAAAAAGTTCCTCCATCTTTGCAACAATTCTCTGAGGCAATCCAATTTCAAATATAAAAGGCCTCTGTTCTTAGAAAAAAGTTTTAAAGGAATCATTTATTTTCATTTATTGTTATTTCTCTAGCTCCCCTAGAAGTCTCAGTTTTAAAATTCCACTGAGAAAAAAAGGGGTGTGTGTGTGTGTGTGTGGTGTGTGAACAAGTGTATATGTGGTGGGGTATATGGGTGTATTGGGTGCATGTGTGTTTTATGTGAGGGTTATATGTATGTTAAGGGTATGTGTGTTTTGGGTCATGATGAGGAGAGGAAGAAGGACCAATATCGTTATCTGGGCCAGGATATGCCAACCCATGTTGTCCAGTGCAGAAAAAATAGTGATCATTCTCTATAACACTAAGATATCTCAGGAAGGTATAGGGTGAAAAAAATAACATATAAAATTGTATCAATAAACTTTTGAATAGAAACACATGCTATAGAGTTCCCTCTAATTTTCTATTCTGGTGCCTTTTTAGCTGTATGAATCCTTGGCTGGGGTTATACTTAAGTTTTTAGTTTGGGCACCACTGGTACAATAAGAAAAATCTATAAAAAAGGCCAGATGATCAAAGCCTAGAAAAGTTCTACAGACTCTTTATAAAGCCTCCAGTCCTTAACATGATTAGCTCTCTATGAAACACGAATGGTGGCTATACTTCACTCAGTGATAGAAAATATTAAATATCAAAACCCTTATATGGTCTAATAAGGAGAGTCTGGTTTATCCAAAACACTGAAGGGTTTTTTTTTGTTTTGTTCATTTCTATTTTTTAAATACAGCAGTCCCCTTTTCAGTATAGGAAAAAATGGCTTGCCAACTGCTTTTCGAAGTTCGGTTTACAAAAAAAAGGAGCTGTTTATGCTAAATGGTGGGAATCGGGGAATCCACAAAAGGTGCACTCTCCCCACCCTAAATGGTTCCCAACCACAGTTCACTGAAACAGAATGAAGAGCTGTTTGTCTAGGGGATCATGAACCAACCCACTAGGGAAAGCTCAGAAGTCCTGTGGGAAGGAGGAGGATCTAGGAGTATTTGTTCCTCTCCTAAACAAGCTGAGCAAAGCCACAACACTGTCAAAGCCAAGAGCTTTGTGGCTTTTCAGCAGGACCAATGCCAGAGAGGAGGTGGCCACTCTGCAGATGTCAGCTTCACATGACTGATGCAGGGAATCCACAGGGCAAACTTTTCCTCACTCGTGAGTAACCATGACCAAGATGCCAATTTCCTCTGTGGGGTTTATGATTAGACCTCCTATAACTGTGTGGACAAGTTTTAAAACAAAGGCATGCCCAACACAACCCACAACACAATGTCAGAACAGTGCAGAGAGCTCCTGTATGGAGTTTCTGCAAGCAAAGTTGCATACCTGATCCACCCTGCCCTGAGTCACATATGAGACAGATCTTCGAAAAGCTAACACCCTGCGTCTCCATACTTGTGCATAATATGACCCTACTGGGAATGGGAGCAATGGACTCAAAACTACTAGGCATATGCTCTGGGAGCTGGGTACCCAAGGTAATTCTCTCTCTATAGCAGAGCCTTAATAGCGTAGCACAGAAGAGAAACTAGGGATGGAAGGAAAAATGCACCTATCATCCACATGCCTAGCATCTGACTACTGAAGAAGCACAGTGTAAAATATCACAGTGGGCTATGTTGTAGGAAATGGTAGAACAAAACGGGACGACATGACCCTATCTTATTTGCAATCTGCATTAAACAAGGCAGTCTCATACAGATCATGGTTGAATAAAACACTGCACATGGCAATGCAAGGCTGACGTGACAGAATATTTCTCATTTTCCTGAAATAGCTATATGGAAGAGCATTCAAGATTTTAACATGATCAATAATTTTATCAGTTTAAATACTCTATTTTCCTTCTTTTCTCATTAGAGTTAGAGTGAAAAAAAATGGTAAGCTCAGTATTTGTAATTTGGAATTCTTGGGCCTGCTCATTTATGAGGGTGTTTTTCCACTTCTAAAACAGGGCTGACAGCCATAGTGATTTTGATGAGTCTGAACCTAGCAAGTGGCCCAGCTCCAAATCAGAGCACCTGGACAGTGCAAGAGCAGACAGGTTCTTCACACATACCTAAAGGGGTGAGGAATGCCTAATCTGGATGAGGTTTCAGTAAATCCCTCTCAAATAGTGCCATTTTCAGAAACTGTTACATGTAGTGACTTTAAATCTGGTTTAAATGGTCAAAACTACAGAATTCAGATAAAGGAACTAAGACTTTATGGATTAACTAGATGACACTAGCTTTAAATTTTAATCAACTATAAAAGTTTGCCATTAAGGGACCTGGTAAAAAGATCCCAAGAAACTGAGTCAAGAGGGTAAAGCTTCCATGGTTACATCCAAGGGCGATCAGCATTGCAATACTTGGGAGTCTTGCTTGTGGCGTGGCATGAGTGACTCACATCCAGATGGATGTTTCCACCCCAGTGACAGTGCTGGGACTAGTCATGAGCTGACAGTGAAGCTTGGCTCCTTTTTTGTTGCCAGATAAAGTGGCTGAGTCACCAAGGAGGGGGTCAGGCTTTGGTGCCGAGGATGAAAGAAGAAAATAAGCCACCTCACCTGTAAAGATTGTCTAATACAGAATGCATTTTTAACTTATTCAGGAGGGTACTTTTACTTAAAGCAACTGCTGAAAAAGTAAATATTCCTTATTTCTATCTGCTCAACAGTGTTTTATACTGCCTCTGATATAGAAGCAGGCTTGACTCAACATCTCTGGACTGTGGGGTACATGATATTTACAGCACTTGAGTGGAGGTTAAAATAAAGCCGAAACCAAACACAGGCATTCAGAACTCTAGAGAACTTCTGACAGGAGGGAGAATGCCATTAGTATTATTCCTGGCTAGGTTCCAAGCCAGAGCACTCTAATCTGATTTCCTGAACACTGCCTCTCTTGGGATGAGAGAGAAGAAAGGAGAGCATGGGACTATAGTAGAATGCATGGAATCTTCACACATCATTGTCATTGACCAAAATCCACATTTACCACTGTTTTCAGCTCTCTCGCAGGTTGCAGGGCCTCTGAACCTCATCTATAAAATGAGGACAATGAAGTTTCTACCTGATTGGGTGTGTTGACAATAAAATGACCTGCTGCAGGTAAAGGGTTTCGCACAGTGCTGTGAACCCAGTGCTCAGAACTATATTGTCTATTGTTATTATCATCTACCCCTCCAAGTATAATGAAGTGAAATGTCTGTGGGTGCCAATAAATATTCTAAGAAATAGTGTGGACAAAGAAAGGAAAGTGTGGAAGAGGGTGGGGTTGGGTGGGATTAAAAATAGGGACTAGAGATGAGAAAAACAGAGAAGCTTATCTATCAACTCTTCTTAAAAAATTAACAATATTAGCTTAGCTCATTTATTTCAGAGAAATTTTTCTTTACTGACCTTCATTTATCCAGTTCTCTGAATTAACCAATTCTCTCTTCCATTCGTAAAAGACACTGACAAATGCTCACTGCATGTTAAATCACTCAGCTGGGAGCTACTCTCTAGACTCCCATCAGCTAAGTTATATTCTTACAAAGAAAGGATCAGTGTGTTTGCTCCTAAAATGGTTTATGTCAGTTGTACTTCTCTGTAATTACATAATTTACTTAACAAAGGCAAAAAAAGAGAATTGCTGATTCTAAGATAGCTAAGTTGGATGCTTAGAAATAACTTGATAAGGGTGAGTCACTAAAAGAATTGTCAAATTCAGTATGAGTGAGACAACTTGTAAAAGACTGTAAAAGAAAAATACAGAAGGATTCTGTAGATTGTTACATAAATGTCTTTTAAGATAAGATGCGCCATTCATAATGAATCTCTAACATTTCAAGTAGTCAACCACTACTGCTTCTCATAACTATAGGTAAAACTATATGGTTTTGATAAATCTAACAGCTAACAATTACTGAATATTTACTCTGTGCAAAACACATAGTGCTTCATATATACTCGAATAGTAAAAAAAATCAGTACAATAAGCTAAAACAACTATTTTGGAACTTTTAAAAAAATTGGTTCTATTTTGCCTCCTGTCAGCTTAGAATATAAATTGTGCTGCACAGTTAAACAATGTGACGCAGATATCATTTCTAACTTTGAACACATAAAATCTGCCCTTATGGAACAGAATCAAACATGGCTGCCCTCCTCAGAGGAAGAACCCAGGGCTTAGAGACACTCAGCTGTCCCCTCGCACTATGAAGCAACACTTGCAGAAGTTAAAACCTTTCTCCTGAATTGCAGGGTATTAACAATGCCTAAAAACACACGGCTTCAGCAAATTTGAGCAACATGCCATATGGCAAGAATTGTTATATGATTTCTAAGTCAACAGTTTAGAATTTCTCAGGCCAAGAAATGCTCATGTCTACACTGATCCCCAGATATGTTACCAGAAGACTGATTTTTTTTTTTTTTGGTATGACAATGTTTATGAAAAATATTCCCCTACAAGAAAGAAAATTGAATGCAAGGTTACTGAAATTCACTGTTATTTACCAACATGACACATTTTAGGCAGTGATAAAAAATGTGTTGTTTTATTGTTGAGAAATCCTTAATTGAAATCAACAGTGATTTGAACATTTACAAAGACCTATTATCTGTTATGATGCTCTCAAGTTTATTATTCACTATAACATAATAACTTTATAATCCTAAATGTAGATCAATGTCTATGTGTATATGTGGGTCTGCAGGGGAAGATGTAGGTTTATGTAGAAATGTCGTGCTTTGGGTGCCTAATTCTGCAGGTTATTTCTGTATTTTTCTTAGCCCTGGCAAAAGGTTTGGCTTTAAAGTCTCACAATTATGTACCATCAAGCATTATTATAACTACCTAGGCAAAAGGTAGTAATAACAAGAGATATTTAAAATGTAAAATGTCTAAAAGCATGATTCAAAGCAATTCAAATGGCTTAACAAACAAGCCTTTGATTTGCCTCTGAAAAGTCCACTTTGATGGCTGTGTGGCCAGCATAAAATGTCTGATTCATGTTTTATTAGAGAGCTGGAAGAGATCTGAGATCATTCTAGGTCATATCTCCTCCTTTCACAGATGAGGAAACAGATTCCCAATATTTAGCAGTTTGTGGCAAAACCAGGTCTAAACACCAGTACAATGTATTCTCTTTCCAAAGAACTGATGTTACTATCCTTACTCCTGTTACAATGTGACAATAACAAAGATGCTAAATGTTATGTGGGCTTTTCTTATGTGCTAGGTAAGGGCTTAAGTACTTCACATAAACAGGTCATTTGGTCCTCAAATCAACCTTGTCAGATCAGAATTATTATTATCCTTATTTAGCTTATGAAAAAACAGAAGCAAAGTGAAATTAGTAACTCACTCGACCTTACACAGATAGAAGGTGAAACCAGGATTTGAACCCAGTCTGACTTAAGAGCTCATAGCCTCCTACCACTCCAACCAACCAACTGCAACGTCATCAAACATCCTATAGACCTACTTACTGTATTTCTCAGCTTTCTGATTAAAAGCTCTTGCTATCGCTTTTAATAAGTGGCACAACAGAAACATAATTGAGAATTTAACATTTTATATACCACATGAAACTTAAAAGTCTTTGTTTCTCTTTTCTCTTTCAATGCACATACTTATCTTTCTCTCCCTCTCCTGCCCTCTCTCCGTCTCCCTACGTTTTGAGAGCCGCCTTAAGAGCTCTGATTCAGCATCAATGATGCCTTTATTCATTGAGCCTGAAAAAATAGGTTGGTTTCAGAAAATATGTGCTTCCCCTTCTCCATTTCCTCTATTTCCCATCAGAGAATGAATGCTTCTATCTTAATGCTTCTATTCACAATTAAGAAGAAATTGCTATTTTTAATGAAGCTAAGGAAACCAAATTACCAATCAACTAATCTACTAGTAATGTATTTACTAGTCAGATTATTTACAATAAATGAAAACAAATCTGAGAGAACAGCAAGCAAGAATTTTAGTTTTTGCCTACGTGGTCAGTCACAATATTTGTACAATAGGAAAATCTAAAGAATAAGAAATTTTCTCCCTCAATTTTGTAAGTAGATATTGTTCTATAAGCCAAGAGAATCCTATTTCAGGGCTAACTGGATCATGGTATTTGATGTGATCATGCAGACTAAAATTTAGTAAATTTTAGGCCATCAGTATGTTTAAATATCATTTTTATCTCTAAGTATTTCTGCACATACTATTTGTAATGAAGAGGCACAGAAATCTTGAGTTTCACACTTGAATTTTATCATCTGTATTTAAAGTTATTTTTAGTAAAAAAAAAAAAATAGTTTGTTCTACATTCAAGGACATGAGTGATATATTGCAGAAGGCTAGAATGGTCTTTATGGGCATTAATGGAGGATGTGGAAAAGAAACAATCTTCCTTAAGCATTATTTTAACCACATCATTCCAAAGCCCTCCTTTTTTTTGTTTTTTGTTTTTTTGTTTTGTTTTTTTTTTTGTTTGTTTGTTTTTACCATGTTGGTCTGAATTCTTAGTCTAGCTTTTAAGATTTCCTATTATCCAGCTTCACTCAGCATGTACAAACTGGGTTTCCCACTGCTTCCCCCAAGATGTACCTTCTGCTCAGACCAGCTATACAACCATGCTCACTTCTACTTCTGCATCTTCAGGTATGGAAAAGCCAAATGAAGTATCACTTATGGGCATCTTCCATTAATCAGCATGTTAAGTTACCTACTTAATCCTTGTAACAACATATGAGACAGGTACTATCATTTCTACGTTACTCATTTGACAGAAAAGAAATTGTAGCTCAGAGAGGGACTGAACTGTCTAAGAGAACCAAAGCAGGTGTCCTAAGATTTAAACCACGGTTTAACTTTGGAGCCCATGTACTTTTCTTGATATCATGATGCTTCCTCTTGTCTGGATGTCCCCTTGTCTGGATACTATCCTTTGGCTAAACTTATGCTAACCTTCTATGTCCAGTTTTAGTTATACCTCCTCTATGATGCCTTTCTAGGCAACTGCAGTCTTTCCAGATTTTATTTTCCCTTGGGTTTTCCATAGTACTTAAATCTGTAAAATTGAGAGTTTAACTAAATATTACCTCAAAATGTTTACTGTTGTTTGTTAAGCATTCTTTTGCTTTCCAACTTAGTTTTTTAATTTCTTAAGGGCTTTCTAGGCTGCACACACAGTAGGGGTTTCAAGGATACTTAAGGAACTATTCTGAGACTTTTTGGCAGAGGTACAATATGGATGTGGAGAGCCATAGAGAAAAAGGTGGGGAAGGTAAACTGGGGCTATATGATAAAAAACTTTAAATGACATCCAAGGAGTATAGATTTTATCTATAAGTGATGAGGAATCCTTGAAAGAATGTGAGAATTGCATGAGTAGAGCTCTAATTCAGGATATATCTGATATATCTGGTTGTAGCCTCAGTCACATCAATTGAACAGAGAAAGAGATTGGGCTTTGCACAGTTACAGCATTAGTCCTCATTTGTTTCTGTGACAGTAGGAAATGTTTTAGTTGTATTGTTTATTTAAACCCAAAAGCACACACCCAGCACAAAAAATATATCCACAGAGCTAACAGTCAAGGCAGACTGTTTCAGCTCTGTAGAATTTATTATCTAAAGTTCCAAAGGACAGATAAAAAGATAAATGACAACCTACATTAAGAACTATTTATTGGTGTTAATAAAATACATTACTGAAGTTGCAAGAATGATGTTTTTGAGAGAAAGGCTAGTTTACCCAATGTGAATAAATGAAGAAATTTTCCTAGTTCAAAATTCTTAACTTTTGAAAAATATATTTATCAAATAACTTTCAACAAATTTGCTTTATGTGGCAAGGAGAAGGCTATCAATAACATTCCTTACAAGCAAGTAACTTCCTTTTGCCTTCTAATCTTTTAAGAAAAACATCCTCTCCGTTCTTCATGTTTTTTATTTTTTAAGTAAATGGGAAAGTCATTCAGCAGATATTCTTATATATAAAAATAAAGAGAAAAAATTCATTAAGGCTATATATCCAAGTAAAGGGGAATACAATCAGAAGGGAAAAAAATCAAAGACTTCAAACGAATGCTTCTCTCTTAGGCTAAAGCAACTGTAACTCCTAGGAAAGGTTAAGATTTACCAGTGATCATAAATAATAAAATCAGCAATCATTTGTGCTGGAATAGGGATAAAATGCCTCATGGAAAGAACAATAGCAAAATGTGAGACTAGGAGGCAGTGTTTCCCCATGGAAGGTATAATTCTCGTTCACAGCACCACTGACTCCTTCAGAACACTCCGCCTGAGCAGACCCTGGACACCAATAGCGCACTGTGCTTTCCTTATGTAGGAGAAGTATGCGCCCTGAAAGTTAACGACAAGGCACGGCCCGTTAAATCTCTTCTTATGTGATAATCACCACAGCTACCACTTGCGGCTTGAGGTGGTTCCCCATTATCTCTAACCCTTGGAGCACCTCTGAAGGTACTAATATCCCATTTACAGATGAAGAACCTGACGCTTAATGAGGTTGAAAACAAAAAAAACAAAAAAAAAAAACCCTGCCCATGGCTTCTCAGCAAGTAGTGGCTGAGCCTGATCCTGAAATCAATCTTACTGACTCTCAAGCCCATGCACTAGACTGCAAAGAATGAGTGTGAATTTTATGGGAAAAACAGAACTCCAGAATAATTTTAAAAACCAGACATAATGGAAGAGGCCAGAGGCCCAACTGTCAAGTTCAGAAAGAAAGCCAACTTACCAGCATATTTTGTAGTGTTAGATTCATCCATGGACCAAAAGCAATAATCAAAGGCAAATACCTGAATAAAATAGAAAAATATGAAACTTAAAAATTAATTAACTTCTGTGAGTACATCAGACTGCAAAAAATAAAATTCACTGATGAAGATGAGGATGCCGGTACTGTCTGATTTTAAAATAAAAAACAAAACACTACAGGTTTGCTGCTTTGTTAACCCTGAAGTTTCTTTTTAGACTACACTGATGTTTATCTTCTTATATTAGAGTTAAGTTGTACATGAAAATTGCTATATATATAAAATTCAAACAAGCAGACATCTTAAACAAAAAAAATGTTTAATGACACATTTACTGAGAAAAAACAATTGACTTTTCTCCAATTCCACAGTTCCAGCATCTGCTGTAACCCTCCAGCTGGATCTCCCTCAGCTTCTCAATAAACACTAAAGTAATCAACTTTCATTTAAACTAATTCCTCCTAACTTTCCATGATGCTACTGTTTCCAGCATAGCCAAAGCTCAAAACTTCCCACATCCCCATTTTGGACTCCACTCTCTCTTCTGTTTCAGCATGCAATCCTGGACTAAGTATTGTTAGTCAGTAATTCATGCTTGTATACATTGATGTCTTGTATAGTTACTGAACGCCTACTATGTACCAGGAATGGCTGATGCTGCCTAAAAACTGTTATGCAATTGTTGTTTCCCATGCATGTGACCACCACTCATGTTCTAGCCATCATCATCAAATACATGAGGCAACATTCCCTAAAGTGTGCTCTAAGGCAGCAGTCCCCAACCTTTTTGGCACCAGGTGCTCCCATGAGAATCCAATGCCTGATGATCTGAGGTGGAGCTGAGGCAGTAATGCTAGCGCTGGAGAGCGGCTACAAATACAGGGGAAGCTTCACTCGTTGGCCTACCACTCACCTCCTGCAGTATGACCCGGTTCCTAACTGGCGACAGAACACTATAGGTCTGCACCCAGGGAATGGGGATCCCTTGCTCATGAGACAATCCATGAAAAAATATTAAAACGTGGTATATTTTGCTCTGTCTGAAAATCGCAATATTAAAAGCTCTGAAAAGTCCTGCAGCAAATAAACCCATTTAATTGTTTACCTTTTTATTTCTCCAATTAATTTTGGTGAGAAGACCCTTTCTTAAGTAACACCTGTTAACATGTCTTAAAACCAGTGTTTCTCAATGTACCTCTTAGCAAACTTTGCCCTACCTGACTCAGTGCCTACTTTCCTGGGCTCCTTGTTACAGCCTTTCCCTCTTGCAGTCCAAACAGCAAATTACAAACCTGCCATGGACAGGAACCCTTTAATGCTTAACCATTTCCAAGCAAACAAAACCCAAGCACTTTGGCCTGGCATTTGAGACTGACTGCAATGAGGTCTTTCCAGCTTAAGTCCCCTGACTTACTTATGCTTCAGCTGGACTTGTCAGCACTTTAGCGTTACTAGGTACAATCCCACCTCTGTCGGTGTTCTGTTCATTTTTACCCTTCAAAATGCTTCAGACTCCTTAAGGCTCAGTTCAATGTATTTTTCTTCCAGGAAGCATTTCTTGGTTCTATCTCAAGGAATTAGCTTTCCCAATTTTCTGAACTCTCATAACACTGTTTAATCCTATTTTTGTGATACTTATTCCAATTATTCTATTTTTCTCTTACCATGTATATCATCTGTGCATATGTTTTATCTCCACTGGTAGACTAAATTCCTTGAAAGGAGGAACCATACTTGATTTGTATTTGTATCCTGCAGTGTTCAAAGTAGTTGCTTTATAATTATTTATTGAATGATTAATGGCATTGAGAGCTTACATGAAAGCAGGTACTCGTTACATCATCAACATTAAGTTGTGCTCTGAATAGTTTCAGCACTACATTTTAATGATTTTAAAATTGATCCAGGTATGTACACAACTTACATCATCAATCTCAAGTCCAAATTCAATTTTGTTACTTATACAAACATTCACTCTGTTCTTACAATAAACAAGGCTAAAATGAACAGCGATGAAACAACAGTTTCAGCCAACAGAGTGTGGAATGTTTACTGCATTCAGAGGGCTGTTCCAATGACTTGAGAGACCACACAGGCGTAATTCAGTTACTCTTCCCACCTCTAGGCAGGGCTGAACTTCGACACTTCTCCTGAGAGATGAAGATCTGTCTTGTTTTTAAACATTTCCAGAAAAGGAGATTCCACAACCTCCTTTTAATGGCATCCTATAACACTTAATGTTTATTCCCAGGACATTTTCCTTTCCTTTGGACCTAAATCAACTCTCCTTAAATGGCCAGTAGAGGCTATTTTCCAATTTTTAAGTATCTTTGTTTTCCTCTAGAGTCTCAATGAATTCCTCTTAGTAGTTGCTAAAAGTGAAATAACCATTTATCCCCTATGTTAATTTTTCCATATCTGTCTAAAATTTATTTTTAATAGTTTGCTATTTTACATACAAAGTTCAAAAGCTAAAGATTTACATTCCCAGGACACTACTTGAAATAAAAAGAAATCCACCTCAAATTTTTAGGGTCTACCTCTCAATGATAATCATTCCAAATTCTGTGCCAAGTTTCATTTCTAACAGTTAATAGTTTAAGGTTGTTTTTGCTCATAAAAAAGATAAGTAATTTTCATTTTAAGCATTTGCCACCTAAAATGCAGACAAGTATTAAAGCCTTGCAGAGGAGAAAAGTACTGATAGATACAACTGTTCTGTGCTTGTCAAATACTGGCCTCTCCCTGAATGATTGTCTCAAATTTCAAAACTTTTGATCACAGGCATTTAGAATGCCCATCCCTCAAACCAGTCATGGTTATTACTTTACTAAACATTTACCGGTAAGAAAGATGAAGCCCAGAAATCTGAAGGATCCGCCTAAAAACTCAAAGCAAATGAATAGAAAAATTCTTATTTAATGCATGCAACAAATGATCACCTCCTCTATGAAATTCTACAGCACTCCGCATTTCCCATGGCACTAGTTCACATGTGGTTCTATTTTACACCTCAGTTGTTCAGTGTGCGTCTCATCTCCCCTCTAAAGCCTTTGGGGGCAGAAACATTGTCTCATGCACCGCACAGTGCCTGGGTCAGTACCTCAAGCAGAGCAGCCACTGGACGTAATATTTTCAATAAGTAAACACAATACCAGAAAAAGCTGGAATGCAGACAAAAACATAGAATGGATGTGAGGACTGTTATAAATAAGAAGAGGTTCAAACTGCAAGATATATTTTTAGATGTTTCATTACTTTCAGATGCATGTTTTGGGAGAACTTGGTTCCATTAATGGTGAAAAACAGATTTTGTCACAAGATGAGCACTGGGGTCCTCTTTCGCACCATCATTCCATGGTTCACATGGATGAACAGGTATGGCCTCATCATGTATGACTTGTAGTTTGCAAGGAAATGAGAATGATTATTTTACTATTGGTAGAATAATTATTTGTTATACTGTTACTAAAACAGTTTTAAAGATGTTTATAATTTCTTTGTATTAGGTAGTCCAATCATTTCTCTAGCAATCTCGTTAGTACTATAAACTGTTCACAAACTATTATCTTTCTTTTCATGGCCAAAATTTACTCATAATTTAATGACATAAGGTTTGTAACAAAAGGGGATATGATTTTCTTGGGTTTTACAGAAGTTTTCATTTTCTAATACAAAAACCACTGATATTTCAAAAAAGATAACAAAACCATCTTCTTGAGTTATTCCTTGGAAACTGACCACTTCAAATAAAAATAAAATAATTTTTCCAAAGCCAGCACATTAGAGAAATATGTGCTTCTAACTCATTTCATTAGAATTCCTAAATGCCTATTTCATCTATTCATTATGAAGTCACTAGTATCTTAACTGGAGTGTAGGAGATGGGGACTTAAGGCATACAACTGAGCAAAAAAATAAATCAAAGTTGGAAACTGAGTATAAATTTCATATTTCATCAATGCCAATCAACACTATGAGAACTTTTTTTGTAAAGGCACCCATACCTTCCAAGAGCCTTCAACTAGAAAAAGGGCCAAAAGTACAGATGCTCTCCAGTTGTTTTTAAAATCTGAAAGCTTTGTCTTCATTGTTTTCAATAAAATGTGACTCCACCTTCTCAGAATCCCACTCCTTCCTCTTCATTTGCAACTTGTAAAATTCATATCAGCATTTAATTCCCTGAAGCTTACAGTCCACATCTGCTCCACCATCATCAATCTCTTAAAAAATGTTAGCTTTGCATCTTTGTAAACCACTGAACAGCTAGTAAGTTACTACAAGCTGTTTTTAATAAGGCAAATGTGTTGAGTGTTATATTCTGAGGTAAAGTTCTAGGACTTAGGAGCAGGATGCAGCATAAACTCCACTCTTATCTAAAAGTCTAATCTCTGACGGCATTTCAGCAAAATTCAATTTACAATTAAAAAAAAAAAAAAGGAAGAATTGTGTATATTCCTTGAAGAACCAGAAGGCATCAGTGTTCTAAAAAATGTGATCCAGTAATCATTTTCCTGATCCAGAAAAGCCAATAGTAAAAGTATTTTCAACTGCATTACCTCCTTATCCTTTCATTCATTCTAACTGTATGCTTTCTGTAATATGTTCTCCCACTGTAAAATGTTTAATCCAGAAAGCAATCGACAAATAGCTATTTGCCACCTTTCTTGGTTTTAGGTACCCTAGGGTACTAAAATATGTATCAGGCATGTTTTTTGCTCTCTAATCACTTACAGGATAGTTAAAAAGACAAAACATAAGAAAATTTTTCTTGAAAATTAAAAAAAGCACGTTTTCAAAATCATTTTAATAACTCTCAGAACCCCTCTCTAGGCAGAAAGTGATTAACCCAATACTTTTCTCAAGATAATGTAATTTTATACAAAGAAATATCTCCCAATGTACATCAGATTTTTTGTACAGTGAGTCAAAGCTCACTCTCTTTCAATTTCTCCTTACCAAAATCTTTCAGCATCATCTCAAATGTCACTCCCTTATGAAAACTTTAAGGACACTATTCCTTATTACTCTGAATTTCCTATCTAACTAGATTGTGTGTGTGTGTGTGTGTGTGTGTGTGTGTGTGTGTGTGTGTGTTTTAGCAAGCGAGCGAGAGATCCCCTTTGTTCTGCTACATTATTAATTCTTAGAGAACAAGACCTTGGTTTTCCTCATGTTTTTCTTGTCCATCATTAGCAACTTCCTGGTACATTACCTTTTAATTAAATGATCTTGTAAATCTGTATTTTCACATATGATGGCTGCTTAAAACAGCATACATAATGAGTATGAACCCTTCAGCAGCACTGCAGTATAGTAGCAAACACAAGTACTTTGTCAAAGTCTCCATTTCCACTTCATCTGTGGAAGTGACAAGACTGGTGTTACCCTTCAGATATTATTTGTGTGCTTATTAAATTCCCCCCCTTTTCCTAAAAAGAAATAAGCAAGCTCCCTTATTTATCTATATATTATGTAAAGAGAGAGCCATCTCATCAGCTCTAAGAGCTTCCACCAATGACCAAGAAATCCTCTGGGTGTATTAAATACAGTGGGAAATCCAGAGAAAAAAAAATAAAAGAAAATGTATAAGAGAATTCTGCCTTCCTGCAATCCTTTCCCTCTTCTCACCTCTCTGCCAAAAAAAAAAAAAAAAAAAAAAAAAAAAAAAAAAGAAATCATTCTTCAAGACCTACCTAAATTTCATCTTCTCCAATGTTTCCTTGACTCTCTGTAAAGTGTTTATTCCCTTTTCTGTGCTGTTGTAGTTGATAGTTCCACCTCTCTAATGCAGTCTACCTAAATAACTGCACATTTTACATTGAATTAGGACTGTGGGAATTTAAGCAAAATGTCAACTAATACAATGTTGGCACATAGTAGTGACTCAGTATGCAGCAGCTAGTGTTATCAGTACTAATAGTATCCAATGATGGGCTTCTCTTACCACTTAATAGTACAGCTACCACATATGGAGTATTTATCATGTACCAGGCACCATCTTAGGTACTTTACACTTTCATCAAGCTGAGAGGTTTCCTGAGCCAAGGACTGTGCCAATTCATTTTTTTATTCTCTACAGGTACAGAAGTAATCAATTAGTGCTCAGGATTTGCTGAACCAGAGAAAAGTGAAAAAGCAAAAAGGTCCATATGGCCATGAGTGGAAGAGTTGCTACAGTTCATTGAGTTTGGTGTCAAAAGCATTAATGCAAAACATACTAGCTCCTAAGTCCAGAATCTAAAGAACTTCCCCTGGGGAAATAAAACCCCACTCTATGTGAACTTGCTCTGTTTGCATTAAAGAGTGTCTCTCTCTCCTCTTTCTGTACTGTCATCTTCCTCTCCTTGCACTGTTCACATCTGCAGATCTGGCTGCTATTAAGAGTCTGTTTTGGCTACTACCTACTTTGAAAACTGAGCCCAAGATCTTTCTACCAATCCCCATTTTCCACCAATTTTATAAATATTGACTTGCCAGTGTCCAACGTTTTATGGTTACTTTTCAACTTTGTCAATTTAAGAGTAAAATTAATATAAAAGACACATGCCAAATTGTTCATATTTTACCACAGTGTTATGAGAATTGAGTCAGACAAAAAATATTAAAGTACTATATTCATGTCATGTTAAAATTTTCCTTTTAATGCCAACTTTCAACACTTTTCTCTCATCTTTTTCCTAATATCACAGATGTGAAGAGTCATTTTAAAAGAAGTTATCTTCATTCATCTTGGAGAAGCTGGACTGAAATTGAAAGGAAAAGCCCAACACTGAGAGCCTGTCTGATCAACAGAACTGTCTTCACCACTGCTATTTGCAAAAGCAGCTCTGCTACCACTAACTCCCACCTGTGTCTGAGCATATCTGCTCCTGGGCACCAAAGGAGGAGTACCAGAATGATCACCCTTAATACCGGCAACTTCTATTGACGGATACCACCTTCCCATTAAAAAAGCTGTCAAATAACTGCTATCTTTCCACAATATAACTTATCATTTTCTTTATGCATGTCTATATATGCATACCAAACAATGTCTGGAATTACACAGTCAATATTGCCTGTGAGAATGTCAAAGCATTTTAAAGACTCAAAGCAAGACAACAGCATCTGCTGCACATCTACAAGCAGTAAGGAATTGTTCCTGATCTCAGGAAATTCAGTCTAATGTAGGAAACAACTACTTTGTGGAAAGTATTACTTTATATTGCAGTTCAAATTTCTAAGGGCACATGGAGAAGTGTCTCTTCAAAGAACTAATTCATCTTTGCATTCATTTAATAGGCATTTACCAAGTAGTTGTTATGAGCTAGTTAGGACAGAAATAAGAGTGCCCTAGTTATAAGGATCTCACATTATATTAGAGGGAAGTAATTAAGGAAAGGAAAGAGTGCAATATACAAAAGTCAGTGTAGAGTTCAGCAGGAATACAAAGGAATAATTATACTGTGGGGTGGGGTGGGGTGCGGTGAGGCTCAGGAAAGGTTTCTGGAAGAGGCAAGGCACACACACACACACACGCACACATACATATATATACATATATATGTATATATACATATATATATATATGTATATATATATACATATAATGATCGTTCAGGAGAGAAGGCAGGGAAGAGACTCACAGGTGCTCAAGTTGGACTACTTGCAGTTCCATAATTCCTTGATCACAGTTAACTGGTTCCAAGTGTCTCATAGAATTTTTGGATTAGGATTCAAGGAAGTCCAAGTCTTTCTTTAATAACTGAATCTAAAAATCTGGGACATGTTGAGGCCATGTTTCTAAGCATGTGGACCAGAGAAGCAGACACAGCTGGTCTGCAGTGAAAGAGAGAAATGAAGGGCACACATATGGGGTCAGAGACAAGGAGAGAGGGAGATAAGAAATGATTGTATTTGAACCCCAGCCACTTCCTGTCCTTGAGTTCTCTGAGATATCCCAGCATAATTTATATTATGGTTCATCTAGTTTGAGTTCTTACCACTTATTAGCTGAAAGACTCCCAACTAATACAGGAAGAAATAAGTATAAGATGTTAAAGAAATAATGAAGGCTGATCAGCCTTTGAATATAGAACTAAAAGAAAGTTATGAATATTAACAGTCCTGTGGAAAAAGGCACCAAAAGGAACAGTACCTTAAAAACCACAGAGTTTCAAAAATTTGAAAATAGCAACTAGTTCTACCAAATCCTAGACCAATATTATGACAGAGCACAGAGCCTCTATTCAGCACTAACTCAACTCAACTCTTTCAAATACTCCATTTCTTTCATGTTTAATCCTCTACCATTCACTTTTAAAATGTGCTTCCCTGGTTGCTGAGGGGCAGGCGTGGGGGGTGTCACAAATACACAATCTGTGGTATTTCTAGTTCTTTTATGCTCTAATTACTTCTCAAAACAAACAAAAAACTAGCCAAATAACTTCTCCAACAGCATATTCAAAAGGTAATTTTGATATTTTCAAACACAGATTATTTCTTTAACAAAAATAGCCCAAAAGATGCAAATGTATAAACATGTACCATATGACCCTATCTGTTTCTAAAAAATAATTATTGTTGCTCTTTAAAAAGGGGGGAAAAAAAACAAACCCCAGATTGAATTTGAATCACCCTTACATCACCTACCATAAATATCTCTAGATCTGGTTCAGAACCTCGAGACCAATTCCTGACCTCATCTGCCTACCACCCTCTGCTGGACCAAGCCTGGAGGTCCACCACAGAGAGGATGCTAGGCTGACTCCAAGATCCAGGTCACCAGAGACAGAAGGACCTGAGGTGGTCCAGAGCTTGCAAACATTTATTGTGTCATGAGGTCAAATTGGAAAGGCTGTTAGTCTACTGGGGTTACCCAGGCCTGAATGGGGCCTGTTAGGGAGATTCCTGACACTGTGCTTGGCCCAGTAGGCTTTCACTGTTCTGGATTTGGAGATGGATCAATGCGAAGAGATAAAGGAAATAGATCTTTTCCTGGGGCCTATAATCCATGAAACCTCTCACCCTGTCAGCTACATCTTTAGGTATCTAGAAACACACAGTTACAGCAGTTACAGTAGGCACATCAGGCTCTGAACAAAGCCAGGGAGAAGGAGAGAGGAGAGAGGTAGGGCCTGTCGAAATTTCATGATAGAAACATACAGCACTATTTTAGCAGATTTTTGGTTTTTAAGGAGTTTTTAAAATGTGATTTAGAATGACAACATGTGGTAGACTCTATTATTGTTCCAAATTAGTCACTGCCCTCCCTGTAAGCAGATGATACATCCCTGCCTATTGCCATGTATCAGCAGTGCCTGTAGTTGGAGGAATACAATTCCTAATCCTACTGATATTATGTTTTGCCATGTGACTTCCTTTGGCCAATTAAATGTGGACAAAGAAATGTATGCTGTTGATAGCAACAGCATGGTTCTCTTTTTTTTCCCTTCTGCCACAAGTCCCAGAGATGGGATCTTCTTTCAGACTGGAATCTACATTGAAGTTACATGGTACAGAGCCACAGCTGATCTCAGCTGGCATGAAACAACAGAGAAATAAACCTTGGTTGTCCCAATCCACTGAACTTTTAAGGTTGTTACTGCTGCATCACCTAGAATAAGCTGACTAACACACAAAGTGCTTATTATTTTAAAGAAATTGCTTTATAACCTAGACTGTTATCCACTGTGTATTTTCCATTCACAATTTATCCTACATCCTGCAGCAGATTCATTTCTTGCATATAGTTTTGACCATGTAACTTCTTTATACAAAAATCCAAAATGATTTATTATCAGATTAACATCAGACTCCCAATCCTCTATAAACTACCTACTTGCCTAGTTTTTTAAAACACAACGTCCTTTCATGCAGTCTACATTCTAACCAGAGTTTGCACTTCCAAAGACATCTGTGATACTATGAGAAATGTTTTTCTGTTCTTCATCCCTGGTTCCTCACACAGAGCTCCTAAGTTCCTTGGAATTTGCTGGGCTATAGAAGCTTTTGTTTTCATGAGGCATCTTGGCTCATTGGTGGGACCCTAGCCTAGATAGCTTCTTGATAGGGGCTAGTTGCCAGAAAGATTAAGCCTTAATTAGCCTAGAACTTTCAGCTACACTCCGCCCATTTTTAGGGAAGTAGGAGAGGGGTTAGAGATTGAATTAATAATCAATCATGCCAATATACTGAAGCCTCCATAAAAACCCCTAAATGACAAGGTTCAGAGAGATTCAGAGATGGTGAACAGATCCATGGGACAGAAGGGTGAGCCACCCCAACTCCACAAAGACAGAAGCTCCTGTGCTTGAGACCTTCCTGGGACCTTGCTCTAGCACCTCTGTATCTGGTTGTTCATCTGTACCCTTTATAATAAACCAGTAAACCTAAGTAAACATTACCCTGAGTTTTGCAAGCCATTGCAGCATATTATCAGACCTGAGGAGGGGGGTCTTGGGAAGCCCTGTTTTATAGCAAAGTCAGATAAAAGTGAAGGTAACCTAGGAATCCACTGCTTACAATTAGTGTCTGAAGTGAGGGCAATCATGTGGGACTGAGCCCTTAACCTATGGGGTCTGTGCTAACTCAGTAGTTAGTGTCAGAATTGAACTGACTTATTGGACACCCAGTTGGTGTCCAAAGAGAACTGGAGAACTGCCTGGTGTAGAAAACCCATACATTAGGTGTCAAAAGTGTAGTTGAGTAGAGAAATAGTTTTCTTTTAACATTAATTACTCTGTTTCTGTTCCTCACATACATCTTGCTTCCTAGCTCATATTTTCTGACTTTTGAAACCCTACCCATGCTCAATTATATGACACTGTCTGTAAATAAAGATGCTTTTGCTTCCTCCTTTCTAATTTGAATTTCTCCTATTTCTTTTTCTTGCCTTATTTTACTGGTTAGGACCTTCAGTCCAAGCTGAATAGATGTAGCTAGAGCAATATCCTTGCCTTACTCCCCATCTAAGATGGCAAGTGATCAGTCTTTTACCATTAAGTATGATAGCTGCAGATTTTTAATGGATGCTCTTTACCATGTTGAAGACATTTTTCTACTGCTAGCTTGCTGCAAGTTTGTATCATAAATAAATGTTGAATTTGGTCAAATGCTTTTTATCTGCACTGACTGAGATAATCCATGGTTTTTCTTTTTTATTCTGTTAATATGATAAATTATGTTTATTTTTTCATAACTAATCTTTTGTTAAAGCAGTTTTAGTACAGAGTTCAGAGAGTACAGAGAGTTCCCATATATCGCCTTTTCTCGAGCACCCCCCCCAAGAGTTTCTCTTAAAATTGATAATTTTTAATAATGTGCATTAGTGTGTTAATTTGTTATAATTGATGAACCAATATTGATACATTATTAGTAACGAAACTCCATAGTTTACATAGGTTTCACTCTTTTGATCTGTGCAATTTTACAAGTTTTGATAAATATATAATGTCATATATATACCACTATAGTATCATATAGAATAGTTTCACTATCCTGAAAAATCACATGCTTCACCTATTCACCCATCCTCTCCTTATTCCTTCTTGTCTTCGCTGATTTTTTTTCTTCTCTCTGAAGGCACGCAAATTTGCATCCAAATTTCAATTTGGATTTAAAGTGGATCCAGCATATTGGAAATGCTGGATTTAAGATAGCTATTATTAACAGTAACATTGGAAATGGCATTCTAAGAGTACAGTTCCAGGACAGATATAAAAAATGTGAGATGTTCCCTGCATAACAATTGAGTAGCAATAGTAATAACTCAATCAAATATAAAATGACAGCCCCTCCTTTCTCCTACCTTAGAACATTTATTAAAACGCACAAAATCCTTACACATAACATTGCAGGGAGGTGATTAGTATTATTATTTACCATCATCACATAATTAGACATAATTTCAACAACTGCCCAAACACAGACTACATGACAAAATATTCCTTAGGATAACACAAATTAATGACAAAAGAATCCAAGTTGGTAGTGATATTTGTAAGGTACAGTGGACACTTTCCTTTCAGGGTCAGGCTAGACAGGAACATCAGGATCATGGAAGATCATTCGGACCTTTTCAAAAATATGGAATCATGGCAGAGAGTGTTCCCAGGCTAGTCTCTAGCAAAGTAGCTCTGTCCGTTGGTGAAGGTGCTTAATAACATAGCTGGACTGCTAAACTTTTGAGTATCCTTTGGCTCCAACAGATCTTTCTTTTATTTCTTCATTGATTCAATAATCATTGTGTAGCTGCCATGTGCTATGGGCACTGCCCCAGGTAAGCTACTTTTTTTTTTTTTTTTTTTTTTTTTTTCTGGAGAACAGTTTTATTAGAAGGTAAAGTATACTTCCAGGCGTGGAAGCAGGCCTGAGCAAGAGAAGCGTGGCTCAAAGGCCAAGCCATTAATTTTTAAATGCCTTCTTGGTTCTGCCTTTTCCAGAATATCATATAGTTTGAATTATATGGTAAACAGCCTTTTTGCACTGGCTTCTTTCACTTAACAGTATGCATTTAAGGTTCCTTCATGTCTTTAATGGCTTGAGAGCTCATAAAATATTCCATAGGGATATATTGTAGGGATGTACCTCAGTTTGTTTATATATTACCTATTGAAGGACATCTTGATTCCTTCCAGTTTGGGGCAATTATGAATGAACAGAAGTTTTCAATTTGTTTGGATAAATATTTAGAAGCACAGTTGCCCAGTAGTATAAGAATATGTTTAGCATTATAAGAAATTTTGACGCTATCTTCCAAAACGGCTATACCACTTTTCATTATCGTCAGCAACAAATGAGAATTCCTGTGCTACATGTTCTCACCAACTTTGTATTGTTAGATTTTTGGATTTCAGTCATTCTAATAGGTGTGCAGTGTTATCTCATTTTAATGTGCAATTCCCTAATGCCATATAATGTGGAACATTTTTTCATATGTGTATTTGTCATTTGTATGTTTTCTTTGGTGAAGAGTCTTTTGCCCATTTTTTAATTGGGTAGTTCATTTTCTTACTGATGAGTTTTAAGAGTTCTTTGTATATTTTGGATAACACTCCTTTATTGGATGCATTTTATAAATATTTTCTCCCGGTCTGTGGCTTTCTATTCAACCTCTTAACAGTGCCTTTGCAGAATAAAAGCTTCTAGTTTTAATAAAATCCCACTAATCAGTTTTATTTTTATGGATCATGCTTTTGGTGTTATATCTAAAAATCATCACCAACTCACAAATCTCCTAGATTTCTCCAATGGTATCTCCTAGAATTTATAGTTCTGCATTTTATATTTAACTTTGTGATCCACTGAGTTAATTTTTGTAAAGGGTATAAGGTCAGTATCTAGATTCATGTCTGTGTGCGTGGATGTCAGTTGTTCAGTATCATCTGTCTCTTCTATACATTTCAATATTTTCTAGTAACCTATCTTCTATAGTTATTTAATTCTCTCTTCAACTGAATCCATTCTGCTACTAAACTCTAACATTAAGTTTTTAATTTTGGTTTGGGGTTTGTCAAAGTGAGAACTTCTATTGTATTTTTTCCAAATTTGTTTTGTCACTTTTTAAGATTTCTAGATCCCTTCAACAATCTTATATTTTATCTCTTTGAATATAATAAGCATAAATAGATATTTTAAAGTTCATGCTTAACAGTTTGAACATCCGAAGCATCTGTAAGTTTATTTCTACTTTTTATTATTTCTGCTAGTTCTTGTTCCCATTGCCTTATCTTGTTATGTACCTCTTTATCTTTGATTGTGTACTGGATATTGTATTTTCAAGCTATTTGTGCAATCATTAGAGACAATGTTACATTTACTTCTGCCAGGTGCCTACAGGGATCTGCATTCTAGTATTACTTTGATCCAATTTTAGTTTGAGATTGTCTAGATCAAACAAAGATCTTGCAACCACACAGCAATCCGTGTGAGGACTAGTTTACTTCTGCTTTACCTTTATACACCATCCAAGGCTGGGTCTCGATTCACTTTGGTATAAGGAGTTTTACCAAGGACTTCTTCTCTGGCAGACCCTGAACTTCAACAGTTTTGTCCCCTTCGGTTCCTTAGGTCCTACAAGGCTGTCAGAAACACTGTTCTAACTTTTAGTTTCTTTTAACTAAAAGGAATGTGCCCAAATACCAGTTTAACCTCTCTAAATTTCTGCCTTCTCCTGGATCTTGGTCTGGTAAATTTCTCACTAATTCGGTAATTCTCCAATGCCTTCAAGCACAGGTTTTGAATATACTTGTCAAGTCCTAGCCGTCTTCGGTAACGCAGAAGTCAGAACAGGTTCCTGCATCCTATGAATCCAAAAATATTTTGCCTTTGTAGCTTTTAACACAATTGATTTTATATTATATTATGCATATGTTCCTACTCCACCTCCATTAGAATGCTAAGATCAGGTCTGATTCATGTAGCACCTGTCCCCTGCCCAGAATAATTATTTCTTAAATTGTACCAACCAGTCTTTTCTGATGCCTTTGCTAATTATTCATGTCAAAATTTCATTGTTTTAAATCATTAAAATTTTATTCTTATATAATCATTAAATGTACTTTTCCCTTTTCTCATTTGCTTTCAATATTTATAGTTTATATAAGAAAATATCTTATGTTTTAGTGTCTTTTTAAACAATTTGACTCTATGGTGTCACTTATTTGATTTCAAGATAATCTTTATATTTTCCAGATGTGCCTTATGGCATATGCACATGTACACTCACACACACACACAAACATGGTGATTTTATATTCATTTTATTTTGACAATTTCATGACACTTCTTAGCAATTATCAAGAGGATACTTAGTGAAACCACTAAGCTATATATATGGTACAGAAAATAACTAGAACATTTCTGAATATAAAGCAGTGGTTTTTTAAATGTGTTTTTGTGCCCCTTTTTCATTTCAGTGCTTTTCCATCACTAAGTAGTCACATATGGAACTGCTTAGGATTTCATTGTCTTTTTCTGTGAGGAAAAAATTAAATATATCAAAAGGTTGACAGTCTGTTCAGAAACTTCTAGCAGCCAGCAAGAGAAGGAAGAACTACCTACTCACATCTTTCTGAGCAGCAGAGGCACTTTTTTGGTTGCAAATTTTAGGGACTATCTCCACATCAGTAATTGCTCAGAGAGAACCTCATAATTCCCCAGGTTTGGGCAGGATGCCAGTGCTTATACTTCTATAATAGCATATATTTTTTCTTCCTTTAAATATCTCATATTATTTATCTGATGTGTGCCTTCCCTGCTGGAGTTGTCACTCTTAGTGCCAAGGACAATTCCTATATTGCCTTCAATAAATATAAAGGATTGCACTTAGCATTTTAATGAGTTTCCATACTCCAAAAACTAAGTTAAATGTTTTCTCATAAATCCAGGGATGAGTAAACCTAATCTATTCTGGATTCCTTACCCTCACCCAACATGTCTTAGATTCTAACCACGCAATGTTTGTTCATGTACCCTGTCTTGACTGCATCTCAGAAACCAAAGTTATAACCAGCATGACTGGTCCGATGCTGGTTGAATTTCTCCTTCCTTTAAGCACAAAGTGTCCCTTTGATACCTAATAAAATGCCCAATGGTAACAAAATTAGTCTTCATTTATTCAGGAGTTGGACACTCAGATCCCCTGCTTCCCATTTTCTTTTTCCCCACCTACTATCGAATTTTTGGGCTTTACACTAGCAAACATGCCATCGAAGGCTGGCCAGAGCAAGGGGAGTAACTCCAATTTCCAATTAGTGGACTTTGTGATTAGCTAGAAACCTTAGTGGAGCACACAGAGTTGGTGGATGGTTGGAATAGTATGCAAAAGTTTGGAGAACTTTTCTGATGATATCAACTATTCTTAGGAGGACGAAGAAAAGATAGTTGGTCCAGTTTATAATCACAGCTACCATACTATCATTCTATGATATTACCATTTTTGTCTTTCCATTTTCTAGGTATTGACATCATACGGTCCTAGCTCCTCCACCCACTCAATCTGTGAATTAGGACACGCTATTTCATTTCTCTGAGCCTTTCGTAATCAATAAAATAGAAACAGTAACCCAACAGGACCAAAGCATTAATACCAAGAATGAAATTTATGAAGGTACTTTCTAAATGTAGAGGAGCATTCTAGTTTAATATCATTATCAACATTAATTGTCCACAGGTTAGGTTTTACACTAGAATGCCAGTATTTCTTCTCAAGGAGAAAGGTGTTCGACATGTGTTACTGTGATAAACAAAATCCTGTATTTCTACACACTTGCTAGTATGCATGCCAAATTTCATATCAGTGCTTACCTTGGGAGGTTTTCTTAATGATGGAAACAAAAAGTTTCAGCAGCAGAAGTAGAGAGGGTTGTCAACACAGCACATCAGAAGGAAACAATGAAAGAGAAAAAACATAAGAGAAACTCAGCATCACAATAACAGTGACCTGAAAGATATTCTACTTCACAAAGGTCAGAAGCCAAATTCACTTCACTGCTTGAAATGATAAACTCTTCCATTTACTCAAAAATATAGTATAGGTACAATGAATTTCTTTCCTGGTTGAACAGAATAGACCCAGTCATTCAGAGATATTTTTAATAATTCTAAAAATTTCCAATAGAAGAACATAGAGATAAAGAATTGCTGTAATCATATTGTGGTCAATTACTTTTAAATCAATTTGTATACTTAAATTTTTCTTAAATTGTTATTTAAATATGTAGATTTATTATGCAAATAAATATATATTAAATATGTATTTCCTTTGATAAATACTATAATTTATATGGAATTTTTTTCCATTTAAAAAATCATGGTTCTAGCTGACAGTTTTCACATATTTCAACCCTGATTAGAAATTTAAAAGCAAGTTAATCTTTCCTCCATCATCAACCACACATTCACTTTTTTATGTTAATATTTCAAAAATGACTAAAATTACACCTGAAGAAAATTGTGAAAAGGAAATAGTTTTGAAAGTAAACTATCAGGTTGACTTACTTTGTAAATGTTTCCCTTTACAAAATTAAGGTACTAAAATATTATTTTTATGGTGTGTGATCCTATGACAGTTCTTGGCTTTCCTGATGTGATTATTCTTAATGAACCTCCAATATCATCAATTCATAAACTATAAAATTATTGTTAAATATTATGAGGGAGTTTTCCCGTGGCTTTAACCCTTCTTCAAAGAGAAAAGAATCACGAGATTAAGAAAATGGATTTTTCAGGGCAGAGGGCATGGAAATCAAAAGGTATAAGCACAAGCAGCATGATGCTTTTTCTCCATCACTGAGTCCAACAGAGCTCTGAAGGCCCCAAATAAAAACCAGGGCTCAGTGGTAAGGAAAGATTGTCCATGGATTCCATAGTCAAGTAGATAACTCTAAACTTTTAAATTTAGGTAAAGAAAATCATAATATTCCTCTCATGATGAAAATGCAAATTCATATTCTTGAAATTCTATGAATTAGCTGAAAGAAAATGAGGCCTTATGCCATTATCTCAACAGTTAGGCAAAACAGGAATGTGATTTTTTTTTTTTTTTTTTTTTGTCTACAGGATTTACAGAGGAACTCTACCTAGAAAAACTAGTATCTCTGGCTGCTTCCAAACAAGTCTCAACATTCTGTGTGTCTACCCTTTAGAACAAGATAAACATTTATAGCTGTTAGAATAAAAAAAATGCATGAGTATTTTTAATTCTAAGAAAGCCACAGATCTCTGCTCTGTGCATAAAGCTTAAAGTTTTTGCTAAAATATTTTCCTTAAGGGGAATACTGATCTGGAAGGCATCTGTTCTGAGAAGGTAGAACAATATTTGAGTAAGCCTTCTCTTACTTCGCTTCTTTATTTTTAAAAAGCCATTTAAATTTACCACTTTATTTAAAAAAGGAAAGAAAAGTCATTTGGATTTACACTAGGGCAATCAATGAAACAGCGTAGTTGTTTATACAATATACATTTCATTTCACATTTAGTCTACAATGAACCAAGTAACCTAATGGGGGCTGAACATGCTAACAGGAATACCAAGGATCTCGTGTACTTCCTTTATGCCTCAACTGGACAATTATCATCATCAACATCAAAAACAAGTGCTGGTTTGTAGCCAGTAGTACGTTTACCTCCTTAGATATTCAATACTAAAGTTCTTTATTAATATTCCAATAGTTTTCTTTATTCTCTTAGAAAACCTATCCTATTTCTGCATTAAATATTTGAAAAGTATATCCCTTTCACTTAGAAAGACAGCACATAATATCAGAATGCCAATATAATTCTGCTACCATCTTTTGTGTTTCTGACTAAAGATTGTTGAGAATAAATGGACATTGGGCAGCAGGGGCAAAAGGGAAGCCACTAACTTTATCTGCTACTAATCAAATTTACTTACTTACTTATTTATTTTAGAGAAAGGATCCTTCCTACAGAAGGCAAAGAAGGCCATTTAGGGCATCACAACAGTACTTCATTAATGGCTAAACCTTTCTTGAGGTGTGAATCAGGTAATAAGCAACTAGGTCATCCTAATTTAGGGCCACAGTTACTGGCTCAGTCCTCAAAAGCTACAGTTCATTGGTAGCTGTGAAGAAAAATTTTTCCAATATGAGTCATACTGATACTCTCCCTTGAAAAAAAACTAATGTGATATTACAGTATAAAGATAAAAGTGTTCACATATATGAAAAGGGATAAAAATAAAAACATTGATCAGTAACATAATCAACATTAAATGTATACTTTTAATTACGGCCTTTTGTGAATTACGTCAATAAAGTTTTATCAACAAAGAGTTCTGTCTAACTCTCAGTCAAGTCTAGCCAACTGCTGAGATATCTGTATGGCTTGATTACAGAAAGTAGTACGATCCCTGCCTAAGCAAACATCCAGTGAACTACAAAGAATATCCCTTCACACAGACCAAATTGACCCACAGATATGGGCTTGACTGCTGACTCACTAGAGAACAGAGCATTCCACTGACACTTGGCTTAAGGCTTGTGTACTTCTGACTACTCTCCACCCTCTCATTCATCCTCAAAAATGTCCTGTTTTTAATAACATGAATCTCAGAGTTGTGTGTGTGTGTGTTCATATGTGTGTGTTTGTGTACCGCAAAGAAATAAACTGAACACAATTTGGCATTTTAGAAGCCAGCAAGGTAATGCTTCTAGGTCCCAGGATTTGGGGGAAGAAAATAGGAGGTACAGTTCTACACCAACAGTAGCTCTATTTTCCAAAACACCAAAGCTACTTCCCTTTTCTCCCAGGACAAGGAAGTCAATGGAACGCTTCAAGTCACCCCACCATGTGTACTCACCACCAATTCATGTAACTGCCATGTTTTTATCCAACTTTTGTCTCCCTGCTCTGCCTGATTAAAATTTTCTACTAAGACCCAACTCAAGGCTCAATTCTCTCAATTCCTCGCAAATTGTTGAGACTACCTTGGCCTTCGGCCCTCTGATACTGCAGTATTCCTATGGTCAACAAAACAGCTTAGCACTTACTGGCACACATAAAGTCTTATGGCCTTCACTAATTCTGTCTGTACAGTATTCGACTCTTAGGTATCCTTAAAATTTAAACCCCTCAAAAGCAGAGGCCATGGCACATGCTAATTTCATGATTTCTGGGATCTATGGGATTTCATACCAATCCCATGTACTCATGTAGGACTAAAAACACTACAAGAACTGAAAAGTAATGGTTTACATTAGTGAGTTAACCATAATCCAGATGTAAAGATTTATTTCGATCACCACCACAATCCCACGATCTCGCAATTTTGGGGCAAAACTGATTGCATTTAATAGCAGTGAAGCCTTCAGAGATTGTTAGAAATTGTAGACTATTTCTGATGTTTTTAAAAGTAATTATTTCTCTAGACCAGCATTACACACAGAGTTCACTGGGATGCTAACAATGGTTAAATCCTCAAAAGCATCTGAGAGCAATTAAGTTCAGAAACGCAGGTTCTGTTTCATGAGATTATAGAAGACAGAGAGACAGACAGACAGACAGACAGACAGATGTATAAAAGCACTAGGAAATGATACTGTAAAGATGAATTGAACCTTTATTGGGCCAGGTCTTGAAATGAGGCATCAGATACTTAATTCAGTAGGTAGTATAGACCTGGAAAGTTTAACAAGAGAGTGAAATAAAGCAGAATAAACCACATACTACAACAACCCTATATAGCTGGAGTTCTTTCCCCACATCTCACACTGAAAGACTTCTGGAGTCTTTTGTCTATTATTTACAGCCTACTGAGAACCTAGATGGTCAAAGACTGTGATGTGCATAAACCCTAACACCAGATAATGCTTCAAGTGACATGCATGATCAGTGTCTTCTTGTGAAACACAAATTCCGCTTCCAGGTATTAACTATTTTATTTACTGATTATTGGAAATTGCCACACCTATATCTGAAAGGTATACAGCTAAGTAACATTTGACTCCTGAAGATTATTCTAAGGACATGATCTTTATGACACCCCTGATGATCACTTCCCCTTAAAGAATTAAACTATGGGTCACCTAAATTGTCCAAGAACTCTGTTAACCAGCAAGTACTTGTTGGGTACTGATTTCCACACCAAACATCACAGGTGCTTTGAGAAATATTTAGAGGAATGAGGCATGATTTCTGACCTCGAGAAGCTTAACACCCTAGAGAGAAACAGGTACATAAATATTAAGTGGATGGTGATAAGTGTCATAGCACACATAGAAACAAACTGCTATATTCCATCAACAAATGTTTACCAGCCACTGTGTGCTACTTTGATGAGTTACAAATATAAATTAGACATGTTGCCTTTCAGACAACACAATAAACTGACTTTGTACACATATATTACAATACAATGTGATATGAGCAGCTATGGCCCCAAAGGGTGAGATCAGGAAAGAGGGTAAGTCTTTCAGAGGAGAAAACCCCTAAGCAGAATCTAGAAGGCTGAATAGAGTCACCAAGCTGAAAAGGCAAAGAAATGGCATCCCAGGAGAGAGAACTGTCTGTGCCATAAGCATCGGTGTAGACGGCCCATTTAGGACCAAAGAGCATTAGGACTGTTCTGTAGCCAAATTCATAGAAAGACAATGGGACACAGGATGTTACAGGGTTGGGGTTTTGTCAGATAGGTGGGTATAAAAGTCCATTTTCACCCAGCACTTATTAACTATAGTTTGAAGATGAGTTTATATACTTGTTTACCAACAAGTTAACATATCCATATATTCAGAACATATAGCAAGCACTTTTATGAATGAAAAAAAAGTGGAAAGGATTACATATCCATTTGGAAGAGCCTTTAAAACCTATCGCAAGAATGTAAATGCCAAAAAAATTAAATTCCTTGAAAAAGGCTGGTTTAAAAACTTTAAAAAGAGAATCAGTAGATTATAATGCTTACAGGAAATATAGCAAAATTTTCTGACCAACTAAAGAATCAGTTCATTCAAGGGAAGTGTCACCAATTGGAGCAGACTTTTAACATCAATATATCTGGCTTGCTTTGGAAGAGTATGTGTTCCAGAATCTGCTAGGTTTAAGATATATGCTCAATATCATTTTAAACTTATTTTTCTCCTAACCCCCTATTTCCTATAAGACTTTGATCTTGCCACCTATGGATTTTGCTAACTGTGGTGCTTTTCAAGAACACAGTCTCTGTGGCTGGCAAGGGGCTACTATGATCAGTAGGAAGACCTGATAAAGCATGGGCTGGGAAGAGAAGTACGTAAAGTCAAGAGGAAGATGACAGACTGGAAAGAAACAGCAAGGTAAGAAACTCGTGGTCTAGATAAAGTTAAAGAGCAAAAATTCTGATTACAGTCAGTAAGTGAGATAATATTTCAGAGGCAGAATATTTCAAGGCAGTAATTCTAAGTTGGTCACAGCAGTATGTCTGTCTGTGAAATGGAATGGATGATCATTACTTTAATTAATAATTAACACTTATGGAGTTCTAACTATGTTCCAAGTATGTTTGTTAGTTCTACCTGACTTTATACATCTAACATATTTGATTAACCTATAAGGTTCCATTTATTATCATTTTTCAGATGAAAAATACTGAGATAAAAGGTACAGAGACTGTATGACTTGCTTAAAGTCACATAGTTAATTGGCAGCAGCATGACAATTCAAATCCAGGCAGTCTCTGGCTGTAGCATCCCCCACTTTTAACAGCTACAGTATGTTGCCTCTCTTCAGTCTACAAGAATTTAGTAAAAGCTCTTTGAGCCTAGGTTAGGATACTGGACAACAATCTACATGGATGCTCAATGACTGGATCAAGTAGGGAAGAAGGAAGTGATCACCAAAAGAGAGGGCTACGAATAAAGCCATAAAAATGTGCATGAAGATGTGTGAGGTAACACGTGAGACAAAGTTGGACAGTACAGGAAAGACAGCAACCAAAGTGCAGATAGCACCAAGTACCACGCTGACTTTGACTTTTTCCAGAAGCACTTGCCATGGATGGCTTGTACAATGAGAATGATTAGGAGGGTGTAATTGAGGCCACACCATCACTGAGAGATGTCCTGATGACCCTCTACTTGACACCCACCACAGCCCTCACGGTATGAAAGTTGGCACTACAGCAAAGGCAAGAGAAAGTAGGACGGAATGGAGAGAGAACAGAAAGATGATTTGAAGGCAGAATCTGATCTGTAAGACTTGCTGACTGATGAGCCCCCACACAGCCTCCTCACTGCATCTACAAGGATGGAACTGCACGGTGTGAATGACTTCATGCAGTATTTCCATCACGGACCTTGAAAATGGCTTCAAATATTTTAATGTTTAATAGGTTGTTGAGTTTAAATTTTTAATTCCAAATGCATTTATAATTTTAAAAAATACTAATAATCCCCCAAATTCCTTTAAAGAAAACTGGTTCTTTTAAAAATTTACTTTTCCACTTACTCGCTCTCATTTTCAATAAAACTCAAAAGAAAAACTGAACTAATTTTATACTTGTGGAAAAACTGTGGTTTGATTTTTGGGGTATATTTGGACTGCATACTTCTGGCATAAGTAAATTTGGTTAGAATTTCTATAATAAGTAGTACCGGATAGTGGTTTAAAAGTTCATGATTTGGAATGAAACAACTCTAGTTCTGCCATCATCTAGCTATGCTGACCTTGGGCAAGTTTAACCCTGCTGAGCTTCAGTTTCTCCGTCTATAAAAAGGGGATAGAAAGTATGTTTTTAGGACAGTCGAAGAATTACATGCAAGGGTAACACTACACATCATTAGCACGTAATTACTGCTTAATAAATGTCAGATGCTATTGTTGTCATTACAGCAAGTAACTCTCCTGGATAATACATGCAGAATGTCAACACAGCTCAACTAAATTCCATCTAGGAAAAGTTAATTGGAGCTAATGAATGAGAGCACATTTTTTGGTCAATACAGAAAACTTATTTTCATTAAGAAATGGAGGGAAACACGATGTTTAAAATATGCTGTTCAAACAATGACAATAGATGTAGATAATTGTGGGAGCACACCAGTGGATATACTGTATCCATTATATGTATGCCATTATACTCTAAAAAAAGTTAAAGATGCTCTAACTGTTTTCAATGTTCAGAAATCAGTTTTAGAGAAAAAAAAATATTCCAGCATAAAAGTGAATACGTAATGTTCATGTCTGAGTGCCCTTTGCTGGGAAGATAAGAATGCCTGGGAGGGTCAGTGGCAGTAAGGACCACGTGTCAGCAGCAGGGCTGCTAGCTCGGGCCTGGGAAGAGACGCCAGGCCCTGAAAAGGTACCATTCTATTTACCTGGGTGATGTACCTAAAAGGGATGTATAATAATAAAATCTTGAGGGGGAAGAAAAACGTTTACTATGTTGTCAGTGGCACAGTGATTTCTGACTATGAGAGTACTTCTAAGACATGGGTTCTTCCCTTAAAGAAAAAATGTTTTTAAGAAAACAGGTACAACAAAGGAAAGGAAAGAATAGAGAAAGAAAAAAAAATGGAAATAAGTAGATAAACATGTATAGTTGGACACCTTTTATAAATTACAATATTAATTTTTTTTTTAGCAAAGAGCAAAGAGCAGGTGCATAACTTCAAACACTTCAGGCATACTTCATCAGGCTGATCATACTTGACATCTGGTCCCATAGTGCTATATGCGTACAATAAAATTCCTGTGACAGCTGGCAAAGTGGCCAGAGAAATAGACTTAATTATAAAGCTAGTCTTTATTCAAAAATGGCCTAATATTTAAAATTTTGTTATTTTCTCTATGAAGTCAGTAGTGTTATTCACCATACCACTAGCTGAAGAACCCAGAAGCACTGTTTAAGGATTTGAAATGTCGGCAATAAAAGGTTAGAGTCACCATCAGAAACAGAACCCAAGAGAGCCAACAGCTATTGGTTCCTTTTCCCAAAGTGACACCTTGAATTTTCAACTAAGTGCCAAAGAGCAGAATCACATTACCAATGTAAGATATGCATGCCCAACAGGCCAGGATGGGCATTAATAGTTTGACGGTTTCACTACTGAAGTCCACTGGAATGAACAGTGAGACAAGGTGTTTTAAAAAAAAAAAAAAAAAAAAAGCCATTCTGTTAGTCTCTGTCCAAAACATTTTCTGTATCAGCTTTACAACAGACTCAATAAACTTCTTAAATAAAGAGCAAAGTCTTACAATTCCCACTGGAGGTTTCCTAATTGAAATTTTATAAATTAATTTTATTTTAAAGCTCTGATGATCCCCAAAATGTCTGAGTTGTAAAGTTTATAAATGTAATGCAAAATTTCAATGTTTTAATCACTTTCTTTCTATACGGTTGTGTACAATCTGTGTGCCACCTAGCCAGACTCAAATTTAATGAGTTTAACGATAAGTCATATCATCTCCACTGACTAAGCAGGAACCCATGCAGTAGTGACCCTTCTATGTGGAACTGACTGCAGCACTTGTGTTGTATATCGAATGGCTTATAGTCAATGAACTCTTGTTAAAGGACCTAATCAACCAATCTGTGAATTATCAACCTCTCCTAATATCAGGTTAATCTCCATTATGACACTAGCAACTGTAAATATGTTTCTAATATTCTGTTGGCTAAAAATATTTTTTTAATAAAAAAATTGAATGTCATTCAGGTTGAGCCTAAAAATCTAATACTCCATCCTTGGAGGAGGAGAGAGGGGCTGGAGGTTGGACCAATCGCCAATGGTCAGTGATTTAATCAACCAAGTCTATATAATGAGGCTTTCAAAAAAATCCTAATAGATGGGTCCAAAGAGCTTTCGCATTGCTGAACATGTGGAGGTGCTGGGAGGGTTAAGCGCCCAGAGAGAACACAGAAATTCTGAGCCCCTTTCCCATGTCCTGCCATACGCATCTCTTCCATCTGGCTGTTCCTGAGTTGCATGTTTTTATAATAAATTAATAATATACTAAGTAAACTGTTTTCCTGAGTTCTGTGAGCTATGGTAGCAAATTACCAAACCCCAGGAGGCCGTCCTGGTAATCTTCTACTTATAGCCATTGGTCAGAAGTCCAGGTAAGAACCTGGGACTTGTCAGTGGCATCTGAAGTGGGGGTAGGAGGGAATCCTGTGGGACTGAGCCCTTAACCTGTGAGATCCGATGCTAATTACAGGTAGACAGGTTCAGAATGGAATTGAATTATAGGACATCCAGTTGGTACTGCAGAGAACTGAAGAAGAGTTCTGTGTGAGAAAATCCCTGCACATTTGATGGCCAGAAGTACTAAGAGTAGAGAAACACAGAGTTTTTCCCCTTTATGGTGGTTACTACCTGGACAAAATCTGGGAAATCGCCTAGACCCATGCTCCTCACAGTGTAGTTTGAGGATTGGTGGGAGTCCATGAATGGTTTCTGGTTCTGGAGTAGATAAGAATCTCTCCAGGGCACTGGCTGCTCTCACTTTCCTTTAGAGGTAAAATGCCATCACGCTGTCCTCCCCCAACATTTAACAGTATCTGTCTTTGATGGATTGGAATTTTAAAAGAAAAAGAAATGGTACTTTTAATATTGCTGCCCAAAAGATCAAGCAGAAGTTTCAGAGAAAATTTTCATTTCCACCTGGTTAATAAAAATCAACTGGTTAATTAAAAAAAAAAAAATTACAGTAAAATGCAAAACTTGAGATGAATACAAGAGTATATCTACAGTAACTATTAATCCAACATAATAGTGTTCATATGGTCTATAGATATTTCCAAAATTAAAATGGGTACACAAAGCGAATGGAAATTTTTACAAGTTATGACTTTTTTTATGTAATCACTATCCATCAATAACAGCTTTTCTGCTTCTTTCCCTAATATTGTCAAGGAAAGTAACACATGAAGTGTTCCTCCAGACTAGCCAGCGAAACGGCCAACCACAGTTGTGGGCCACAGGCCCTGGGAAGCCCTCAGGGAAGTGTCGTCTCTGTGGATGGAGGGTTCTCCAAGCCTCTTCACAAAGTTCCTGCTCCTAATCACCATGGCTGCAATTCCCAGTTGGTGAGGCTGGCAAGATCTCACACTAGGTTAACCAAAACAAAACTAAGCACAGAAAGCTGGGCTCTTGTGCAATTTTCATGCTGTGTCTTTAAAAGTATCATGCAGTAAGGCTTTTGAAAAATGCTGCACAAAGCACCCATTCTTGATTTTAAATCAAGAATTAAGAACCTTTGTGATGCCACTCTAGAGTTAATTCTTAGTCTATCTGCTCCTGCTAGACCTGACCCCAATTAATATGCAGTTTGGAAGAACCATACATTTAACTACCTGGTTTTATTCTTATTTCCAAGATTAGTTTTTCATTTATGTTAGAGTTTGTACCTTGATAACATATACTTATGATGGCGTGCTTATGATCACATAAACATTTAAATTTCCTACATTAGGGAGTCAGAAGCAAACACAATACGACAGGCAACAGCTTCACAAATGCAGAGGTATTAGCTGAATCATCTAGGAGAGGCAGACAAAGGCCATTTATGATGGCCAGTCCAGCATGGTGATTAGAAGTAGGAAGCAGAAGCCAGACTGCCAGGGTCCCATTCTTGCCTCTATCACTTTCTAGTGACATGAACTTAGATGTGGTATTTAAGCTCTCGGTACCTTTATTTCCCCATCAGCAAAACAGAGTTGTTGTGACAGTTAAATGAATTAATATATGTAAAGCATTTAAAGGTATCAGGGTAACACGGGTGATTCAAAATATTCCCACTTTCAGCCATTTATTTTACCTATAATCTCCTTCTTTCCATTTACCATAGAAACAGGTGCTACTGCTGATGCCAGATGCTTGAGGACTTTGAGAGCCTACTAGACCCTCCAACTTGAGAGCTGTGGGACCAAGATACTCCTGACTCAGCAGCTCACATATGCTGTAAGATATCTGTGCAGAACCATTTAACTTCAAAGTCACATTGAATCAAATCATGAAGGCAGGAACATTACAATTCCAATCAATTCCATTTCTGATGTGAAAGAGATTTTAGGAGGCACACTAACTAGGCAGGATGGCATTTCTCATCCTCATCCCCAATAAATATGGGAGTTATACATGAGACCATGCCAATAATGTGTTTGTTACAAGAGCCACACCAGTGGTGACCATTCATGGCTATGTTATCCTCTATATTAGGAAGCATGAGATGAAAAACCTGCAAAGTGGACAACAAACCAGGAACAGTTTGATTCCAGAGCCCAGATATATCTAAAAGCATTGGCAGTATCCATGGGTCAATTTTAAATTATATCCAACTGCAGCACTGAAAAAAAATTGAGCTATCAAGCCATAAAAAGACATGAAGGAAACTTCAATGCATACTTACTAAATGAAAGAACTCACTGTGAAAAGGCTACATACTGTATAATTCCAATTATATGAGATCCTAGAAAAAGCAAAACTATGGAGAAAGTAAAAACATTGGTGGTTGCCAACAGTCGCTGGAGGGGGTCGAGGATGTCGAATAGGGCAGTGAAAATACACCGTATGATATAACGATAGATGTATGTCATTATACACACACACACACATACATACATATATATATATATATATATATATATATATATATATATATATATATATTTGTCCAAATCCACAGAACATATGACAGCAAGAGTAAATTCTACCTAATGTAAACTATGGACTTTGAGTGATGATGATGATTCACTACAGGCTCATCAATTGAAATGAAAGTACCACTCTAGTTCAGGGTGTTCATAATGGGAAAAACCATGCATGTGTAGAGGCAGGGAGTATTTATGGTAATCTCTACCTTCCTCTCAATTTTGCTATGAACCTAAAATGGCTGGTTAAAAAGTTTTTTTTTTACCTAAGCAAAAACAAAAAAAAAACAAACAAAAAAACATATCTAACCATACCACACATGTAACTTCCCTACAATGCCTGTCACCATCCCAGAGCAGAACTGACTACTAGCAAGTCTGAGACTTGAAGGTACCTGAAGGTTCATGAAGGTTCATGAAGGTTCATGATCACTAAGATTGTATTCATGCTACAAACTCCTTGAGGACAGCTGTCACATCCAGGTCATTTTTATTACCACTTAATAGCATTTTCTTTGCATGTACTATTTACAGTGTTAAGAGAATGAACAAACAAATCTTTTCCCCACTAAGCAAACTCAGAAAATGGACCCAATGAACATCACTATGATGGAATTCTTGAGAATTAAGTGTTCTCCACAAAATTGTATAGGAAACTCATTATTAGTGGAAGGTATTTAGAGATTCAAAACAATAGGAAAGTCCAAGTAAATTGACAGGTGGAGAAATGTCCAAGGTATGAAGAAGAGGCATTAAGGTTAGCAGATTCTCCTTCTGATAAATAGTTCCTAACTTAAAATGGTTCCGCTTATGGGTTGTTGTTTGTTTGTTTGACTTTATAATGGTGTGAAAGTGATACACATTCAGTAGAAACCATACTTTGATTTTTGAATTGTGGTCTTTTCCCAGGCTAGTGATATATGGTAAAATACTCTCTCTCATGATGCTGGGCAGCAGCAGTGAGCATAGCTCGCAGTCAGCCATGTGATCCCGAGAGTAAATAACTGATACTTTACAGTGTACTGTGTTGCCAGGGTTTTTCGGATACTGTGTTTTGTGTTTTCACATCCCATCACGTCTACAACATGCTCATTTGTGTCTCTTGCTTCTGGTGAGAGGAAGAAGGCAATGACTCTTGAGATGACACTCAAGATAACTGCCCGACTGTACATAATGTAGATGTTGTGAGCATGTTTAAGGCAGGCTAGGCTAACCCACAGTACTTGGTAAGGTTAGGTATACTAAATGTATTTTGACTTCCGATTTTTCGACTTATGGTGTGTTTACTAGGACACAACCCCACCATGAGAACTATCAGTAAAAGAGCAACCATAGCACTGCCTTAGCAAATTTAGTTCTCTCCTTCAAAAGGCATCAAGAAAAAGGGAAAAATCTGTTCAACAGATTAAACTCATAATCGCAATTGGAACAAGTTATTAATAAAGTCACCATTATTAATCCAATATTGGAATGGGCCAGGTCAACCACAAATAGAAAAACAAAATGTCCCTCAGTTGGACACTGTACCCATCGCCTCATGGAGCTGCTACGGGGCTTGGTGATACTGTCTCTGAGACCACTGGAGATGGATTCCAGAATACTTCATATATTCCACCAAATGGGAAGGAGGGAACCAATGTTATTGAGCATATTCTGTCTATAACACATGGCTCTTGACACCTTATCTTATTCACTCAATTGTCACTGTAACACGAGGTGGAATTATTAGCCCCATTTCTCAGATGAGTAAACTGCTTGCAAAGCTAGTATTAAGACTAATTCAGGATCTTTTCCATATATTCCTTTAACCCCATATCTAACTTTGCAACCAGAATGATCTTTTGAAAATAAATTTCCTATCATTTTCCTGGTTTAACATCCTGCAAGGACTCCCTACTGCACTTGGAATAAATACCAAATCCCGTAATGCTGCACTGCCTCCTAGATATGGCCTCTGCTTGCCTTTTCACATTCTATGTCCTCTCTACTCACTGTGAATTCGTAAAACTTTTTCTGCCTCAGAGCCATCACACATGCTGCTCTCTGCCAGGAATGTCCTCCCAACACTAGTTCTTTCTCACACTTTCCATAAATGTCACATCCCCGGAGAAGCCTTCCCTGACCTCTCCATCCCGAACTCCCCTGTTATTTACTATCAGTTTTCCTCATGGTACCTATCACACTACGTCAGCATTGTGGCTTATTGTCTATCATGTCCACTTTAAGGTTAGCTACAGCAGGGCTATGCCAGGTCTGCTTTGCTCATTACCATCTATCCCATGCCTGGCACATATAAGCATCTGGCCTGGTCACAGACACCCTTCTTTTCCCCACTCTGAGTGTCCTCCAGGCTGAGGCTGAGTCACCCTCATCCTGGTTCTTTCCTGCTGGTTTGCATAGAGCTTGATATGCAGGAGAGAATAAATGTTTACTGAAGAAACACACATATGTACAGAAAGTAATCTCAGAACTATATACCAAAAGAATGTTAGATGTCCTGCAAGGCCATTTATGACAATTATACTTGAAGGGGAGCCTATTTGTATATAAATACCTAGGTACATTTATTTTACTACTACAGAAAAGTGTTTCGTTTCGTTTTGGTTAACCACTAATTCGAAAGGATGTGTTTACTGGCTTGTTTATTGGATTACTCAATAGCTCTTAACGTATCAGGTATTGAATAGGGAAGCTAATTCCCAGTTCTGGGCCTCAGTAGACATGTGAGTCAGGTGAACTGGCCGGACTACATGTACCCTGGGGCTGCCTTCTGAGTGACAGCATCACTCAGAGAAGAAAGCATTCCTACCCCCACGGTGTCTGCACAAGAAGCTCCTCCTGTCTGGAATGCTCTCCCTATGACTTCCACTCCTCAGCGCTCCCTATTGTTAGTGTTGCTTGGCTGCCTGGACCACCCCTGCCTATTCACTCTATCTCCTATTACTCTGCTCTATTTTCCTCACAGCACTTTTCACCATTTTAAACCATTTCATTTATTTATTTACCTACTTATTTACAGATCTTCTCTCCTGGATCTAATAGTTATAAGAGCCATGGAAATAGGAGCCTTTTCTATCTTGTTCCCTGTTGCGTTCCCAGTGCCTAGAACACTGTCAGGCATTAAACAAATTAATAAATATCTATTAAATAAATAAATGAATAGATGAGGTCCTTGGCTCACATCACCAGATTACTAGTAACATCTGAGACAGGATTATGTTTCCCTGAGTAACTCCACTCTTTGGGGTTTGTCTGAAGTACAATCAAGTATATGTACAGTGTGTTTTTACAAATGCTTTATTAGGGAAACTTTCAAACACATACAACGTAGAAGGAATAGCATAATACATCATCATGTCCCATCATATAACAACATAACACAACGAACACATCTTCAACAGTTATTAATAAATGGCCAATCTTGTGCAAGTAAAGTATACTTACTGCTTCTGAGATAAAGGCTGTTAGAGGATTTCAAAAGTTATACTCATGTCCAAACCAATGTGGGTTCATATTCAGTTATGGAAAGCAAACTAATAGAGCATAAATTTCCAAAAGGCTCATCTAGGTTTCACACGGTACGAAAATAGTGATTACTCCTTTTCCCAGGGATCTCAACCCTTCTGTATCCAGAAGAAAGGCTGTGGGCACCAGAAATAGATGTGTAACAGCCCCAAAGGGTCAGCCATGTCTCCACTCCTAATGCATTCATTTTGTGGGTGCTTAACTCACTCCAATTTGATCTGCTTTGTTATCTCGTTTTCCAGCACATAGCAGATAGAACAGCCAGGAGGCAAGCCTGTGAAGGGAGGCAACAGCAGGATAGGGTCCCCTGACAGCCCAACAACTGTGACAAGAGACAGGAAGCTGAGAACAACACAAGCTCCTCCTTTCACCACACAGAAAATAAAGAATGCTCAAGATCCTGTCTAGCAGCCTCTGGCCTCTGGGAGCTTAAGACAGAGCAGAGAGGAAAGGTATAATGGTTAAAGACTGGTGTTTGAAGGAATAAGTTCCAGTTATCTGGGAAATTAACATATTAAAATACTTATACGTGGGGAAACATGAACCTCAGGTAGAGCTGAAAAAAAATTTTGTTGAAATAGGAATTATTTTAGATAAAGATTCTAGCCAATTTTCAATTACTCAGAATTGAGTTTCTTTGGTTTTTGTTTTAGTATTTTGGCTGAAAAAGTATAATCGGATGTAGTTATCATTTCAGTCTCAGTCTCTTTTACATGTTCAAGGTCAAGAGAACTGAGAACAACAGAAGAAAATATACTCCAACAAGGTATAAAATAAAACTGATCTAATATACCTAAATTGGCAGGGTGCATACCTATCATAAAACATGTCTTAAAAAAAAAAAAAAGATAAAAAAAGATATATCAGTGTCTCTGGCATTTTCATCTTTACTCCTCCCCACTTATCAAAAAAAGCGGGGGAGGGGGAAAAAGGAGAGGAGTAGAAGGAAGAAAGGAGGAAAGAATACTTTTTGTTCTATAATCATTGGGAAGAACAATCATTTTCATTAGTGTTTGATACCCACAATCTTTCTCTGCTTGAGGACACTCACAAAAAGATAATTTTGGTCTGGGTCCTTTGTGTTATACTCCCACTTTTGTGAAATATAATTCCAAGGGCAATGAATATCTTTTAAAAGTTGACACCTTATTCTTCCCATCAATTTACAAAACTACTTCTTTACCCTACTCTCATTCTCTCTCTCTCTCTCTCTCTCTCTCTCTCTCTCTCTCTCTCTCTCTCTCTCTCTCTCTCACACACACACACACACACACACACACACACACACACACACCCCTCCCCCCTCTGTTTGGCTTATATATTCTAAATTGAAATGAACTAAAAATAAGTTTGCCCTTAAAGGTTCACATACTCTGTCAAGATAAATAGACATATGTTAAGGCACAAGAAAATTCCACTGCAATTCTGAGATCTAGGTAGATGGAACCAACATAAACAATGGAAAATACATTAATGAGGCTTTTCCTAGAGTATTCAGAGAAAGATTATTACTGTAAGATACACTAAAGGGGGGTGTGGGTTCTATAATCAAACCTTTTAAATGTCCACAAAGCATGAGAGTATATCAAGGGCTCTGAGAAGCCTTGCAGCAAAAAATTTAAAAAAATAAAAAATAAAAAATAAAAAGATTTAACTTAATTTTACTGCAGAATGATTTTTCCCTATATGACAACCATTAACATCAGAGTTCAAGGGAACACATTTTAAGGAAAGCTAAACAAATCTCAAGTATCAATAAACAGCTAATACAGAAAAATACACACTCTACTTTATGAAGGAGGAAAAACATACTCATATTCAGAGATCTATTTTCAAAATTGTCACAGGACCATAACAACAACACCAGTAACCACTTAGAACGATCTTTCCAGAAAATTTTCCAAATATGAAAATAAATACAACCAGCTGAGGTTTTATTAAAGCTCTGGTCATTTCCACAGGGGTATTTTAAAACTAAACATTGGGAGTACCCCTTAATTGACTCACCTCAGTAGGAGGCACAATGCAACAGCACAATAACTGATGAGAAACGGGAAGATGGTGGCGGGGAATGCCCCTGGAAAGCCAAGTGCAGCAAGAAGAAAAACTCTTAGTGTCTTCTTGTGCTCTAGAGACTAGTCTGGTTCTAGTTAAAGCATACGGGTTTCTTGAGGGAGAGAGGGAGGAAGGGAGGGAAGAGAGGGAGAAAAGGAGGGAGGGAGGGAAGAGAAGAAGAGAGTAAGGGAGAGGGGAGGGAGGGGGGAGGGAGGGAGGAAGGTCCATGGTCAGCCCTAAAGGGGGTGTGGTGAACACAGGGAAGGGCTCATCCACAAGACCCTCCCAGAACAGGGCTCTGATTCCAGACCAAGGAGAATCAAGAGTAACAATCTCTGGAGAAGTCAAAGCCAGTTTATTCTCTAGTTGGTCTCCAGAAATGGGGACATCCAGTATTCCCGCTAATGAAAGTGAACCACCTGGAAATTCTCAGCTCAGACTTGGATTTGGCCAAAAAGGAATCAACCTTGAAGCTTTAAATAACAAGTTAACTTGCTGAATTTGAGGTCTATATTGTTTTCCAAATAACAGTAAAGAAACAAACTTGGAGAATGCAAAAATAAACTGTGATAATCCATACAATGCAATGCTTCATAGCAATGCAAGAACATAAACTACAGTTATACACATCAATGCGGATGAATCCCAAAAACATAATGTTGAGAGAAGCAAGTCTCCAAATAATATATTTAGTATGATTTCATTTACATAAAGTTCCCCCTAAAAGGGCTAAACTAAACAACATACTGTTTAGGAAGCTATAGTTAAATGTAAAATTGTTAAAAAAAAAAAAAAAAAAACCCAGGAATAATCAACACAAAAATCAGAAAAGTGAGGCTATTGCAAGAGCAGTCATTACTCCTTGCATCCATTCTTTTTTTCTAAAGTTTAGGTAATCTGATTCCTCAGCTGGATGGAGGGTATGTGGGTATTCATTTTCATTATTATTAGCCTTTAATTGCACATATGTTTAATATACTTTTAGATAGCTATTTCACAATTTAAAAAAATAACCAGCGATTCTCTTCAAGTCTTTAATAAAACAAATTTAAAAAACAGAGTGGATGAGTCAGGATACTTCAATTAAAAGAGACTCATCAACTATAGTAAGGTCAAGAATGCCCCTGGAATTCAATAAGTCTTTGCCATTAGAGCAGGAAATCTCATTACATCTTCCCTGTTCCAGAGACCTGGAGGCTGCTGAACATTAGTCCCTGTTTGTTTCTTTATGTATTTTGGTGGCTGGCAGTCTACATTTTTTCATATTTGTGGAATATATGGTGAACAGGGGCGACTCTCTTCACAATTACTACGTTAAGGGAACGCAAATTTTCAAATAAACCACTTAGACAATAAGGAATAACAAAAAGGCAGCAGACCAAAATACTTACAAATTACACTTGAAGATTCATATAAAAGTTCTTTAACCCTTTCCCAACTTCCTCCAATTCTCCAGTCACCTTTTACCAATGTCTCATTTGGGAATATGCTAACAGTCCTCATCTGATCTTGGATGTCAATGAGAGCAAAACTCTAAAATCTTTCCCCAAGACTCATCTAGCTTAGGAGCCTCAGGAAGATAATAACCAGTATTTTACACAGTAAGTTCTTCTAGGTCAGCCATGTTTCAATCCTGCAGTATCTTTTGCATCTACACCAGTATCTAATAGATGAAGATACTCAAAAATTGTTTACTTTAAAATATAATTGTAGAATTTTAAAATTTTTATTTAACACTTTTGAAAAAATCTCAAGATCACTGAATAAATGTTTGTTAAAACTGAAAGCATCATGAACAGAGATTATATTTCTAATTACATAATATTTGAGATACTATTTATTAACATGTTTAGAAAATGCACACACACAGGTTCCAGCAGGGTCCATAACTGATTTGTAATGTTTTCCTGCCACTAATTACAATACTTGTTAGAGCTGCTTACGATAGACATTTTTTGGATTTTCTGCACAACTTATAGTCTTACACTTGAAATAAGTTATGCTATTAGCTCATATGATGCTCTCAAATATGTTAAAGGTCTGTATTACTGTGCTTTGTTCTCCTAGTCTCTGGATTAATCAATAAAAGTGCAGTACTTTAAAAAATAAACTCTGCAGAGTTTTTAGTCACTCAAGTAATAAGATTTGGCAGGTAAAATGAAAAGTCTATAAGCAATAAAAATATTTCTACTGAGGACAGACCCTCTTATATAAAGCTTACATTTATGTTGGACTAAATATTCTTTCTTTCTTCACCGAAAGGAAAAAAAAATCTGTCTTCCTTTCAAACACAACAGAACAAGGGCAAAGAGTTATAGGAAGGAGAGCACTATGGTCCAAGAAGGGGTGGAGCAGAAAGGGCAAAACAGAAAAAAAAAAAGAAAGCTGTTAAGCAGCAACATTTCCCATGTGTAGACAGAAATATACTTACAACAATTATTATTATATTTGATGCACAGTTTTCTCTTATTGCTGGTTGTAAACAAGTACGAAACGAACACTTAGCTAGTTCAGAAGTGATCACAACAAATTCCTAGAAAACCTGGGTTAACTGAATTCCCCTACACCTTATGATGTACATCTAAGAAGACAGTAGATGGACATACTCTTAAGAAAATTTATCTTTATGCACAAACTCCGTATTAGAATCAAATTAAATTCACTCTTCCCTTCAAACATGCTTTCCAAAGGAAAAAAAAAAATCAACGAATGCTTCAATTCTATCCATCAGATATGTGGGAGAAGACTAATAAGGTGAGGGGACCAGCTAGTACAAAAACACTGAGGCAAGTGCATGCTTGGGGACAGAGATATTAAGAAGTAGTCTTACTCAGAACATATTCTGAAGCTAGAGCTGAAGGATTTGCTGATGAATTGATGTGAGGTGTGCAGTAAAGAAGAATCAGTGAGAAAACAATGTTTTACATCTAAGCAAGAGGAAGAATGTGGTTGTCTTTTACTAAAATGGGAAAACTGTGGGAAGAGCTAGTTTGGTGGGGAGAAATCAGGAGTTTGGTTTTAAACATGCTAACTTTGAGATGCTATTTAAATATTTAAGTGGAGAAGGTAAGAATAAAGATGATGTTTAAAGCTATGTACCTGAATAAGTCTATATTTTTTGTGTAGAGCAGGACTATCTACTAGCCAGCATAAAGTAAATACACATGGTTCCTCCATAACTTTAAAGAGACATTCCAGAGGGAGTTTCAGGGAGCAAAAGATTTCCTATGCACTTTACTTAGGAGAACATAAACACATCCCTGTGGGCAGGGGCAGATAATCAATAGTGTGTGTGTATGTGTACACTGCATTTAAACAAAGTTTATCACCTCAATGCTTAATTAAGAAATGTTTGATTAACTGAAGTCATTCACTAAGAATAGGGTGGCCACCAGAATAATGACAAAGGCAAATAGTGTTATCTCTTAGAGAGGCTAAGAGACACTTAGTAAAGACACTTAGTTGCCAATTTGCCCTGGAAATTACTAACCAAGAAGATACCTGGCTAGGAGAGAAGCAAATGAGAAGGCAAATCCATTCAGTACTGCAAATAGCAATATTTATTAAGGATGTCAGTTATTTCTAGCCTGTCTTTAACCTAACTCTTAAGAAAAGCTGATGTGTTCATAGCACCAGAGGAGGCAGCCATACTTATAATACCCTTATATAAATTGTGCATATTTTTATAAAGATGTCAAAATCAAACATGTAATTAAAGTGATCATGTCCAAGTTCCTATTAATTCTGAAAATAAATACACTGTTCATTTTTTGTTAAAATATAAGGCTTCCAAAAAATTCACTTCTTGTAAAGTTCCAGGAATTCCTAAATTTATCTCCTGGTAAACAGGAGTCCCCCATTATCTGCAGGGAATATGTTCCAAGACCCCCAGGGGATGGCTAAAACCACAAAGTACCAAACACTATATATACTATGTTTTTTTCCTGTACATATGTATCTATGATAAAGTTCAATTTATAAATTAGTCATAGTAAGAGATTAACAGTAATAACAAATAAGGAGAACAACTGTAACAATATACTGTAATAAAACTTATGTGAATGTGGTCTCTAGCTCTCTCTCTCTCTAAATATCTGAATTTTTCCTTTAATATTTTTGGACTGCTGTTGACTACAAGTAACTGAAACCGCAGAAAGCGAAACAGAGAGTAAGGGGGGACAACTAAATTTCTTAGAACACATCTGGCTGCATCTTGGCTGAAAGGCATTCTCCAATTACACATTGACTGGAAAAGCATAGGACCAATAAATAGACTGAAACTTTCTTTGGTGTAAAAATTACTTATAATTTTAGCATGTAATAATTGTAAAATGCTCCATAGACTAGGATATATTCAGATGGAGAACAGTTTTTAGTCAAACCTGAAAGTGGTGCCTTAAGATGTAATCAGAATCCAGCAATTCCACATCTGGGTTGTATATCCAAAAGAATGAACACAAGGATTCAAACAGATATTTGTACGACTATGTGTAGAGCAGCATTATGGACAATAGCCAAAGCATGGAAGCAACCTAAGTGTCCACTGATGAATGAATGGATCAACAAAATGAGGTGTTTACACACAATATAATATTCAGCCTTAAAGAGGAAATTCTGACACATGCTGCAACATGAATAAACCCTGGAGACATTAAAGCTAAATGAAATAAACTAGACACACAAAAAAATGCTGTATGATTCCACTTAAATGAAGTACTTAGAATACTCAGATTTATACAGACAGAAAGTAGAGTAGAGGTTACCAGGGCCTAGGAGAGGGAGTAATGGAGAGTTATTGTTTAATGGATAAAGAGCTTCTGTTTTGGATGATGAAAAAATTGTGAAAATGAGAATGGTTGCACAACATTTTGAATGTACTTAATACCACTAAATTGTACACTTAAAACTAGTTAAAATGATAAATTTTATGCTATGTATATTTTACCATAATAAACAATCTCATCAGAGAACAGATAATTCCCAACTTTTGTAATTTCTGGGTACTGAGACAGATAAAGGAGCAAGATTTCTCCTAGAGAGTACAGAATGATGAGGATACAGGGGAGGCTGGCCCAGGCAGGGTGACTCTTGGCATAAACAAGGAGTGTGAGGATTCCCAATACCAAACACTCCAGAGACAGACACAGGCAAGCAGTGACAACGTTTTAACTCTAATAATCATCAGCCAGGTGAAGCATAAAAGACAGGCTTTCAAGAGAAATGCAGTTTAAAATAATCTTATCAGGTATAATGTACAAAGTACAGGCTGTGAGAAAATGCAATATACAAAAGCTGTAAATCTCTGGAGAAGTTCAGGTTTTTATTTCCCAGGCTGGTTTAAGCATGGGAAATAAACCAAGGTCAGTGAGCTAATAAGCTGGGCCAGCTCTTCCCATCTTTGTCAGACTTTGCATAGTATGGTTCGATGACCCAAAATGAACAACACTCGTGTGTGCATATGCTTCTTTACAGCTCGGTTATTTTGTGTGAACATATTCTTGGAGCTTCTTATCCTCTAAAATGTATGAAGTACCAATCCCAATACCAATCCAAACCAATCCCAGATAAAGTTAAAAGAAATATTTTCAAAGTAGTCAGAATAAATAACAGGAGAGAATCAGAACAATCTCAGGAGGCCGGGGGTAATGGTAACAGTACATTCAGGCAGCTAAAAATGTGGGGATTCAGTCAAATGAACCAACTAGAACCTGACACTACCAGCTCTCTCAATACATCAGAGGCCACAACCAAAGGGCACTTTGAGAAACGGAAGCCACAATTAGTTCTACTTCACTGACCAAAGTGGTTCTTAGGAAGAAACAAAAAAGAAAATTCAGAGTTCATTTTATCCTGCTATGTATATTACACTACACAGAGACACATAGACCACAAAGCAGTAAAAGGCCTCACTATAAATACCTTCTCTTTGCTGCTCTGCATCTGCTGTCCAAGACATCTTAATATTAAAACAGTACAAAGTAAGAAATTGTATCTCTCTGGTCTAACTAAAGCCACTTGTGTTGAAGGCTACAGATTATGCCACCCAAAATATGCCTCTTCGGCAAATGATTATTTTGAAAAACAGCAGATGCAGGAGAAGCTTGGAAAACAGAGAAGTTACCTTTTTTTTTATGGGATATTTACATTTATACAGGAAATAACCATTTGTAACAGTATCCCCCTCACCATACCAGGAAGAAAAGGATTATTCTCAATCACAAGAAACTTTTCAGGGAGATAGATGGCAGGGACTTAAATCTGCATAAGAAACCTTACCTTTGTTTATACCCTGAAGTTCCTGGTAACCTCCCATTACTGTTGTCCCCCACCCCTAAGTCTTTCTTTTGTCTTTAGCTAAGATGGTATTAAGGTGGTAGCTTAGGCCACCTCAGAGAGTTACTCATATTTTCTTCTCAGCCAAGAACTCAAAAGGATAGAGGGAAAATTATTTTCCTCCCCTACAGTGTTAAATCTCATAAGATAATCATCCAAAAAGTTACAATGTTAAAAAGATATTAGCAAAAATACATAATAGAGATGACAACGAGTCCTAAACCTCAACTTCAGAATAATTTGGGTCACACTCATATTTTATAGATGAACTGAGAAAGACCATTATACATTGGAAATGTTGAGGAAGAATTTAATGTAAGATCACAGACACTATAAATAACATAAAAGTTAAACACAAGATTACAAACAATTTGATCATGTAAGCATTCCAGTACAAGCTTATGTCACAAGCAATAACTCAAAAGAAAAGAATTTCTTCAACCAAGCAGCTCTTCAAGAAAAAGGTGCAAGGCTCTCAGAATTAATTTAACTATTAACTGCTTTGTAAATATTAAAGTATATTTTATGTTAAAAACTGTATTCTAGAATCCTGGTTTTACCTTTTGACTTCCTTCTCTAGCAGTAATAAAGCATGACATGAATGAGCCTTAGCCAACCTTCATGACAGCACAAATCCCAAAAACCACAGATAATAGTCAAGAGCTCACAGATGAAGGATGGCTGACAAGAAGACTGTTACATGAGACTTACTAAACTTTTAAGTCAAAGAAAAGGAATTAAAAATTGGTTTACAGCCAACTGCGACACTTAAAAAGATGATACCGTTTGTGAAGGGTATTATCCTTTTGTTCTTTGAAGGATAAAGTGAATTAACATGTGCCCAAAGCCTGGCCAGGTGCTATGAGAACTAGAAAACAGAGCAAAATTACCCCTCTCCTGGAAAAAGTCACAACTTATTTTGAAACTTTCACCAATATACATCAAACCATTATGGAGTATCTACTTAGGAAGTAGAGGAATTAAGCGTCAGCTTATCTGGAACTATGAAGTACCATAAGAACTTATAAGGGAGAACTCAAAAAGGCCTACTTCCTTAGCTTTCTAATAGAAGCATGAACAATGAAATAACAAATTCCTCAGGTGAGAGATCATTTTTTTATACAACAGATTCATGGATTTCCATAGAGACCGTAACTACTTTAACTTCCTGGAGACTCTGTAATTGGAAAAGAACTTATGGTGTTATCATGAAAACACTGTTCAAAAACTATCTTGCTTTTCCTAAAGTCGTCTGACTTCAGAGTTCATACAAAGGCTAAAAGCATTACTGCCAAATTGGCTGGGTGGGATGGGAAGGTAGACAAAAAGAATGTGGATCTGCCAAACTTCACCATGACCTTCTCTAAAGCAAAAGTACCAGAAGTTATGTAAATTTCCACAACAGATCACAGCACTGGGAATAAAAAAGGGATGGTGGTGATCTCACTGTTCAGACCACACCACTGCCTTAGAGTTTTAATACATTTCTAACCAGTTTTTGTGAGTGTTGGTACATTTGATTACTGTGACAATCCAAGGCATTTATTTACAGGGCAAATTATTCCCATCTACTCGCCAGGGTTTAATCCAAGGGGCTAAGTAACTTGCCTAAAATTTGACAGAATCAGACCTAAAAACTAGTTCTCTGGATTCTAAATCCTGAGTATTCTCAACTAGCTAATATCTAACTTTACTTAAAAGTAAGAGAGGGACTTCTTTAAATACCAATAAAACATGTATTTGCATACTATACTTGCCATTCTTTCATAGGAAAACACAGCATTCTTGAGACTTTGTTTTTCACGTTTGGTGTTATGCACACATTATTCCTAAAACTGTGGAGGGCCAAACTCTGGAGAGCCTTTACATGATAAAGTGAAAATTCAGTGCCGAGTTTTGTTTTGTCTGTGGTTTTTTTTTTTTGGTGGTGGTGGTTGATTGGTTTATTCCAAGGTCAAGAGAATTCAATTATCGTTTTGGCCTTGACTTACTTTGTTGCCTTATGGGATGACAAATAAAAACAGGGACATAAAGTGATGAATTCTTGATGCTTTGTTTTTATAATGGCAAAAGACAACGGAAACTATGTGGTTACTACAACAGAAATACTAGAACCTCAAAAAAATTTTAAATGATAACTACTGTTAATATTAGAGCAACTTACTGTTGTAGATTTTTTTCTATATTTCTCTTTGAGAACCACAATGGTTCTCAAAATGTGGTCTCCAGGCAAATAGCATCATATCTGCAAACCTGTTAGAAAAGCAAATTCTCAGGCCTACTCAATAAGAAACTCTTTGGGTGAGACCCAGCAATCTGTATTTCAACATGCTTTCCAGATGATTCCAGATGACATGTGCCAAAGTTTGAGAACCGTTGACATAAGCTATAAGCAAACACACAGAGATGCATTTCCCTCTGCCCAAATGGGATTATGTTAAATATATTGTTTAAAATTTAAAATCCACACGTGGCACCAAGCTTGCATTTTGGAAATTACCTAAATATTACATAAATATTTTATTACATGCCTGAATATCTTCTGCATGGCTGAAGAATACCATAAAATGGTTCATATAACAAATGCAATTAAACACTAGAGTCAGCAAGACTAAAGCACTGATGGCTGAATAAACAAGTCATTTAGCAATGTGAGGACCTAATGAAATCCATTTAAATCTCTGAGTACTTACATAAGGTTTTTAGGTCTTTTTTTAAAAAATAAGAAACATCTGTATTAGCTTCTCTATCCTGTCCATGAATCTATTTTGGGGTTACTTAGAAACTTGCTTTTGCTTTCCAACATTCCAGCACCAGCAAATAGTTCCCTGACCTGCCAATCTGCACACCAAAACTGTCACCCAAACAACTCTTGCTTGTATCACCTCCAGCCGCACATTAGCAGACCACTACTACACAAACTCCAGAAAAGTCATGCAAGCTCTGAAAGTTTGTATACAGACCAGGGATCTTGACTCAGATAAGGGAGTAAGGGTCAAAGCAAGGAGGAATCTGCAAGAATAGAAAGGGAAGAAAACTGGAGTAAGTAGCACCAATCTCTGATGGAGTTTTGCCTAATTTTGCCACATTTCTCAAGTTCTGGAATAAATACCTTTCAAAAACATTTTGCCAGCCTCAGGGAAACCCCAGAGGAAAAAAGCCAAGCTTTTTATTCAGTCCAGGTTATCCAAAAAGCTTAACTGGAAAAAAAATTAATTCATAGTAAGAATATCGAGATACATCATTGTTACTTTATAAAACAGATAAGCTTTGTGGTCTTGGGCACACTGTTGAATTTTCTGGGCCTCAGCTTCCTCTTCTATAAGAGTGTCATGAAGGAGAAAATAAACTTAAGAGTCATCAAGTGATGGCAACAAAGAAAATTCCAGAAAATGCAAGTATAACAAGACTTTATAGCATCTGTAAAGGATTTATTGGATAGCAATATCACCTCTCAACAGCTAAGAAAAGAATACATTCCAATTGCATTCTTCTTTGTGAGAAACTTCACAAGTGGAGCTAGACATGGTATAGCAGGCACAGGATGAAAGGCATTGTGGAGAAAGTTAACCTGTAGGCTGAAGCCAGAATGCTCAGGCCAGAATGCTGGTTTCACTACTTACCAACTGGGACTTGGGCAAATCGTTTAATCTCACTGAATCTCAGTTTCCTCATTAAGAAATTAGGATTAACAGAGTTTCATGAGGATTAAATGATTATGTAAAGCACATAACAATTTCATAGCTATATGTTTCAGCTATTATTATTATCAATAATATTTGTAATATTGAATGTTCTACTCAAGAGGTAGAGAGTAAGAGGTGGCTTAACATCATTAAAATTTAACATATGTGCCAGAAAACATAAAATATGTATCTAGATGACCTAGGGCCACCAAAAAGGCAACAATGGATTGAGTCCAGAAACATCATTAAAATGTAACATGTGTGCCAGAAAACATAAAATATGTATCTAGATGACCTAGGGCTACCAAAATGGCAACAATGGATTGAGTCAGTTAAGTGGGCATGCTAGTCTAAATCCTAGTAATATAGGGAGGAGGCAAGAGAATTAAATGTTAAATCAAGCTACAAAGACTGCAATATGCTAATCAGCTCTGCAGCCAGGCCAGGAGGACACCTGTAGAACAAAGGAAGATTTCTTCTGGATTGGAACAATGCACTTCCCACACCTGTCAAGAGGAAACAGGAAAAACAGAGTCTTTAAAAGTGGCAGCCCCTCCACTGGGAAAACAAATAAATAAACAAATAAATAATCACTCATTCCCTATGCTAAAACTACAGGGAACCTATGAAATAAAGACTGGGAACTGCCCGCAGGCCTTTCCCCTACATATTCTTACCTTTTCATACTACACACTCTTCCCCTTACCCTTCCTCATTGTATGCCCATATCAAAGGAAATAGGTAAACAAAGTCGTTAAACTGTTAACTCACAGGAACTAAAGACTGATAGATATGTAAACTAAATTCTCCTAACACTCAGGGTCCCTCTCAGTGCCTTTACTCTCACTCTCACTGTCCTCATCTCTCTTAGGCTCTCCCACTCTCTGCCTCTGAGAGGAGACCACACTCTGTGAAGTGTTGCCCCTTTTCTAACAAACTTTCCTTTTGACCATAACTTTGGCGTGTGTTAGAATTTTCTATACTCTCCACCACTGGACCCTCTTCTTCGCTCGGTGCAGGGCTTGGCTTCTCCCACGACTTGGGGGAATTTGCTGTCCTGCATCACTAGCAGAGACTACCTACCGCACAGCTTACTACAACAGTATCTTTCAGGGGACAACTTTCAACCCACAACTAGAGATCAAAGGCAAAGTAGCTCAGAGGAAAGATTAAAGGCTATAGGTCAGAAAAGGATCTGTGTTCAAATCTCAGCCCCTCTACTTCTGAGCTTTGTGGCTTCCAACAAATTATTTAAACTGAAATTAACAGCCCTCATCTCATAAAATGAAATACTTTCACCTACCTACTAGATTGTTATAAACCTATCGCAGGAACACCCAAACATAATAAGTGATCAATCAATGTTACTAATAATGGTTAACTCTTATGAGATAGGTAACACCTGAAATAAAAGCTCCATTTAAAGTACAATAACCACTTAAGGAAGACAAATAGTTGATCAGATCATCCAACCTTCTTCTAATGCTGATGAAGAAAGGAGTGTATGTAGATCACTAGGCAACAGAATGGTGAAAATGGCTCACTTAGGAAGAGGTGGGTGTCCCAAAGGATGGAGAAAAGTACTGACCAGACCCAGGCCAGCTCCAAGAATTCACAGCTTTGCTCAGAGGCTACACTCCTTGAAAACAAAACTGCACTGAAATATTTTTCTCTTTGAGTTACAAAAATAGCTTTGTTTCTATGTCTTAAAGTTGTGTTTTATTTTTCTTTAATTGCAGGCTTTGTTTCTTTAATAAGTAACTATTTCACCTGTATTGATAATAGCAATTTACTAATATCAGAAACCATATGCTGGGACCAAAATTAATGAAGTCATCAAGTCCCATAATAAGTAACTAGGAAATATAATACAGAATATACCTTTTCTCATGAATGTTTTCCCCATTCATAATTTAGCTGCCCTTCTTACCATGATGTGATGTGATATAGTTAAGAGTTTCGATCATGAAAGGCCATTTCATTTGATTCTACAGTAAAATCTTATCTTTTATGGCTGTCTTGTACACAATTCAAGAGAAGAGGGCTCCCAACAACTACCTCCTGCAGTAACGTGAATGCAGAATAACAGCGAAACTAATGAAGACTGGCTTCAGGGAGACCTGCTTTTAAAAAATGACAGAAAGGTGAAAGAAAAAATAGAACTCTAATAATCAGACCCTTGGTCTGAAAATAAAACCATGTTTATTTTACATTTTATGTGAAAAAGATGAAGAGTTCTGGTTTTGACTCAGAGCAAATACTTCCTAGAATTAGTCAGGGGAAAAAAAATAGTAATTTTATACTTTTGTTCTTAAGACAGTAATTCGATCAGGTTTTCCAACCTCATTTTTTATCTTTAGACATTTTATTTTATTATTATGCCCTTTGTAACTTGATGACATAGATAATAAATGGTACTTTTCCCCTAGTTGGAGGGAAATAGGTCTCTGAAAAATAAAAAACAGGAACAAAAAAAGATACCCTCAGTTTTCTTGTGAATTAAATAACTATTCTTCTATAAAGCAGATTTTTAAGGAAATGATCAATGAGCTTAATAACTTCATGAATGGTAAAACCTCACCAATGGTCTGCCTAAAATTCTGCTACAAGTTCCAAAAATGTCTTTGATGTTGTTTATATACTCATATACCATATATAAAAATACAGCAGGATGAACTGTAATACATCCAAATGGGGAGAGGCTGTATGAAACTTTCCAACCTAGTCAATCCCCAGAAAGCAACATATTTAATCTACAAACTTTACTGAGAGCAAGGCAAACAAGCATCAATTACCAACCCTAAGAGTGGTATTTACACTGATCCAATAAGAAGTGAGTTAAAGGTAATACATGCAACATTGATGTCCTATCTGTAATGACTCTACAGTGGAATCTATTAATCACTATTTGAAATTTTTATACAAAATCTCAATTCTACTCTTTCTCAGTTCATACTAAATTTCGAAAATAAATAAGTAACAGTTTGGACAGCTTCACACTGTCCAGTTTTACTGTTAAAAACAACAAACTCTTCAAATAGAAAACATTACTGCTGGAATTATTTTCACTATGTACTATTTCCTCACGCCTCCCTCACTCTAGTTCTCATCAAGTAATCCAATCACAAAAGCACAATAAGTAACTAGTGCTCATTTTTTTTTTTAATTAATGCAGTTTAAATAAGCAAAATAAATGAAAAGTTTGGACCAAGTAAAATACATACTCCGTCGAAAGCCTCCAGGGTTCTTGGAACAAAGAAAATAATGAAATAAATGAAAGCTAAAAAGGAGTAGAAATCAAAAACTTTAAAAACTAAGTTCATTGATCTCTGTGGGGGGGGAAACTACTGTGTACATTTCCAAAGGGAACAACTTCAGCAAATTATGTATCTAGGCACTGGTGAAATATAAGCCCCACCACCACCACACACACACTGAGCAACAGTCTGAGTTTCCTTTATCCATTTTTACTTTAAACACAAAGCATTAAAAACGTCTTTCTTCCAAAGAGAAACTTCAACCAGTTCAACCTGCCAGCCTAGCCTCTGACTAAAAAAACTGGCAGAGGCTTTATAACTACATTTATCTCAGTCAACTCCTGGAGAGCCTTTTCAGAACTTTCCCTTAGTCCAACTTTTATCTTACGACAATGCAATGTAACTATGGAAACATAAGATTTAGACTTACATTTTCTCTACTTTTTATAACTCAATTTCATATAAATTGTGTCGTTTAGGGTCAATTTTACTTTTTTAAAGGTTGGGAGTATAGGGGGTCCAAAAGAGCTACCCCAAGATATCTCAGTGGTATGCAGATTACTTAGGGCTAAAGGCAATTTTAGCTTTAGGCTCAAGAGAAACTTTGTGCAACCTCCCCCTTAACTACCTAGAAGAATTTGAATTAAAGGCCTTGCCCATAAGAGATTATCAAGATAACTTCTTTTAACCTATCTAAACAACACAGCAAACTACTAATTACTGAAAGTCTGCTCTTCTTACCATTCTGCAATGACCTTTTGAAACCCCCAAGGCACCTTACCTCATCCCTAGCTCAAGATGTCTAATATACTTTGATCCCCCTTTCTGTCTCTGAATCTCTCTTGTATTTGGGGTCTCAGACTTTCTCAGGCATGTGAAGTTCCCATACACACGAGATTTGATTTTCTCTTGTCAATCTGTTTCTGTTGATTTGATTATTCGGTCAGCCAAAAGAACCAGAGGAGGGAAAAGAGAATTATTCTCCTTCCACACAGGAAAAGAATAAAAAGAGGATATAAAATCCTGGGCAGATTTTCTTTATAACTATAAAGACGGCCATATTTCGGTCACCACTTCCTAATAACCACAGGACACTGGCCTTCTTCAAATCCCTAAGTGATCCTGGTGGGGCCACAGGAGTGGCCCGTGCTTGTAGCACTCAGTCACTTGCAAGTGGTTACAGGAAAAACTGAAGTCTGCTGCTTACCAGAGACAAAGGAGACCGAACACAGGCCCATTCCTAATTTAAGAACTCTGAATTCACCCTGCACTACAAGCTTCTGTAGCTAGAAAGTCAAATAAAATATTCTGGCAGGCAGCATTCTAATATCATAAACACAGATTCCCCAATTATGTCATCATAAAAAGACAACATCTAAAAATAATATTCTTGTGCTAACTGCGTGTCATAAATATGGCCACTGTCCAATGTAGATGTGACCCAATTTTTTTTAAAGCAATACAGAAATAGTATATCAGTCTCGCATGGATTAAAATCTCTTACCTTGCAATCAGGTAGATCCTGAATTGGTTTATTAGCTACAATACCTAAAGCAAGTTTCCTTTACACCTTGAATTTCAGGCTTCTAGTCAGTCTGAGGGCAACTTGACTTGCTGGCCCAAAATAATACTCAATAAGTGAAATTTTATTTTTCACTATTTTTGTTATTTTCATCATTTACCTAGAGGAGATAGAGGGTCATTAAAGGGCCAAATTGTTAATGGTGGTTCTCTCTCCATTTGATGGGACTGCAAATATTTTTTCGTTTCTTGTCTGTGCTTTTCTATAGTTCTCAAAATTTCTACAATGAACATTTTAATGTCTTAGTAATCTTTTCTTTTACATTGATCAGTCTCCTGAATTAATAATGTCACCATCAGATTCTGAAGAAACACTTATTCTCTTCAGGAAAAAAATAAAAAGGGTTCCTGCTCAACCTCCTTTTGTCCTTGGCAGATAATTCCTGCTCAGAATAGTCAGTTTAAGGGCCAAGGTAGTAGGAAGTAGAAAAGTCCTGAGTTCCCAGGGGCTCAACGAGGAAAATTCAGTGCCATTGACCCCTGGCTCAGCTCCAACTCTGGTGGCAGGGAAAGGGTGCAGGGAGACCTGGGCATACAATTCTACAGGAAGCTGGGTCCTCACTGCAGCCCTGAGAAAAACAATGCATCTTGTATTCTTCTGTCCTTACCAAGTGATCAGAATGCTCTGGAGTTGGGCTTGTGCAGAGTACTTTTTAAAAAGCTCTCAAGTGATTTTAACATATAACTGGTGTTGAGAATTACTACCCTAGCAGGTTCATGAACCTCTAGGCACCAACCTGCCAAATAAGAGGGAATTTCAATTCTCTCAAAATTCAGAGTTCTCCCCCTAATCTGTACATACGGGGGAGGAGAAGAGACAGAAGTCTGCTCTTGACAGTTTTATAAAATTGTAAATAAAAATTTTTATCTGCTTAGATTTATATAAGTATATAACAAAAACCTGGTTAATTTCAAAATTCAAAAGCCAGTTTATATTACACTGATTAGTATAAATGAGGATTTTAAAAGGATAAATTACTCATATCCAACCTACTTCTTAAGATAAAATCAGATGGCTTATTTGGTTTTAAAGAGATTGCAAAACCACAATATTTCCTGCTCTTTAAACTTCATCTCTTCTACAGCCATGCCACCCTGAACAAGCCCGATCCCGTCTGATCTCAGAAGCTAAGCAGGGTCGGGCCTGGTTAGTACTTGGATGGGAGACCACCTAGGAAGACCAGGTGCTGTAGGCATAAAAAATAAAAAATAAGGAATTGTAAGCTAACAAGGTCCTTGCAATCTGTGAGGTCAACTAAAGGTTTACTTGCCTAAAAAAATAAAACAAACAAACAAACAAACAAACTTCATCTCCTTTCATCTTACACTGACTACACAGAGAGGATTTTTAATGAAAACGGAAATTTCCCACAGTAAGAATAACGCAGACAACGACACACAACCACCTCAAACAAATGCAAATAACTAATAGTGACTTCATATCGCTTACAATAAAAGTCAATGTTAAATTGACACCATTAGAACAGTTTATCAGTCATCAGGGGAGAGAGGGCTGGGCCATCTCTTCATTGCCTGACTAGAAAACACTATTTTCCCTTTACTCTCACACTCACAACACTTCTGACACCAGATCTGTGGGTTTTCCCCACCAAGCAATTCTGACACTAACTACCCAGAGTCAGCATCAGACCCCACAGGTTAAGGGCTGTCTCAATGATGACCCCCCACCCACTACCTCAGACACCAGTTCTAAGTCTAGGTTATCACCTGTGCTTCTGAGCAATCAACTATAAAGTAGAGGTTCCCAAATCTCCTCCTCATGTGCAATCATTTGCTAAAACAGTTAACAGATTCAAGGAAACACATTTATCAGTTTATTATATAATAAAGGATATGCTAAAAGATATGGTTGAACAGCCAGATGAAGAAGCACGTAGGACGAGGTCCAGAAAGGACCCTATGCAGAAACTGTCCTCATGGAGTTGGGGTGCACCACCTGCCCCAGCACATGGATGTGTTTGTTCACCAGTGTGGAAGTTCTCTCAACCCTGTACTTTTGGTTCTTTAATAGAGGCTTCATCATAGGCATGATTATCAGCTCCATTTCCAATCCCTCTCTCCTTTCAGGGCAATGGGCCAGGGGTCTGGGGGGAGTTCCAAGTTTCTAATGATGGCTTAGTCTTTCTGGTGACCAGCCCCCATTCAGGAGCCCACCAAGAGTTCCGTCATTAGAACAAAAGATGTCCCTATCACCCAGGAAGTTCCGAGCAATTCAGGAGCTCTACGCCAGAAACTACTATCAGGAAATTACAAAGGTCTTAGGAGCTCTGTATCCAAACTGGAGTCCAAGACTAAATGTTAGAACAAAAGATTCTCCTAGCAGCCCTATTTACAAGGAATTTAGGGGCTCTGTCAGGAGCTAGAAGCTGAATATATATATACACACACACACATACATGTATATATATGTATATACATGTGTGTGTGTATAAATATATACATATATATAAAATAAATATATTTATATATATATATATAAATAAAATCACATTGCCCTAAATTTTCTGTAAGGTAGTAAGGTGTCTCTCTCTTTCTCTCATCCTTCGACATCCCACGCCACCCCCCACCTCGAGCCTCACATCTTTGAGAGGCTTAAACATGTGCACAGTTCCGTGCTTCACAATCACAAGCAATGCTGTAAGAAGAAAAAAGAGGTAAAGGGAGCTACAGGTACTATGTGCAAGGCTTAGGGCCAAGTATTTTATACATATTGTTTAATTTAATCACAGTAATCTTGTAATGTAGATACTGTTACCCTAGTTCATAGATGAGGCTCAGGGAAGTTAACAAACATCCTCAAAGTCAGCAATGCAATAATCTCAACAGTCTGTATTCGCAAGTAAAACTAATGGGTACACATTTTTAAAAGCATAATGAGATTACTATGAAATAGATTTACATGTTATATTTAAATGTGTTTGCATTCCCCCAGAAAAAAATAGGTGGTGACAACTAGAAAGTTTGTAAGGGGAAAGGGGAAAGGGAGTATGGATTCAGGATTGGCCACCAACTATCCAAAGTGGAGAACAGCAATCGCAAGTCTCTGATAATTAATTCTAAGAGCTGTTATTGCTGGCTGGTCCTAAATCCAAGGGAAGGCACACACTCAATATGGATTAAAGTTTGAGGCAATTAGATTAAAGTCTAATTGTTTTACTCCTTCATCTCCTGTAGATGTTTCTTCTTGTGACTGCTAAGCGTAGTTTGCAAGAGCTTATTCAATAGTTCTGAAGACATGGTTACGTCTAATAGTGCTGTCCGGAAAAAGTGATAACGAGTCTCTTCATATAGCAAAGATGGGAAGAAAAGACAGCTTTTAAATGAAGAACTGTGGTGATTTAGTCAGGTTTTTGATAAGTGAAATTACAGAATTCTAGAAATGGACATTCAGCACTACAAGCATTGTTTCCATTGGACTATTAGTTGTGTAATTTAAGAATGGACAAGAATCAATCCTGCTTTTAAACAGATTATCTTCCAGTTAAGAAACAGTGCCTGACACACAGTAGGTGCTCAAGAAAGACCAGATGAATATAATATGGAAGGAATGGTAAGGAAACAGTATATGAAAATGGTAAAATAACATAGTGTGATCAATGCAATAAGAAGGATATGAAATGTGCCTGGAATTTGGAAGGTAGAGACATTGCTCCCAGCAGAACTCATAAAAGTCTTCATGAAGATGGACTATATACAGTCCTGAAAGATGAGAGAATTTGTCAGTCTACCCTTTTCACCTAATGAAACATAGGGCATATTATATTATGGCAACCTTGAAACATGCTTATGACTTGATCTAAAACAAACTTCATGCAAAAAATAAGAATGGTTAACTTTTAAATATTCTTTTTTTCGTGGCAACTAAATCTCACTGAAATGTCAAAAGTTAGTGTCTCAGTTTTCTGAGCTATAATGGATTCAATGTGGTTCTTTAAAAAAATCTCTTCCCTCCATCCTTCTGCCATATGTAGGTTTTTCTTGAATCATTATCTTGGAACTCAAAGTCTCTGGAATTTAACTCCTTTCGAGGTTACATCTCCTTTACTTAGCAAAGAAAAGGTAGAATTTTTACATGTGGGATAAACTCAGTTAATTTTTATTTACTCATTCTGTAAAACTAGTTCAATTACGTCAACCAATCTCATGAAATTTTATAGTCTTGCATGTCAAAACCCCCACGATGATAAAGACAGAGTTGTTTAACTCTATACATATGCAACTGCTATGCAAGAAAGCTGGCTTAAGTTCCTCCAATATTTGTTACAATACAATAAAAATTCAAAGAGAAACAAATTTAAATTAGGAGAAAATTCTAAGGTTTTCTAGCATGCTTTCTCCATCCTCTCCCTGAGTTCCCTCCCTTCCCTGTGCATCTGCTACATATTAACCACACTAAAACAACAGAAGACATCTATAAACAAAGTTTCCTGCAAGGAAGACATAGACATTCTGGTGCATATCTTAGTAACAGATGTTTTCGTACATCTGAAATCCAATATTCAGCACAGCAGTGATGATATACTTCATTTTAACATAACAAAGAAATATGTTATAGTTGATTTGTTTTTAATTATAATAGCTCCTAAAAGCCATTCTAGCTCAAGATTATTCAACTCTCTTGCTGTCACAAAACACAATCATCTTCAGTGTCTGAGTCTAATCATTTGAAATGGAAATGAAGTCTCACAGAAGCTGTATTGGAATGCTACATACACTCACGGGATCAGAGAATACAAGTAATTTTCAAGTCCAATCTCATCTCAGTATGCCTAAGTCAGTATGACTAGTCAGTGGCAGACAGACAGAGCCTAGGTTTCTGGGTTGCCAGTTGTAACACATGTACACAATGACTTCTGCAGCCAGAGCTAGCTTTCCTGCTGAGGACACAATAACTTCTATTAAACAAATAAGTTCTGACTAAAACGAAGAGCTTGAGTTACTTCATGGTGGACAGGCAAAGAAAAAAATCGATGGTTCAGGGACACTTTCCCTCCATTTTGTTATAGTTCTGTGTTTGTTTCAAAGAGGGGTTTAAAAGTTTGGGTGAATTATCTGGTGGATTGGTATGATATCTGTATTCATGGTGAGAACTGCTCTTCATAAAGTAATTGCCATATTTATTACTCACTTCTGTAGTAGGCATTTTCCTAGACTACGTAACTGCTGTTTGGTTTGGTTGTGGCAGTAGCAGCAGTGATGGTGGTGGTAATAATACGTAGGGATAATAACAAATGTCAACACGACTGAACTTACTGTGCCCTACACTGTTCTAAGAACTCTACAAACATTAACTCCTTTAATCTTTCAACATAAAGGTCTTATCCTCATTTATAAATGGGGAAATTGAAGGAAAGAGAAGGTGATGCAATTGATAAGTGATGAGCCACTGAGTCCTCTGGTATTCTGCTTAGACCAATTGGATATAACACTGGAATGGAAAACACGGACAAAATGCATTGTAGGATTTTTTTAAAATAAAAAGTTCAATTAAAAAAAGTTCAATAAAAGACTAGCTACTATCATCATCTAGAGAAGTGCTTTTTAACTTGAATACGTATACAGCTCACTTGGGAATATTATAAATACGGATTTTGATTCATTAAATCTGGGGTAGGGACTGAGATTCTGAATTTCTAACCAGCTGCCAGGGTATGCTGATGCTGGTGGTCCACAAACCACACAGTAACAAGGAATTATTTGTAACAGAGAAAGCAGTACTGTTTAATTGATTTTACATATGGGAGGAAAATACTGTTAGTAAACCTACAGATTCAACCTAAATTCATCATATATAGTGCATACTTTGTCCTTCTAATCATTGTTTCTCTTCTTTCAAAATGCACCACAGATTTCACTGAGGACTCCCATTTTCCCTTACCAGGCACAGCTAATGGAGTTTCAGGAGCAGATCTCACAGGAGGGGCATATGTAAAATACAGCTGAAGGCAGGATTTAGAGTAATGGCTGCATAATTATTTGATGTAGAACAGGATTATTTGCATTCCAAGTCCTACGAGTTTTTTTCCTCCTGTAACAAGAGTTCCTGCAGTTAGCAGTTTTTTATGACAATTTTTTAAATTGATTAGAATTAACATATATGATTCTAAATCATCAAAGAAGCTTTAATTGGTCTTTGATCTAATCCATTTTGCCACTCAAATATATATTACTCTCCTAAAACCCATTAAGAAGTTGGTTTGCTCTCATCTGGATTTCAAATAGCCTGGTTCCATGAACTCTGTTCTAATTATATTAAAGAAAGAGAAATCAAGGACCTTCAAATTTCAAATCAAAGCTTTTGACTGTTTCAGGGAAACTCTAATCACATAAATGCATCTTAGTTGTTGTTATAGGCTTAACTGCATCCCCACACCCCAAATTCACATGTTGAAGTCCTAATCCTCAGTATCTCAGAATATTAGGGATTTAGAGATGGGAGTCTTTAAAGAATTAAGTTAAAATGAAGTTACTAGGGGTGGAACGTAATCCAGTGAGACTGGTGTCCTTATAAGAAAGGAGATAAGGAACACACCCTCACAGAAGGATGACCATGTGAGGACACAAGGAGAAGACAGTCATCTACAAGCCAAGGAGAGAGGACTCAGAAGAAACCAACCCTATCCACACCTTAATTTCAGACTTCTAACCTCCAAGACTGTAAATTCCATTATTTAAGCCACCCAGTCTATGGTACTTTATTACAATAGACATATCAAACTAATACATTTGCTCTTTGCTTTGATTATCAATTCAGAGTAAAATACAGCATAAACTCACCATACATACAATTCAGAAAAAGGTAGGTTGTACATACTATTCCTTACAAACATTATTATTTGAAATGTTGGCACAGGGAAAGCTCTTGGTGAGAATTAGGAGGTCTTGCCATAGATACTAAGTTGCCTCTTTATACTCAATGATGCAAGGTATTTTATATCAATATACATAGTTCTGTTCACTGATATTTACACTATGCCACCAGCATAACACTTAGGTTTAAATTTTGGTGCTTTCATTTAATTAGCTATTCAATCACCAAGTTTGAGCCCCACTCTATCCCTAAAATGGATACCTACTTCATAAAGCTGTGGTAAGGATTAAATGAGATAATGTATTTCAGATCAGACACTGGCTGAGCAGCTCTTCCAACACATACTGGGTATCTGTTAGCCTTTGTTTTTGGGATTTATCAAAAATAATGAAGCCCTCCTCTCTCATGTACTTTGACATAAAAAACTGCTAAGTTGAAAAACCAGGTTAAAGAAGGGAATCATAAAAACTGATACTTGTACTTTTAAACACTCTCATGTTATTTTATATTACACAAAAGTTCATTCATTCACCATTTTTAGATGTGAGGTAAAGGCTATTTTGCTAAGAATGGTCTGCTGAATTGGAGTTCTGGGTATCTTTTTTATGTAAACACCACCACAGTGCATTACCAATTTTCAGTTTCTTTTTTGTTTTTTTCTTTTTTTTTTTTTCAAAGAGAATCAAGAACTCAAAGACCTTTGACAAACAATCTGAGTACAGGAGCCTTCTATATTTTTATATTTCCCCTTTCTTCCTGTACTTAATTCAACTGCAATGTTTTTTAGTGCAGTGGTTCTCAAATGTTTGCATGCTTCAGAATCACCCGGAAGGTTTAGTAAAACACAGATTTCTGGCCCTTACCCCAGAGTTGCTGATCCAAAAGGTGCGGAGTGGGGCCCAAGAATCTGAATTTTTAAGAAGTTCCAAGAAGACGCTGATATTACAAATGTGGGAACCATACTTTGAGAACTTACCTTCCTTGATCCTATCTTTCAGAGAAAATGCATCCTTCTCCATTCATATTTATCAATTTACATAATATTTAGTTAAATTCCATATCTTAAAGACTAATACTACTGATGTTAGGTAGCATACAATTCCACTGGGAGGAGTGGTAGTGCTTGAGGATCCAAATAGGATGCTGAGGGACTTCTGACCCCACCATGGACACAGTTTACTTGTTACAGAAAGAACACCCACCCTCAACACATAGAATCATGAGCTAGAAATACATGCTTTTCTATTCATCACATAATTATTAAAGACTTATCTCACTACTAGCATCACAGGCCATAATTATATTACTATACAAGGTGATCAATTCAACTTTAATAATTTGCAAGTATAAAAATACCCTGTTGAGAATTCACAGGTCAGTCTTTCTGCCTTATCACTATAGTCTTCTGAGAAATCACATGGCAAATTTGTGATTCAAGACTTTTGTGATTTTAACTTTCTTTTAAAACCTCACTCTGTTTTCTAGGAGGAGTTTCAATTGATTCATATACACTGGAGTCCTACAGATGCAGATACAGGACAGTGAAAATTATGTCTTTCTGGATTCAGTATGCCCCAAATCTATTTTCATTCAATTAAACAACAGATATATATGCTAGAAGATAAATTACCACCACCCCTACACACATCTTCGGGATATCCAGTTGCACTGACAAACCAAGAAGAGAGTAACTAATTGTGACAGCTTTTCAAGACTCCACAAAAGAGATTCATCTCCATTTGCACACACATAAATCAGAGGACAAGGACGAAGAAGCCACCACCTGTGGTCTTACTCCTCGCAAACCACACAGGCACTGGAAGACAGCAGAACTTCAAGGTCATAAAAAATACAACAGAAATTCTAGCTCATTTTCACGTCTAAAAATCTAAAGAAAACCTAACTTATTCATAAACTATTTATTACTTGATTTTTGCATCTGACTTGTTTTATGCTTGTTTCTCTTCTCAATCAAAAGAAATGAAATATAAGGGCCAGGAAAAAAAAAGGAAACTATCATTATTATTAGCAAATAATGTGACTATATAGAAAATCCAAAACAATCTGCAAAGAGATTTTAGAAATAAGGAGAATTTAGCAATGGTTACTACCTATAAAAATTAGTATATACTATAGTCAACAGCATTATTCTAAGCTACAATAAAAAGCACAGAAATGCAATTTAAAATGACCACTTGCAGTATATTCATACAAATGAATACAGCAAGGAGAATGACAATCTATAACTATAAGTGGATGATAACAAAAAATAACACTGGGCAAAAGAAGCCAGATACAGAATACATATTCTATGATTCATTTACATAAAGTACAAAAACAGGCCAAACTGACCCATGCTTTTGGAAGTCTGAACAGTGGAGGCCCTTGGGGCAATGGCAGTAATAGGCAAGGAAAAGAAGTGGTGCTTCTAGGGAACTGCTGATGTTCTAGTGTTTGACCTGGGTATTGGTGTTTAGTTTTAAAATTCAGCAAGCTGTACATTTATACATACAGAAAAAATGTGTGTACCTCATTATATATGTCAAAAGTTTTTTAAACAATACCATTTATAATAGCAAAAAAAAAAAAAAATTAAGTACCTAGGCCTAGGTACAAATCTAACAAAAGATGCATTTTTAAATATACCATATTATCAGGTTAGAAAATTCAATACTATAGAGATGTCAGTTTTTTCCCATTGAGCTGTAAGTCCAGTGCAGTCAAAACATAGTTTCTTAATAGAAATCTATAGAAAGACAAAGCTACCCCTAAAGCAAATTGGCCCTACAGTTATCAGTAAAGCATGTCTGTATGTAAAGAAGTATGTCTCATGGATAGATAAACAGAACACTAGAACAGGATCCAGAGCTGAGAAAATGATCCTCAGTTATCTAGAAACTTTATATGAGAGAACTAGTATCATAGATAAAGTAATGAAAGGCTGGACTATTCAATAAACAGAGCTGGGGTAATAGGTTATCAATATGGAGGGAAAACGAATCTTTATGTCATACTATATTTTAAAAAATCAATTTCAAGGATATAATGTGAAATGAAAAACTTTAATATCTGTAGAAGAAAATTCAATAAAGTACGTTTATGACCTTCGGGTAGTAAAGGACTTCTTAAAACAGACATAGAAGACATTAACCTTAAATAAAGGTAAAACCTTAAATAAAGGTAAAAGGTATATTTGAGTATTTTTAAAACTAGAACTTCTGATGATCAACAGAAATTAAAATCCAGCAAAAAGAGAAACCACAATCTGGGAAAAGATGTTTGCATATGACTAAAGAGTAATATGCACAGTGCAAATGATTCCCACTAATCAATTAGAAAAAAGCAAAAAGTGAGCAAAATAGGCAAAAAAAAAAAAAAGAGTGGGCACTTTACAAAAGAAAGTAAGTTAATAGCCAATAAATATATGAAAAGATGTTCAATCTTATTAGCTATGAGAAAAATGCAAATTAAAACCATAATGAGATAGCATTTCACATATTCCAAACTGATAAAAATTTTAAAGTCAGCAGTACTGTTCATAAAAGCCCAAACCTGGAAACTACCCAAATGTCCATTAACAACAAAATAATAAACTGTAGTATATTCATACAGTGGAACACCACACAACAGCAAAAGTGAATAAAGTACAGCTATATGCATCAACATGGATGAATGAATCTCAAAAACAAAACTGATTGTGGATGTGTTGCACAATTATATATATTTACTAAAGCTCACCAAACTTCACTTAAATGGGTGTATACATTATATGTAAACTATACCCCAATAAAGCAATCCCCCCAAAAGTTGAACAAATCAAGTGAGGGGGGGTAGAACCACGTGTTGTTCCATTTACAAAAAGACCAAAAATAAGCAAACATAAAATTAAATGCAGTTAAATTACAAAGAAAATTAAAGAAAAGAAATATACAAAACTCAGAATAGTAATTTCCTTTCATGGACCATGTAAAGTAAAGGAATTTGGAAAGTCATACCAGGGGCTTCAAAAGTACAAACTGGGTAGTGATGTAGGTACTTACATTTTTTCTTAACTGTTAAAACCAAACATATAAACGATATACTCCTTTATTACTTTATTATTGCGATGTTTCAAAATTTTTTAACATAGAAGAAATTTAAATAGTTCTATTTTAGAGAGACCAATGGAAAAAAGTTTATTTTAGCAAAACTTGATAATAATAATTAAGGCTAGCTACTTTATTTTGCTCTTAGGTTTCTCCTTAACTTCAAAATTTCAAAACTTTGACTGTTAAACGTTCTAAATTTGGTTATATTTTCAGAAAACAGACCCTTAAGTATTAAGAGCTAAAGGACTATGATCTATGATGTAAGCAACCTATTATCAAAGAGTCCAAAAATAATTTTACATATACACATATATTCATAAAGAGATAATGATATCGCAAATGCAGCAAAGGTTTAAAATGGGGGTGTTTGCTATTCTTACAAGCTAACATTTTTCCATAGTTAAAAAATAATAATAAAACCATTGTCCAGCATAGGAAACACCATTTAATATTGAGAACACACATTCTATGCATCTATCCTATTCTATCTAATTTTGATGGTAATGAATCGCATAACTGAGTTACCTGCTCCCTCCCACTGGTCTCAGACCAGAGGTTCTGGAATGTCCAGACTAAGCATTAGGGCAGGCTTGACTTCATTATTAAAGTGCTCTGGGCTAAAATTGTCATTGAGTGGCAAAGTAGTTTCATATAGCACCAAAGGTGGTGACACTTTGGAAGAGGACACTGGATTTACAAATTTCTGTTTAAGAAGAGTATACTTTTCTTTAGGGAATAAAAAATACAAATAGCCAAATGTCTCCCAACTTCCAAAAACAATGACAGAAAACAATTCACTGTCTCATCATGGTAGATTTTCAAAAGTAAAATAAGTTATACTGCATGAACACTTAAGAAAATGTTTTTGTTCCAAAACCTAACATATTCTACCACAAGTCATCTTCTGCTGTACTGCAGGGCTGTACAACAGCAGGAGAATATAAACTCGCTGAAAGTGAAATCCACTCTGATACTTTTCAACTAAACAGCCTCTTGCTTTACATTATATTCAAAATGAACACACTAGTCAAATGTACAATATACATCATGACCTCAGGAAAAACAAGGCCAGATGAGATGGAGTGTGTGCCATCTCAAAGGAAATGCTGAAACTCACCCACCACTATACATCACAGCTCATTAGAAATTTGCATTAACCTCCTCTGGGTCAAAAAAGGCACTTTGCATAAAAAAGAATTTATCGTGCCCTGGTCTGCCATAAGTATCAATCTTTTAGGGAAAAGTCACCAGAGTGTACCATAGCTCACTGATAAGTTAATTACTAGTGAGGCAAAGTATGTGACCAATGGCTTTGAGGAAGGCTCTGCTTAAAATTTATTATAGTAATCACAAAGGACTTCCTGCTATGAATTAAATCCACCCACAACATTTTAATTCTGGCTACTGGGCAATTAGAGAAAATAACAGGCAGCTGCTGATATATTTCATCACTTTAGTATAAACAACTGAGACAGTCTGGAGACCTTGGCTATACACGGGGTCTCTAAATGTATCTTGTTGTTAGTGCTGGTCTCCTAAGGAGGGAAAAGCAGATGGGGGGCGAGGGCGGGGAGCATGTTTCTAAACACCATAAAATATATGTGACATCAGTGTTCTTAATTTTCAAGAGCTGTAAAAACCTTTGAAATTCTGATCAAAGATATGAACTCTCACCTTTGGAAATTACATATACATCCACAAACACATCATTTTACATTTAATTTCAGGAATTCACTGACCACAATTTAAAATGCCCTGAACTACTCAGAACTGTTGTAATACTGCACACAAGGTTTAAAAAAAAAGTGCCAACTCAAGCTTTTATGCCCAAAGAATGACAAACTGACAGGTAAGCCCAAAACCAAACACAGTTAAGAGATGATAAATATACCAATGGACTTGAAAAGTAGTAATTATAACAGTTTTTATATTAATAAAATTCACTGATTAACTAACATGACACACTCCTACAAAATGCAGCCACAAACTTATTTTAGCTAGCTCCCTTCTTCCTAAACAAAGACTTGCACTAAGACAATTATTAATTACAACCAATCTACTGGGCACTCACAATGCAAGAGTCTGTTGAAGACAAACAACCATTGACCCAAATAGTTTTCAGAGGATATAGTCTGTAGCATACTGCTCTAATTGTTTAACTTAATCCCTGTTCTTTGTAAATCCTTGTTCAAATGTAAATTACATCTGGCAGAGTCTCAGAGTGTGGGATATCTGATCTTTTCTGTTGATCAGCGTAAATACAAAACTACAAATCTCTACTTCCTAACAAATAAGGAAAAGAAGAGCTGAGAACAATCTGATTCAATTCTTACAAACCAGGAGGGATTTGAACAAATCTAAATGCAAACTTTATTTTTAATTAGAGAAACATAAGGTTAAAAATCTAATTACTCAAATACACGTGATTTATAAAATGGTTTCTTAATGGATTACCAAATAAAGCACTGTAATTATGAATTTCATTGGAAAATTTACCTTCTTAAACTCTTTAGGACCAGCACATCATAGAACGTATGTACACAAACACACATTCCTTTCTTATACCCTATTTTCTGGATGAATGCCCCACAGAATTTTAACAAAAGCATTAGTTATTCAACAGCTGAGCATCTAACAAAATTACAAAGCAATAAAAATCTCTAAATCTTAAGAATTTATCTTTATTTGTCTAATAATCCTCAAAAACACTTAATCATAAACAAATCCAAATAAAACATTTAAAAAAATTCTTAAAGATTTAACCACCCACCTAGAAAAATCTCTAATTACTAAGGAGCTCTGAATTTTTCTTAATTTTACATTTCTTAAAATAATTGTTTAAAAGAATACAATACTGTTGGCTGTGAGTGACTAAATATGTGGGCCATCACAAACCACTGCTACGGAACTGCATTCTGCCAACCATCCACTTATTTGCTCTGACGCAGTTTACCCTATGCCTCATTTCTTTTTATAACACCTTTACTGAGACATAATCCATATATTATGTAATCCACCCATTTAAATCCTACAGTTCAACAATTTTTAGTATATTCACAGAGTTGTATAGTCATCACCACAATTAATTGTAGAATATTCTCAACACCCAAAAAGAGAAATCATACCCATTTGCAGTCACTCCCCATTTTCCCTCATGTCCCCCAGGCCTAAAGCAACCATTGATCTACTTTCTATCTCTATGAATTTGCTTGTTCTGGACACTTCATATAAATGGAATTATACAATATGTGGTCCCTAATGGCTAGCTTCTTTCACATAGCATAATGTTTAAAAGTTCATCCACGTTGTAGTATACATCAGTACTTCATTCCCTTTTATTGCTGAATAATATTCTATTGTATAGATATACCATATTTTCTTTAGCTAGTCATCAGTTGATGGACATTTGAGGCCTCGTTTCATCAAATCTTCTTTTCTTAAAAGAAAATTTTTTAGCCTTCCAAAATATTTTTATGTACAACTTTTCTAGAAGCAATTTGGCAGTTGATATTTAAAATTTAAGTGTTCATATCCTTTTCCCTAGGTTTTCAATTCAAATAATTTATATTAAGAAGAAAATTACTATGAAGGCAAAGATAAGTGTAGAATAATGCTCTCTGGAACACTGTTGATAGTGAAAAATTATCTATCAATAGCCATCAATAAGTCCTTTTATAGGGGAATTGAGTAACTTATTCATCCATATAATAAAATGCAGTTAAAAAGAAATGTAGTTAAAAAGAACAAGGCAACCACATATGTATTCACATGGAAAGGAAGGCATTATCCTATGAAGTTAAAAAGCAGTTTACAGAACAGTTCATATAGATGATCTTATTTATGTAAAATTATATGCACATGATCTTATTTATGTAAAATTATATGCACATACACAGACATACAGGTGCCTGAATACATACCCATATTCTCTCTTTCTTAGATGATACACTCCAAACTTTTACAAATGACTGCTCTTAAGGAAGTAAAAGGGAAGGGAGGAGATTTCTTGTTTATCATTTATTCTCTCAACCACCAGTGGGAAAAGCCAAAACAACGAAACTTTAAAGCCCTCATCTGATAGGTATCATTTAACTGAAATTGCAAAAAGCCCTTGAAAACTAAACAATTAACCAGATCAGCATTTCAAACAAGTAATAAACTCCTACAGTTCAAGAACTAGTTCATCTTCCCCTGCTACCTTTTTGGTGGGAGGTCCTAAAGTCTTAACAAATACCCTCATTCCTTAGACTTAGGATAGCTGCTCAATAAATGCAGTTTACTAAAATGCTATCAGTATTACATTTGAAGTATAATATACAGCATAATCTAAAATATAGTATTAGGCTTCTTCAAAAAATCTTTTCTTGGCTTTCATACTAATTACCTGATTTTGTATTATTTTCAATGTTATATCTTCCTTTATATTATATTTAAAACATTTTCACAATAGGCAGAATTATATTAATTCTATCACCAAAGCTCAGCTGGCTATTATATACATTTTACAAGGACTTTTATATTACTCTTGAAATTCAGAATCACTGAACACGAGAGTTATAACACTTACATGTGATCTGGTGCCACCTCCTTAATTTACAAACTGAGGCTGGTTTCCACAAATGTTAAGTTACTTGCCAGGGTCCTTCAATTAGTAGCCAAGCTAGGATTAGACCGAAGAACCTGGGTTTCCAACTGTTTTTACTTAAGCATTAACAACAACAACAACAACAGCAAAACAACACATATATTCTACCAATCCATTTAACAGCCACTCTGCTTTCCTTCATTTTTGAACTACTCAGCTGTGTAAGTGATAGGGCAAAGTTTCATGTGGTTTCCTCCTACCACCACCACAAACACCAATTTGGATGTTTGGCTAAACAAATGACATATACAGTAAGTAAAATCTTCCCTATAATTTCCACAAGTATACTTTAACAAGTACTTTTCTTCAGCACACACAACACTATGCATTCATTACACTGCCTGTAATGTAAGAATACAAGAAGTAGCTATTCCTGGGTCAAAATTTGTCTTACTTCCATACACCATGGAACTAATCTCAATGATTTGGCCATCTGGATATGATAACAGCTAAAACAAAGTCATAGTTTATTAAATCGAAGAAGCTGTGTGAATGGTGTATAAACTGGCAATTTATTTACTGTAACTCCTTGCAAAGTCTCAGGATAAGGTTACACAACTCAATAGAGTTTGTTTCCATGTATTAGCCTATACAGTCAATTTATGCCAACTTGGTGTTCACATATCTATATTATTATTTAAATACATGCAAATGTATTCATCACATCAACCACTGTCTTTTCTATTTAAAGATGATGTCACTGATAGTGACTACTATCACTACCATGTGTACAGGTTTGCCTGAAGAGATGTCCATATTTTCCAAATCATAAATAAAATTTTAAACAAGTAAACATTACTTTAAATCTTACAGTCTAGCAATTTGAGGGTGGATGGCAAACAAAGCAAGTTGATAGGTTCGGCGCCAGACACCATTCTAAGCACTCTTCAAGTGTTAACTCATGTAACCCTTACCTCCACCTAAAGTAGGTACTACCATCCTATCCTCACTGACAAATGGGGAAACTGAGGCATGGAGAGGACAGGTAACTTGACCAGGATCACAGGGGAGTATGTGAAAAAGCTGGGATTTGAACTCGATCTGGCTCTGGAGTCTGTTATGCCTTTTTGACTACTGCTCGATGAGTTCATTATGAAGAAAAATCCAGTGTGGGCACACCCTCTCAAAGACTGTCATCCACGTAGCTATGAGTGCCACCTCATTCTGGTCCTCTCTTTCCAAATTAATTAGTAAAGTCTTATCCATCATTTACTTCTTGCTGAGTACTATAAGATCAGCCGAGATGGAAACGCAAAATCTAAAAGAGGATCTCAATATGCAATACACTTACAATCTAATTATGGAGGCAAGTTATGTCTAAATGAAATAATTAGTGAACATAGTGTTAGGGTTATCACAATATTTAAAGACATTATGTGTATGGAGTATCTAACAGCCAGAAAGAATTTTTTCCTTACTATTCACATTGTCGTGAAGCTTACCATAACAAGGGCTTCACACACTTTTCAAAAAGTTTTAGAAGAACGTTATGAGGTCTTGGGCCAGTCTTCCTCCAGGAAACATTGGAGAATATTTTCAATAGCGAAATGTCTCTAAAAGCTGTCACCAAACCCCACTATTGAAGAAGCCTTCTAGTCCAATAACCTGATGCAGAAATAGAAGGCTCTTCATATAAAGACAACTGCCTCTATCAGCCGTTAAGATTTCATCTAGTTATAATTAAACCTTGTGCACAATGAGGGATTTAACCAAAAAATAATCACCAACCATTCTAATCAATTGTAATTTGTCTTCTGTGAAATGAATTTCATCTTCTAGTTCCAGATGATCAACCTAAATTTCTCAAAAGATACTGAAGTGCCTTGCAAAAACTCTTCCCTGAAAAAGTTTATCTCTGGACCTCCATTCCTCTTAAGCAGAAATGTTTTTTGCAACTGCTCTTTAAGAATAACTATATGTGCATAGGGTATTCTGTAAAGCACACATCTAACTCTGTATCTGGTGAAAACTAGATACAGCATACTTCTTAATATCTGAAATTGTTAAGTAAAATGTCTATAAATATCCCAATACATAATTTGTTACTTATAACATTGGTTCTCAAGCTATAAATAGCAAAGACTATTCTCTATAAATGTAGTGCAGCTGTTATTTGAATTTTGAGAGGCAAAGTCTACCAACAATTGGGTATTCGAACAGCAATATATTTTTTCCTATCAACTATACTTATATTAGACTAGGAAATTTTGTTCAGTTCCATTATCTTCACCTTAAATGTAAAATGTGATATCTTCAATTAAATCCTGGTATATGACTTCTTCTTGTACTTTAATTTCATTTTCTCCATCTAATCCACTGTCATGGGTTTAGTCATAAAAACATTGAAGTGGTTTTCACCCACTATTTTTTTGAATATGTAAAAATCCAACTATAAAATTATTTGGACAATGCTAACATTCTTCTGACATTTATTTCTAAATAAAAAATTACTATCTTTATAAGCTATATACAAGTCATTGCTTAAGGAGCTACATACATCCGATCATTCATCCAATGCTTACTGCAGGCTTTGTGGTAGGTTTACAATGACAACCAAAACTGGCACGATGCCTAAAACTTCTTGAGAGCTTCTAGAGCTTCTAGAGACATTCTCATTTATGTTTAGAGAGCCTGTATGGAAAACTCAACCATACCCATACAAAACCATGTATTTTATGTACATTTGCAAATGACTCTTTATTAGTTGAGCTACATCATATTTGGGAGCAGCAAAGTAAAAAGAATTTTATAAAATATTCAGCTGCCACTAAAAATAAAATTCTCGGAATACCAGATGTTTCTCTGTATGAACACACACGAGTTAAGAGTTGGAAAGCAGAAAAAGAAAAAATATATTATTCTTACTAGAAAAAAGCAGTCACTGTAAATAACCCTAAAACAAGACGATCTCAATACCTTCTGCATCAGTAGCTTTCTCTCCAACAAGTAGATATCTATCCCACCTTAAGCAGAGAAGACTTCTCTTCAGGCAGGATAGATCATTTTCAATTATATTTATATTAAATCTCCACATTAACTCAGCAATAAACATGAAAATTGGGGACATCTGATGGTAGGTTACCTCATGCAATTAAAAACTTGTTGTTACCACTTGTCAACACGCTCTCCCCAAGAGGATACGGGTATAGTATGGGAAAAGTTGTATTATGCATTCATTTTGAATGGCATTTGTGATTACCCAACCAGGATTAAACGTTGCCAACATGGTAGAATCATAAGAAAAGAACATGAATCAATGGGAAATTAAAAATAAAAATTTTTCCAAGAGTAGGGATCCATGAAAAATAATTTTAGATTTTGCTTTGACTGAGAACATTAATGGATCAACTTCTGGGTACCAATGTTTGTTGACTGAACATAATAAACGAATAACAACTGAAAATAACAGGGTTAAACTTCAAAACTAAGAAGTCTTTGTTAAGCAAAACTCTCCCTACAAATAACCTCTTTCCTTCTATACCCTAAATATGCATTTATGATGTGATCGGTGACTATTTTAGAGTAATAACCTTCAGGACTACTACATGAGAGGTTATTTTTGTATCAATTATGGTTGGAGAGAGGTTACAGGGCACCCCTTTTCCTTTCCACAGGGGCTATTAAGAATATCACCTGTCTGAGATGTGAGGTTTTTAAATTGATCCAAAGGGCCCACAGTTTTAAATGTTTGAGAAATACTTTTTATGTCATTCCTCAGAAGAAGAATGTTATTTTTCAGAAGAATAAGTAAGGAATTCCCAGGAGAATAAGGGAAGTAAAGAATTATGATGGAATTGTGGTGTCTATCACTGAATAGTGCATGAGAAACAGCAAAGCAAAAGCAAAAGGAGCTGGGAAGAAACCCTTACTGGGTTCACCACTAAGGAGAGAATTCAGAGTACTATGTACCACAAATCCCTTCACTGTGCTAGTCAGTGCCCACCCTTGCACTTCGAGGCTTCAAAGTGAAAGAAACTAAATTCTTTCAAGAAGCTTACCAAGTAACTCAGTTTTTAAAAATTATAAAAAACAAAATGGTCAAGATCATGGTCAAAACTGTTTAAATAATGTTAAAGGGGGCTGAAGTTAAGACAAGTATCAATTAGTTCTGGCTTATTAATGACAATGCAATGAGCAGAATCAAGCTAACATTATCAGCCAGCCCCAAAGTGTCTTACATGTATGTATGATTCAATTATTTAAATTGCAGGTCTGTCTGTCCTCTCTCCTACTGCACAATAAAGTTAAATTTCACAAGGACAATCATTATTCCAAATAGTACAATTAAAAAAAATCACTGGGTCTAGACATCAAAAAGTTTTTGCTTCCCTTTCAATATTGTGATCAATAGAAATGGGGTAGAGAGGCAGAAAGAGTGGCATGTGAAGTAACAAAGTAACAATAGGAAAAATATATAATGCCAATGACTGCAAAAGGGCCCAAGAGAATTATTTGGGTGATGGAAATGTTTTATATCATAACGGTGGCAGTTACAAGGGTGAAAGCAATCGTAAAAACTCACGAAGGTATATACTTAAAATGGGTGCAGTTTGTTGTAGGTAAATTATACCTCAATAAAGTTGATTTTAAAGAACATTATCTAGGAACCAATTGTTCAGTTTAGAGTAAATCGGCTCTGTTAACTCTATTTCTTCTCCTTTAGTTGTTCATATTGTAGCCACCTAATTCTCATAAAACGCATTTGAAGAATGGTAGACAAAATGAAAATGATATTCAAATAAGTCAGTTTTTCTACCTTTTACAAGCTCGGATCATTCACTGGACTAAAAAGATATATTTTTTAAAATCTTATCTTTAGTTCTCAAAAGTTGACATCAGGATACTTGTGCCTTATTCCCTGTTGCCTTCAAATGTAGAAAAAGCAAAGAAAATAAAAAGTACTAAGCCTAATCACTGGATAAAGAACAAGTAAATCATATTCATAAAAACAGTAAAAAATTTCAGAGTTATATTGAAGAGGACAAGTGGAATGCTGTCAAATAAAACATTGATGCTGCTTTCTTAAAGAGAAACCCAGAAGTTTAAGGGTTTTTGGCAATAACATATAAAACTGGACAAAAATGATACTAGCCTGGCAAACTTTTCATGGGCTTAGGTTATCACCATCTGTGGAGCTTCAAAGCTGGAATAATTTTGTCCCAGATAAAGCCATAAAGCCATACAAACCATCCAAAACTTGACTATCTGAGAATAATATTAAAATCATAGATGAGGAAGAATACAGCCTTTGTTCTATTTGATTCAAATCTCCTAAAGACCATTTTATTAGCCAACAGTTCAACAATTAGTGAGAGAAACTCAGAGTTCAGACACAGAAACTGGTTCTCTGGTCCTTACAAAATTTCACATAGCTTTTACTGAGTCAAATGTTCCATTCTCTTTTTAGTAGCAGGAAGGAAAAAAAAATATTACAAGTGACTCAAAACAAAGTAATATGCTTCTTTAGTGAGATGCTTTCAGAGCACAGCCACTGAAGACACTGATATTAAAACTTATTACTTATCCAGTAGCTTTATTATCAGAGTGGATATCGACTTTGTTATTCTATTTTAGAATATCTTTGTGGTGAATAAATTAGCTTTAGTCATAATTTTAGATTAAGGAATAACCACACACTCATCAAATTAAAAAGAAGTACAATACTGGGGTTAAAAACTTTTAAATAGGTAAGTGGTAGGATAAAGGTAAGGTTAAAATGAAAATTATTAATGTCGACTCATAAAAAATGTGCATATATTTAATTCTATCTCTAAAGTGGCCTAACATGGCAACATTAGTACTCATGAGAGATGACCTGGTACATTCATTAGAATTTGTCCCTAATGTTCTTTTCTACAAAATGGAGTTATATCCTAAAACAGTTAAGTATTCATTATTCTGGAATGTATTTTTGCCAGTGAGCAGGTACACTTTCAAAAGTTCTGAAGTGTAGCTGGAAGAACACATTTAAGACTCTCACTGGTCAAGATGTGACAATTTGAGCATTTACAAAAAAGGAGGGTATGAATAACAAGTGTCTACTAAGTCTAATCCAAATACAACACAATGCTTGTTTCAACACAGATCGGGCTGATTCGCTTGACCACCTGCTCCCCCATCAGATAATTTTGAGACATTATCAGTATTGTTGTTCTTATCATTACTGCACATCATACTACTTTAGCATCATCTTTGTCTTATGGTTTTTACTACTGCATTAGTAGGAATAATAATGCACTAAGAAAAATAGCTAACACATTATTTACCATGTGCTAGAAAGTATTTAAAGTATTTTACCTATTTTACATAAAGTTAGAAATCAAAGCACACTGAGGTTAAGCAGCTTGTTCAAGATCACCCAGCTAGTAAGTGCAGGGCCCAAGGTTCGTACCCAGGGAGCCTGGACTCCAGAACTCGTGCTTCTCAAGCTTCTTCACCAACAGGAAAGGAAAATTCTAAATATGCCAGCGAGATCTAGTATGGCTTAGTGGACATTCTGTTCCCTTTTAGTACTGAGTACACCTTCTCAGGGGACAGTTAGACTGAGGAGGGGAAAACTTTGGTGAAGGGAGATTAAAGGTAACACAAAACCAAAGGAAAAAAAAGTCAATGAGATAGAACTTTGACTTGGACCGCTTTGCTAAACTTAGTATTCGAAATTTTTAGGCAGTGTTACAGCCTACCGGCAGTATGCAACTGCTTTGTTTTTGTAACCTTAAGAGATAAATTCTTCATCTCAGTAATATAAAAAATATGCACAGAAAAAAGGGAAATGCATCAAAATGTTAACAGGATGATGTGCGAATTTTATTTTATCTCTAATACTCTACATTTTCTAAGTTGTTTAACAGTGAATGGGCATCACTTTTATAACCAAGGAAAATTGTGTAAAAAAAGTCATTGGAGAGTTCAAAAAGAGAAGGAAGGATATCCGCTTCTCACTTCACCTGCATGATGAAATCCTGAGCCATGCAAAAGTTAGCTGCGAACTCTTACAAAATTAGTCACACAGACACTTAGATTAAAACAATATCAGAAGTAGAACTGTTATTTTCTCATTTTAGAAAGGTATGAAGAAGGAAAAATAGCAACAGCAAGTGCTCAAGGATCAGAAAACTAAATGTGTCTAAAGCAGAGAAAATTATCTGAAGCCTTCATGGAAGGGCTGTAGGTTTCAGGAACTAAGATGCTTGGTTATCTCTAGTCATGAAATAGCCCATCATACAGACTGCCATTAGCAACAACTTCCTATAAGCTGCCACCCATCTTTCACTCCCCACAGGTAAGATCTGCTGCATGGGTTTTTTCTCTTGCTCTTAGTCACTGAGTCTTCTGCCTTCCTGCTCTGATTTCTGAACAACAAGGCTTAGCTATGGGACTATCACTCAATGTTTGGTAATTGTTGGGAGACATATTAAAAGTAACTTGTTAATAAGGAAATTATTAAATAAAATCTGTAATTGCTTACTTAATAATTTAGTAAAATCTGTATAGTCTTAATAAAGACTTAATAAAGTCTGTAATGGCTTACTTAAAAATATAAATAAAATAGATTCAAAGCTATCCCTGTAAAATGCCATTCTCACATGACTTCCATTCCAGTGTGCATTCTGGGACAGCAGGCTATGAATGTCCTACCACCTTCAGTACCCCTGGCAGACTGACATACTCAAGAGCATTATTCAATCTGTATGTTTCAGAGTTTAAAAAAAAAAAGTTGACACTTTCCACAAGGGCAAGTGAAAGATACAGATCAACTCAACCACCATTTAGGGGCCAGAGACTGAGAGCTGCACTTACCCACCAGGAGAAAGAAGAATAAGCAGGCCTGCAGCCCCTGTCACTCACAGAGCTGTCCCAGATGAACAGGAAACAGACTCCAACATCTTCCCTCTCTTTCAAGTCTGTCCATCCACCTCTTCCCCCATGTCAACCAGTGGAAAAAATTTTCATAATCTGACTCACATCAATGCCAACCAAGTCAGGTTGGTGTCAAGTGCACCCAAAGCTGGGACCACACACGACCTCTGGGGCAGACAACAGCTCTGGCAATACAGGAAGTGAAACATACATAAATAAAGTGATGACTTTGCCTAGGACAGGATTCTCTTCCATTAGTTATCTATATAGAACTTGCTGCTGAAGCTATACAGATTGTGCAGCAAATATGAAAATTGTGAACTTTGTCAAAGTTTGGGTGACCCCTCAGCTGAATCAACTTCTATCTTAAGCAGTGCTAACAGAGATGGCTCTGCGTGTCAACCCTAGGCAATGGTAGTCAAAGCTGTAAGGGGCCAGAGCTACATTTGTATTGCCTTATCCAAACAAGCCACACAACAGTGCAGAGCCTGTCATTATGTAATAATTTAATATGGAAATTAAAGGTTTCATAAGGCCCAGTCTAGAGGAGGCAGAACCACAAGTAACATGAGGGATACAGCCTAAGGATCAAATAACGCTCCACCCACAGACTGTACCAAGATATAGTTCTTCTTACAAAATGTATATCCATCTCTTTCATGGTATCCAATCACAAACATTCAAAGGGTGCCTACTGTGTACAGGCATGTGCCAGTTGCTGGGGGAAGGGAGAAGGGAAGAAACAGAAGATAAGTAAGACAAGGGGCTCTGCTCTTACGTTTACAGTCTAGCAAAGGTGATAAGCCATTTGCACAAATTCTAGGAACACAGAGTTGGTCGTTAACTTTGACCTGAGTGTTTGGAAACATTTACTCATTACTCCCTCCATGACTGAACTCACAGAGATACGATGAACCTTCAGTATGAATGCCAAGGCACTTTACAAGTATTATTCTGCTTGTAAATAAGCTAAACAAACAAACAAACAAACAAGCATGAACACACAAGCAAAATATTCACAGTAAGCTGTGCCTCCAACCTATAAAACACTCTAGAAACTAGTGAAGGACCAGAAGACTAGAACAGCTCTTTACAGACCCACAGTTCCTGAAGTGTGTGACCTGAATCCTTGAGGCAGCCTCTTCAGAGCATACCTGCCCAACTGTGCCCACCCTCCCTGTGACTTTTAGGGTAGAGATGGCAAGTGAGAGGTATACTCGGACAAAGGCACCACATGATTCCTACATGCTTTATCTCCTCTCCACCATCTACAGAGCTCCTCAATTGCCAATGGAAGCAAAGAAGATTAAACAGTTTATTAAGTAAAAATGTCAAGCTGCTTCCCAAAAGTCCAGTCCAATATCAAGGCTGCAATTTGGCCAAAATTTAAAAAAGTGCTTTTAAGTTCTGAAGATGATGTACCCTAAAGATCATTGTCTAAGCTGATGTAAAGCAGCACAAAGACCTTTTAGCACCTGTCTGCTAGCCCAGTCAGAGTGTATGAGGTGTTAGGCAGTTTCCACTTGAGGACTGGCCTCCATGCAACAGCTCCCAGAGCAGGCAGCACCAGATACTGGCCAGGGCTTCTGCCCCTTACAACAATGGTCATGCAGGGACATTCAGTTATGACTCTAGTCCCATGTGGCTGTGTAAGTTAATGTAATACCCTGCTGCGAAATGAGAAGTCTTTATTAAAGGGCCACATTATGCAAACAAGAAGCCACAAGCAACTGAAGAGCTTTCATGAGAAACAGCTTTTCAGAAAACTAGAAATGTGAGCACTATTATTTTTCCCCAACTTATAGGCCCCAAAAGGCATATTGGGTCCTAAACAGCTTCTCTCAATTCCACCTCACTTGCTAAAGGGTAGCTTAAGATGTGCAAACAACAGAGAGCATCTCTTGGACAGCTGTGAGGCAAGAGCCTTGATGCCCAGGACTGCAAGGCTCGGGCTAGCAAGCATCTTGGACTGCAAACAAGAGAAACAAAAAGTACTCTAGAACTGCCTCATGCTATCCAAGGGCTTGGTGAGACAAAGGAGGTGCCTTTGAAAGAGGTAGCTTTGGTTTAAGTTTCTACATGTTCGAATCTGAACAAGAGTTTTCAGTCCCCTCTCAAATACCACATTACTTCTACTTGTCCAACTCTAGAGCAGATCAAGAAACAACCTGCTTGCATTTTCACAGGCAAACACATGTGAATAAGCTGACCTTCTTCTACAGCACTTATTTTTGTCTTTATTCAAGGCAACAGGTTTTGGCTACATAAATGGAGGAATGGCACCAGAATGAGAAACAGAATAGATTCACAACTTTTATGGCTATAACCTATTTCTGCTCAGCATTCAATCCAGAGCCTATCACCAACATCCCTAGAAAGAATTCATTAACTAAGAGGTTTGGGGAGACGTTCCCCGTCACTAACACCCATAACCAAGGCTATCCAAGATCCAAAAAAATGTTTCTTTATTTTGAATTTTTAGAGAGGCCCTGAATCCATGTCTCCAGTATGATAAGCAGAACAAAAATCACCAGCCTGGGGACTGGGATGATAAATGTTTAAGTCAAAGACTACACTAAAATTAATTTAAAAAACAAACAAAAAAAAACCTGGTAACTGAAGCAGGTAAACTGCTGTAAGCAAGTAACTGATCTGAAATCTATTTACTTTCAAGTTGTCATTAGATCTCCTCTCTCAGAATCCTGAAATAAAAATGTTCCTCTGCACTCAGTATCATACCTGGAATGATGCTTTGACAGGATCTGATACATGCTGAGTAACATCTGTCTAATCAGGAAGGCTGACTAATCAAGTAAAAGGCTTTATCTATCTAATTTAAAATTGAAACTATCTAACACCTCAAATATTTTAAAACATCCACCCAATCCCCCATACCTGTCTTGGCCTTCTGCTGACTCAAAGGCAGCTTTGGGGAGGGGCTGGAAAGTTAAGGCCATCAGGCGGACACTAGTTGTGCTCAGGGCCCTGCCAGTTTCCTTCCCATAATTTCTCCTCCTCCCCGATATCCCATCCTGTTCCTTATTTCCAGGGGTGGGACAAGTGGCAAAGCTGCAAATGACAGCACAGCTGAGAACAAGGAGAGGCAAAGAAGAGAAATGCACACCTGTATTTTCCTCACTTACGAAGCCGCAGGCTGTGAATACTGGCCAAGATGTTTTATATGCAGAGAGAAAAAAGAGAAAAGCACAGCACACATTTCATGTTCATTCATGTAAATGGACAAAGTAATAATTAGCATGTCAAAACGTTTTATCTTCCTCTTTAGTTCTGGTGTATTTCTGCACACACAGAAAAAAATGGATAAACTCATCAAAATTTCTGAGAGGGCATACATCTCTCCTTTATTTAAAAGAATCACAAATATGTATGCATTTAGGATCGCATGATATATTTTTTTGATAAAAATCTTTAATAAAATGACCAGTAAATTCAAAGGAAACTAGAATGTTTCTAGGAAATAGTCTAAATATATTTTCCAAATTTTAGTGTGTCAAGAAAACAATGCCAAAAAACAAAAGATTACCAAAAATAAATATGTAAATAAAAAAGATTCCAGGGATAAAATATAGTCACATAAGGAAGGGGTGCCAGAGAATTAGACATGTAGAGAAAAATGTTTCTCTATTTTGAATTTTTAATAGAGAAGCCCTGAGTCCATGCCTCTGGTATGGTAAACAGAACAAGAGTCACCATCCTGGGGATTGCGATGATAAAGCCAATTGCCTCAGAAAGAAAAAAAGTACAGAAACCTGGTATTACTGAATACAGGGCTTCAGTGGCTTCAGACAATCATTTTCTCAGAAGTCCGTTTTCAACTAGGTAGTTTTCAGTCTGTCTATGAATCCCCTATACCAACTAAAATCTCACAATCACATATCCAACTAATTGAAATATAATCAAGTACAACAAACATTTATTGAAAATGTACTATGTGTAAGGTAACAAAGGAGACCAGAGCCCAATAACGAGAACACAGAGTTGAAGTCCCAAAATTGGAGCTAAAGTCCCATCCCTACAACCTGCAAACAAGCCCCAACATTAGTCAGGTAGTTTGTCAATAGGTGAAATTCCAGGCAGGCTATTTGCACTGAGGTTTTTCCCCATCAGATATTATTCCACAGTTCTGGTGCACCCTGTCATCACACACCCCTATTCTTTGCCTATGCACTTTGAAAAATATGGCCAAGTTTTGTCAAGAACTCTTACTTCTTACAGGTATTCACAATTTCTTGACATAAATTCTTTACCTACAGGAATGACTGCCAAATGACTAGAGAATGGTAAACACCTGTTATAGACGAACTATCCCTCTCAAAATCCACTGTGTCCATCTCAGCAAAGCCATGCTCCTGTGGTCAGCTGAGAAGGTGAAGTATCAGATTTGACAAGGCAAAGGTAGTCTTAAAGTGTCCACACTTAAATCAAAAGTAATCAGAAAATTGATAACATTTACAGTGAAATTTTGAGACTTCTTCTTTAATCACTCTTTTTAGGTGTTTATAAAAGAAACAAGGCCCAGATCAATGAGTTTTAAGTGTTCCACAGTAATAAAAACAATGAAATTGTCAACACAGTGTGTACCAGGTGCCAAGCACCATGCTAACCCTAACGCTGGAGGTCTGTACTTTTATTACACCCACTCTACAAATAAAGAAACCAAGACATAAGACTTAAGAGACTTGCCCAACATTTCACAGCTAGTGAGTTGCTAGTCAGTATGTTGCATAAGCAGTCTGCCTCCAAAGTCCACTCAGTGGCTCTTGGCTACTACTACACCATTCTATCACAGTACTTGACAGTGTTTCACAGAACTAGTTATTCACACCCAGCTGATGGCCACAGAAACACTGAAAGAGGCAAATAAAAGATATTCCTTCATAGAGAGTAAAAGCTCTGGCTCAGCTACAAGGTAATTCAGAATACTTATGAAATCTTAAACTTTGTTTAGGCTAACTTTTAAATAGACTGGTGAGGTAACTTCAATTTACTAAACTACAAAAGCAAAGATGTACCTGTCATTCAAAAAATTCAATTATACACACAAATAAGGAGAACCCTATTCAATTTTTAAAAGAAAAAAAATCCTCTAACAATTTATAGTATATGCTTTGGCCTAAAGAGCCAAGAGAATACAAGAGACTCAAAAACTCTATTAGTTGATGTCCTATTAGACATCATGGACATGCATGTCACAGTCCGGGGTCACACATGATGGTGTTCTCATCAGCTCCCAGGAAAGGAAAAAAATAACAATGTGATAAGTTTTTTTACAAAATTAAATGTACCCAATGTTTAAATTCTAATTATGTCCTTCCTTTTATTCCGTCAAGAGTCCTATATCAAGATATAGTGGCATTTTTTAGTGTGCTTCTTAGCACATGTAAAAGAAATTGGAAACTCTGTTTATCCCATTTTTTTTATTTCTACTGGTTTTTAAAATTGTGGTTCTTAAGTCTAGGAACCAATGGTCGAGGATAGCTAGAAGTCACCCTTGGAAAACACTAGAAATAACAACCTGCCTAGAGAACTTTTTTTTTTTTAAGTCCCTTGGGAGTACAGTGGACCAGCAATTTTGGAAAATTATTTCCACTGAATAATCCATCATAAAAATGCAGACTAAGCTGTCATCCTCAAGAAAGGAATACAGTTAAACTATGAAAGCCAACAATACTTCAAGGCTTCAAAAAAACTTAAAAGTGACATTACCATGGTAATGTTACCTATTTGTACTGTAATTCTAGATCAAAAAAGCAGATGTTTAAAACTGGATAAGGCTGCTCAAATTTAACACCATTATCTTGATAAGCTTTCGCTACCACACCTCTCCCTAGTTAAAACATTACTCAAGAGAAACAAGTAATTTTAAGGATCTTTCTCAATGTAATAATGTAGCTGTTCCTTGTTATAATTTGCATAGTGAATACTAAGCTTTAATTAACTATATAAATAGAAGAATAGAAAACTGAAAAGGCAAAACAAAACAAAACACCCTAACAGTTTGTTATCCAATTTTAAAAAAGGCAATTACAATTGCAAGTTCAGCTGTAAACCTTTCTACATTCTGTTTAGCTGGGATAATAGATATGTATGTACACAAAGCATAGATTCTGAGGACTTGTTTTACTAATCTAGAGAATGTAAGTATATTTAAAGGTTTGTTAATCCGATCAACAAACTACACATGTTTTTATTGCTTGTAGCCTTTCCAAAATTTGGGATAAATCTACTTGGTGCTTGTAACAGAATGCCTGTGCAGTTCACCATTGTTTGCCCTTTCCAATTTTCCTGAGGCTCCCAGCTGGATATACATGAATATTTGTGCTCATTCAGGGTAGGTGTAACAATCTAGGGAGTGTCCCCTCAGGACAAAGAACCAACAGCAAAGGGTAAAGCTTCCCTTAACTCAAAGGCTTCCTTCCTGTTCCCTGTCTTAAAAAACAAGGCTCCAAACATCTTCCCTCAAGGAAACTGCAAACATTGAGCCTCTTCTGGCAGCAGCAAAACTCATCACACCTATGAACTAGACTCTGAAGGACCCCATAAAATCAGTAACTATACTCTGCTTTCGAAAAAAGGGTAAGAGGCACAAATCAGAGGGAAATACATATATACACTTACACATACACACACACACACACACACACCCCCACCACCACAGCCACCACCCCGCTCCCTCCCTCAAAAGAGTTCATCCTACCATGGAAGATAGGAAATACTTGGAATTAACAGTAGTTTGGTAAGGTTGTAACAGAATCACCAGAAACAAAACAAGCTGCCCAAGGAAGTTTCAAGCTAACAGCTCTGGAAATGTCACTTCTCACTTCATACATACATACTTATTGCATAAAAGAGCTGTATGTCTGCAAAAATAGCTTTAAAATCACTGGGTACCAAAAGGACACAACTGTACAAGATAAAAACTATTTGAAAGGTCCAAACCAGATAATTTGCAAAGCCCTGTAGGCACATGCAAAAGCCGCTATCCTAGCTAAGGAAAGAGGCAGACAGAGTATAAGGACCTCAGCTAGCTGATAATGACTGGGTATCTGCAGCTAGTGGCTGTCTTATTTCACTTGACACCTTGGATTCTCTCATCAGCTACTGCAGGCAAACAGAGACTGCTGAGAACAGTGACCCCCTACGACTCCCATCTTTCCCTGACAATTTAAGTACAATGCAACCCATTTCAGACCCTATAAATGTTAACTACTTACTCTATTTGACTCAATTGTACATTTATGTACAGTTGGGATAAATGTGAACTTTAGAGCTTAAAAAAGTATGGATTATCTAGTCTAGCTCTCAATTTTACAGACGAAGAAACTCAGATGGAAAAAGATTATTAGGCTAATTCAAGGATACAGACCAAATTAGGGGCAGAATAAGGCAGCACCCAGACTTCCCACCCAGTTCATTGCACCATGCTGACTTTCTGCACAGACAGGGAACAGGAGCTCAATGAAGTTGTTGGAACTGCCACATAGTCACAGGGCCTGAAGCAGGGAAATGTGGTCCACAGGCTCCTAGAAAGCTGAAGACTCTATGTTTCCCAAGAAGTCAGAATCAGGTAAAGAGATAGACAAATACCCTGCATCTAGACAATTTAGGTAATTCCTTTCCCTTCTGCCAAAATTCAAGTAAAAATAAATAGAGGCATTTTGATTAAATATGCCTGGTTAGGAGTAGAAGAAGGCTTTAGTTTTTAATGAGAATTTATTTAGCTATCTGAGGCTTTATTTTCACACTAATATATACATACATACATACATACCCTTGACACAAGAAGGCCTATGCTGTCCAATACAATAGCCACCTGCCATATGTAGCTATTTAAATTTAAATTAATAAAAATTAAATAAAATTTAAAATTCCATTCTTTGAGTGCATTAGCCACATTTCTCAATACTCATACACTGTGACTGGTTACCATATCGGACAGCAGACAGAACATTTCCATCATTACTGAAAATTCTATGGGAGTGGCTGGTCTAGATCAGTGGTTAAAGTTTGATCCTGAACTAAGAGCATCACCTGGGAAACTTGTCAGAAATGCAAATTCTCAAGACACACACCAGACTAACTGGATAGAACCTTTTGGGGTGAGGCGCTCCCGATGATTCTATGCACATTAAAGTGAGAAACTGCCAGTCTTGTTACTGCCCATATAAAATCACTTTTTCCCTAACCTAGTTCATATTTATATCTGAAAATTAACAACTTTTAACTTCATTATAATGTAAGAGCATAGTTCATAATGTCATACAATTTCAAAGACATGTTTTTATGTTAACAAGCCTGCTTGAGAAGAAATGTCTTTAATTAGAAAAGGATTTTAAACACCTTTAATGAAGATGATCTTAGTTATTCATAACAGTTAAGAGAAACACCTATAAGGTCCAAATATATAGAAATGGTTAAAAATAGTAAGACTAAAGACTATTGCATTATTAAAATTATAATTGTGAAAGCTATGTTGTATGTCAAAGTATAAATGAGAGAAAAGCAAAATACAAAATTGTAATTACAAATATTTGTTACATGGACAAGGGCAAAATTAAGGCAGATGAAAATTAAGGCAGATGAAAACCAAGAATAACTAATTTGTCAAGCCTGGTTAATCAATGACCCTTCCTCCTTTTATTTCTGCCACGCTTCTTAGAGTTACCTGTGCAAAAAATATTTTAGAGAATCTAAGGAAACAATTTTTCAAAAAGATACAATTGTGTTTTGATGTGAAAAATCCACTGTAAGAACATTTGGTAAAATAGTTTTATAACTTTATCAATAATTCGCTTAATTGTTCATCTCATATTAACATGAAATAAAGACTCTATTCAAGCAAATGATGAGGCGTGGCTTGAAAGTCAAAGAGGATTTCTCCTCTTTTCTTTTGTAAACTTAGATCCTACAATCAAATATAAGAACTAAGCATTTTTACAAGTAAAATTTTAGAGATGTAAAAACTTGACTTTGTTTAGTTTCTACACAGTTGTTGAGTGGTAAAATGTCAAATAAACCCAACAACAATATGCTTCTCACATTTTCTTATGTTTGCAAGTCTAAATTCACAGAAATATTGTGTAGTGATCTTTAAAAAGATCCCACCTCTAAATCAACTCTTGACTGTTTTAATACACATTTTCATATAAATTTTAGCATTACCTTATTGACAGCCTTGTTAAAGTTGTAAGTAACTTAATTTCTTACATTGTCAAGGTATAAAATAATCTTTCTGAGTGTTTCTGTATGTCTTGGTTTTGCTGCTATTCTGCTTCTTTTGCAATGTTCTCTAAACTTCTTTAAATTCTAAATGCATAAACACCTTCTCTACTCTAGCTCCTGGGAAGATCTGAGAAAAGGTAACTGTAGCGGAATGTCTTCAGGGAGCCTACTATTTGGCAGAAGTTTCTTCCTATAAATTTCTTAAAAATAGGAGTCCATGGCATGTGTAATGTTATTGACAACTGGAAACGATTTAAGTTATCCACTTATTCCTAACTAGATTTTGCCAGAAGAAGCTGAATTAAGTGGTAGGATGATAAACCGGCCAGTTTGGTATCATTTTGAAAAAATTTCCCAGCCCAAAAGGCATACAGATTTTTAAATTAAAGGTGACTAAAATTTTTTTTCTGAACTAAAATATCTGCAATAGTGTTGCAAAAATAGGATTTTTCAAAATTTTCCAACTATTTTTACTGACTACAATTCATTATCCTCATAAATGTGGGTAACTGAGAGTTGTTCAGGGCAGCTACCACATTCAATTCTAACATTTACATATGCTCTTGAGAAAAAAGGAAATCATTATTTTTATTTCTATTGTTGGAAGTTAAATAGGAAAGGTATTTGACAGGTTTCTAATAATAATATATATTTTTCAAAAAATAGCAAACAATTTGCAAAATGCTTTCTGTGTTCTGGTCATTCTTAAATCTAGGCACAGAGAACATGAAGATGAATCATACATAGTCTTAGAACTGGAGAATCCCCAGAGTCTAACTGGATACAGCTATACCTGAGAAAGGTCCTTAACATTAAAGACAGAGACCAACACAGCAAACAAAACCATGCAATTTATGTTATTTTAAAAATATATACATATATATAAAATCAGGGACCAAAAAAATATTCTTGGCAATTAAAAACATGATGGCAGAAAAGAAAAAATAAACCTAAATGTAGGAAGATAAAGTGGAAGAAATTTCTCAGTAGGTGGAACATAAAACAAGAGATGAAAAGTAGGAAGTAAAAATTAAATAATTAGATGACCAAGGCAGGAAATCACATGTCCAAAGTGTTCCAAAAAAGAACAAAATAAATGAGGAGAATTTGTTAATGAATTTATTCAAGAACTTTTTTAGAAATGAAAGACATGAGTTTCCAGATTGAAAAGGCCCACTATTGTGATTTCACCAAAAAAAAGGGGGTGGGGGAGAGAGAATATTCCACAAGATTCCAGAGAGGGAAAATCTAGGATATATCCAAAAGATTAGAAATCCAAATAGCTTCGGACTTTTTAACATAAATACCAAAAGATAAAAAGACATTAGAGCAACTGACATCTTTGATACCCACCCAAAATATCAATGAGATGGGTGGGTAGAACAAAGGTATTTCCATGGTTTCAAAAAACTACCTCGCAAGCACCCTTTTTCAGAAGCTACTAAAAGATGTGATATACAAAATCGAGGCAGTAAACCAAGAAAGAAAAGGAAAACAGAAAACAAGAGATTCCATATAGAAGAGAGATAAAAGGAATCCTCAGAATGATGTAATGGAAACCCCAGGACGACAGCTAAACCAGGCAGAGAAGGCTATCAGTTCAAAAAGGAGTATGTTAGAAGGGTCAAGGAGAAACGTCTCTAAGAAGATAAAATCAAGAGTACTTAATATGTTTGAATGTCTTGAAACAAGTTAAGCAAGGGAAAAAATAAATTAGATGTTGAATTAAGGATAAGTAAGAATAGAAAAAGCAACAAAATAAAGAAAAAGGAAAAAATAGAAATAACTGTTAACTCCAGGGAAAACACAAAAAGTTCTATGATAGAAAAACAAGATCATAGAAGAGTACATGGCTCAACTGTAAACAGTGTTCTATATAGTCATATAAGTAATGTAAAATTACTATAAAACTATACTGGGAAAATGGGGAATGGGAAGAATTTGGGGGTGGAGTGGGGATAGGGCTCAGAAAGAGAACAAAGAAAATAAATCAAAAACTAGCACTACCAGCATGTTACTCAGAAATATGGAGGGAAATTCCAAAAGAATGAGCTAAAATTGCTATATGTGGTTGCCTCTGGGGAAAGAAATGAAGATTATTTTTTTATCATAGCTTTTATAAATTATAGAACTACTTTATATATTTACACACACACACACACACACACACACACACACACACACACACACACACATCCAGAATCCAATCTCTTACCCACTAAACTTGCATTTTTCATATTATAAATTTGTGACCTATTAGTGGGCTGTGAAATTAAATCAGTAAGTCACAACCATCATTTCTAAAATGAATTAGAACAGAAGGGGACAGAAAATAACACATACACAGAGTACATTTTTTCATGAACCTTCAAACATATACATACAGAGTTCATAATGTAAAATATATTTTTAACTGTGGACTATGAACAAAATAACTTCAAAATCATTACTCTAGACTGCATTACAATTATTTTTAGTCTCGTTTTTAAGAGATTTCAACCTACCTTTATTTTAAAACAAAGAACTATGTTGACAACTAATAAAAATACTCCATTATAATGCTCTTTAAATTCCCATTAATATCATGCATGAAGAATGTTCACTCCTATAATAGTGAAACCTAAATACGTTTTGCTTTTTTATAATCAACTCTGTAATATTTGAGCCAAAGAATAACAAAACATAAAAAGAATTCAAAGTCATCCAAATAATTTTATAATGCGGAATACTATGCTTCTTGGGTAATTTTTAAAATTTGTACAACTTTCACTGATATTTAAATTTCTGGTGTACAGAGACACTTGAGCAGAAAGACCTGTCATTCTGGAATGACAGAGAAAAACAGTTTGGAAACAAAAACTTACATCATATAATGCATAACTAGAAAATATATATGTAGTTAACCAAGACAGAGCTTTCTTCCTCTGACCTTCCTCATACACTTTACAAAGTGTGTTGGACACCTTGAAGTATGAAAAATACGGGCGAGAAGTTAAAACTTTGATGCTATCTTACTAGAAGTCCAAATTTAGCCCAATTTTTCTTTTAACTGAGCAGGTTATATATGCACATTTTTTTGGATGCTTACCCTACAATTCACTTCCATAAAATAATCAAGAACAAAAACTTTTGCAGAAAGCACATTCCATTATCCTCTCCTTTGGTGTAAAGCTTTGCTTCTCAAAAGTCATAAAGATCAGATTTAAAGCCACCCATCTATATTTTTAAAACCACCACTACCATCCATACTGGATGTAAAAAGAGAACGAATAAGTCTTAACATACTGGTATTTACAGATAGAAGAAATATTTGTTGAAATATACATAAACAATATATGTGTGTGTATATGAAAATATGCATGAGCAATGAATGACCATGGTTACCTTTTTTTTTGAGGAGGTGAGGAAATGGGGAAGGAATAAGGTGTAACGGCAGGAATGAGAGATTTTTTTCACCATTAATCTGTTTATATTCTGTTTTTTTTAACTATTACCCATTTTGGAAAATTAAGAAATCTCATTCTATTTGCCCCTCCTAAATTGCCTTGTTTCTGCATCCTACTCCACATCCTGTTGGCATGTGCACCTGTGCATGCATGCACGTGCACGCGCGCGCACACACACACACACACACACACACACACACAATCACGCAGAAATAATTTGCTGCAGGTATGCTTTCATTTTCTTTGACAAAAAGGTCTTTCTCCCACTTTTGCAAAAGTGAATGACACTCTTAGCACCCACATGACCAGCACAAATGTTACCTTTCTTTGCAGGTTTCCTGGACCCTGGGTCATTTCCACAGCCCCTCCTCAATGTTCCATCACACCGGGACCCTAAACACTACAGACATTTGCTGAGTGCCTGCTTTGAGTCAAGTGGTGCTCAGGGGCATGGGACACAAAGGTAAGTAGGACAAGATACCTGCCTTCAGGGATGTCACAGCCTCAAAGAGGAGACAGAGAGGAAGTAAGTAATTTCCAAATAATATGGTACATGTAAAGGCAAAAGTATAGTCTACACAATTTACCAGATTCTATTTTAACTATTTTCTCCTCCCTCTTCCCACATCCCTCAAAGGTAAGAGCCTGTGGCACCGGCGCATAGCTACTGGGCCTGTAGTTATATCTGGATCTTCTGTGCCACCTATGGTGCCCGCCTGATCTAAAGGTCATATATGTCTCCTGCATAATAATGCAACAGTATTTCAAGAAACAAATTCACATATGTCCTAATGTTGCAGAACAGTGATGGTATACAAGTCAACTATTAATCTGGACTTCTGCAGTGTATTATAATCTTAAAATTTCAGAAGCCCTGTGATCTTTTAATCCTCACCATGTCGTCTAGGCTTTGATTTTATAAAAGGGGAAAATTGTGAAAGCTAAGCCTGTCTATTTCTTTTCCTGGAAATAAATGCACTCTCACTTGTTTTTACTGGTAGGACTGAAAACTTTCACCCAGTAACTTAAAATTTCTATTCATGGTTAATACATTAACAATCTCCATAATTTTCAGAAAAATAGTATTTCTCAATTTGATGTAGGTTTGCCAATATTAATTTAAGGACTTCTTACACTTCAGACCTTGGACTTCTAGGTAAGAAAAATAATATTCTTGCCTTTTCCTGAGCTCTATCTTAAAACAAATGATAGAAATGAACTGCAAACGTAACATGAAGTTCTGTCACAATTAATCAACCCAGAACCCAAGGGAGGAATTGTTTCTATTTTTAAATGCACTGCTGCTTTAAGGGAAAACCTGGTAAAGAAATATGAAACCAAGCTGCATAATGATAATCAAAATGCATTTGGTGTCTTCATCCTTGCAATACAGTAATGCTAACCTACAAGCAGCACTGTTGTGTTAACCCTTCTCAGTCTATAAACTAAATGATGGGTACCCAGGCAGAACCCCATAGAAAGGGCTCATCTACCACTCAAAGAAACAGATCTGTCAAGAGGACAGAATAAGAGAACACCCATTTTTCAATGCTATTCTTGTAGTTTCAAAGAAGAGGCTATTCCAATACACAAGCAGATGGATAAATCCCCAAATCATCCTACAAATCTTTAGTTAAAAGATCCTGATTAGCAACTGCTGATTATTTAGTATGTCTAACAGTCTACAGTATAATTTATATACAAATTCCACAAAATTAAATCTATTTCTCTCCACAAATGACAAAGCTTCATCTCATTAAATAGTAGCTAAAAGTAGCTTTCCTTATGGTTAAGAGTGACAAGGAGCAGGTGTCAAATCAGCAAGGAAAACAAAAGCAGCAGCTACATAGCAGGAGTTAGAATATTCTACCTGTTTCCCAGACTGCTTTGAAAAATCTGACCTAGCAGAATTTTTTTTCTGACACAATATAAAAACATCCAGTTGTGGGTGGGGGGAAGGAGTTGGTGCTCTAATTAGCAAAGTAAAACAGTTTACTTACTATCACCATGAAATAAATTGTGCTGCTATAAATGTATCTAAAAACATTATCCAAGGATACATCCATTATTGAAAAGTATTTAATACATATTTTAAATATAACTTAGCTATTTACCATCACCATAAAAATTTGCTCTAAGGACCAAAATGTTTGCAAACTGAACATAAATGCTACTCTCACCATGAAAAGCAAAAATTCCCCAATCTTATCTAACTATAATTTCTTCTCCAAAATTTGGCAAAACTGTGCCTGAACCGGCCACATGATTATAGAACCGAGGCAGTTGCTTCTTTTAGCAATAAAGTAACAAATCCTACCTCAGAGTTTCCAGTGGAAATCTCTTGAGAGCAAAAATCACTAAATTGTAGAGCATCAATCAACAGGTGATTTTCAGAAACAAACTCATACTCATGTCCCAGATAAATTAAATTTTGACAAATATCCCGTTTTTTCTTCCTATTTTTATAAGCTACGGCACTGCTATATTGAACGAATTCCGTTGTTGTTTTTTTCCTTCATGGGCTTACCAGAAAAATGCCAAATATTCAAATTATTTTAGGGCATCTTCCCATATGCTGTGTGGAATAGAGCAGAATTAATAAGGATCCAACAGTTACGACTTTTCAAATGCAAATATGTTGCCATCTAGTAAATGCAACCCCCTTTTATACAACCCCCCAGTGTCTACACAGCTCGGACACTACTTTTTGTTTCCTTGAAAATCAAAATTCCCACAATACATTCACGCATTATCTCAACCCAGCACCATCACCACCAAAAACAAAACAAAAAAAAGATTTTAAATGGTCCAGGCCTGAGCCTACATCGTACAAAACTGTTTTTGCTTTATTGTGAGGTCTCCCTTCATTTTACACACAAACTCTCTAAACAAGCCTCCCAAACGAAGCAAACACTGCAGTGGTAGAAAAAACCTGAGGCACTGGGTTCCACGGAGGACAAGGCCTTACGGTGGTCACTTGCCCACTCAGGCCTCCGTTTTCTTATCTGTAAAATGTGGCCACTGGACTAATCACCTCTAGGGTCCCATCCGGCCCCTCTCCGTCCGGGTGCCTAGAGGCCGACCGAGGACACAACTGACTAGTGCTAATCTCTAGCCAGGGTGCCCAGCCCGATGCCGCGCTATACGGGAGGGGACATGAGAGGGGGGAAGAGAGGGAGGAGAGGAACTTGGACTTGCAACAGCTTCAGACAGGAGCGTGCAACAAACTTGAAGCCGTCCTCCTAACAATAGAAGAGAGCACTCCCATTTTCCTGGCTCAAACTTGCAGACTGCGGGGTCGGATCCTCCTCCCGCCCTCTCCGCGCCCGCGTTACCTTTCTCCCTGTTTCGTGTTGGAAGGAGGAGGGTGCAGGACCGTTTGATTCCCTTCCATCTCCACCACGCATTTGGTGTTCAGTTCCAGTTCTGAAAGCACAGGGGAACGCGAACGTTGCAAAGTGGAGCATCCCGCCCGCACGGGGTCTCCGGGGAGGCGGCCAAGCCCGAGCCGGACCCCGGCGCCGCCTCCGCCCGGCTCTGCGGCCTCGGCTGCGCGCTCGCCGCCCAGCCTCGCGGCCCCGCAGTTTCCAAAGTTGCCCCCGCCCTCGGCCCGACCCCGGACAGAAACGAGCGGAAAGCTCCTCACCTCGTCGGTTCATGGGCCGGACGCGGACGGCAACTTTTACCTTGGTATCCGACATGTTGGCGGCGCCCGCTCAGCCCGAGGCGGCGCCTCACGCGAAGCGCCGCCGCCGCCGCCGCCGCCGCCGCCGCGCCCCCCGAGCGCGGCCGCCGCCGCCGCTTCGCCGTGAGCTCCGTGAGGCAGCGCCGAGGCGCGCGGGCCATCCCGGGGGAGCGCGACGCGGGGCACGGCCGCGGCCCGGGGAGGGGCGGGCGCGGGGCGGGGCGCAGCGGGCGGGGAGGAGGCCGCGCGCGGGCCCAGGCGCCGCTCTAGCCGCGCGGGCGCAGCCGGGCGCATTGAGCCGCGGCCCCTCGCGGCCGCCCCGGGCCCGGCCGCAGCGCCATCTTCCGCGCCCCGCCCGCCGCGGCCCCGCGGCTCTCGGAGGCCCGACTTGGCCGCGCGCGGCGCCCCGTGGAGTGCGGCGGGGCCTGGCCGCGAACGGGGCTCGGGAGCCGGGACGGGACGCCGGGTGTCCCCGGGCGCGCTCCCGGGCCTGCACCGGCGCCTGTGGGGGGTCCCACGGGGATCGCCGGGGACCCGAGGCACCTTCTGGGGCCGCTGTCACCGCAGACCCCGAGCCCGGGGCGTGCCGGGTGGGCAGGCCTTACCCACGGAACCGAACGCGCCTCGGCCCAAGTGCCCGCACGCCGCCCGCTCCGCCCGCCTCACGCCGTGTTTTAAGATCTTTGTGGGGAACCGAAGCTAGAAATTAATCAGTGCATCTGCCACCGAACGTGTATGACTGTGTAAATAGTGCTCTCGCTTCCTTTCCCTTCCCTTCCCTTCCTCTCGTCGTGGGAGGGATGTCAAGCGGGCTGGAGGGTCATTAACTCTTACATAAGAATTTTAACGGCAGAGAATTCTGTCGTCCTGCCAAATGCAGACCTCGCTGCCAGGGCGGAACTGGGTGAATCTGATTTATTCTGTTTGGTTCAACAAGGGCTTTGGGGCGCTGTGTGCCAGGTATTTCGGAGCACACAGAACTCTAAAATCCAGAGTTTAGATCTGGGGAAATCTTTAGATTTTGCTTAGATGGGGAAATTTAATTATTCATAAGTTCACTGAAACTTGTCTTGGGGGCCTACTGTGTGCAGCGTGCTGTGGAGGACACACACAGACATGAATAAAGTTATGCATCCTGTGCTCCAGACGCACACACCATGGTAGGAAAACAGCAAGGAGTCAAATAGAATGCCAATCTGTGTGCAGGTGGTACGAGAGAGGTTAAGTTCTGTCTCCAACAGGTGCCAGTTAGGGACTTGAAGCGATTCTCTTTTGACGCTGCTCCTCCACCCCTCGCCTGTTTCAGGTCAGCTAATTCAGTCCACCTCTGAACGGCCTGTGGTATCATTCTTTCTCCATTCCTACCAGGGAAAGCCGGCTTTGTCCACCCATTTATCTATTCGGCAACTGTGTACTGAGCATCTACTATGTGACAGCTATGTGACAAACACTGTGCTAGATTCTGGGGATATATTGCTGAACAAAAGGGGCAAAGTTAGTAGCCCCCTAGGGTTAACCTAATTTTGTGCCTGTGTCCTTATCTTTGGGCTACTGTGACATCATCTTTATTGAACCTCCTAACTACCTCCTATAATCGTTCCGATATCCAGCTTCCAGAATGATTTTTCATGTGTAACATTTTATTATTTGATTATGCATGTTATTCCATTGTTCAGAAAATCCTCCTGGTAATCTGGCCTCCCCTGTTCCTGAAATTCTTCACTTCATGCAGAGCCTTTTCACAAGTAAGATTCCATCCCTACGTTAAGCCATTGTTCTGTTTCCACCAATGTGAATTATAGAGGGTTGAATTGTGTCTCTCAAGAGATCCCTTCAATTCCTAACCCCCAAAACCTGTGAATATAACCTTATTTGGATATACGGTCTTGGCAGGTTTAATCAAGTTTAAGTGAGGTCATATTGGGTTAGGATGGGTATCTTTATAAGAGAAAGGAGAAGGCTGAGTCTGAATCTTGTCACACTTATGTGTAGCTGGAACAAGCAGGTTAACTTCCCTGATCTTCAATCAGTGCAGGAGTAAATGTGGAATCTGAACTCAAACTGCATAGGATATAGTAACTTCTTTTTGAGTAAATGCCTGTTATGCAATGTTCCACTTTTCCTGAGAACTGCTGTTCCCTCTCTCCCTACACCCCAGCCCTGGCTCCTGGGCTTCAGCTATCATGTTTATACTAATAGCCCCACCTGCCTGGTTTAATTCATTGGACCCTGAAGGCTACTCTTGGCACATGCTGAATCTCTTAACTTCCTCCCCCTGGAACCCTGGGCTTGGGATTCAGAGGGCGTGACCCTTGGAATTAGACTGTCTGGTTTGAATCCTTAGCCTCCCCTTTCTGAGACAGACAATTCATATTAACTCTTCTGGGCCTCAATTTTCTTATTTGTAAAATGGGATGATGGGGATTGGTGATAGTAAAAGTACCTGCTTCATCGGCTTGTTATGAGGACAAAATAAGCTGATACTTATGAAATTCTCATCACAGCATTGTGAATGGGGTCTGACACCTCCAACAGTCAACCTGAGGGCTGTGGAATGGCTGTATTTTTCATAGTCACAGGAAGGCCCTGAATGCTGCTCTGAAGATGAAATAATCATGAAGCAGTTGTATAGGAAACAGGGAAGAGAGAACTGGTTTCCGAAAACCTTCCAGGTTCTGCTTTATCAAGGCTGAGCTGCATTCCTGATCCTAGATTCTACAATGGGGATAGAACTAACCTGGGAAAAGTGCCAGTGTGACTGAGGAGACAAGAAGATGCTCAATGAACAGTAGCTATTATGTTTTGTCAGCACAGAGAATGTCAAATCACACAAAATATTGCTGACGTCACCCTCCACCAATGAGTACCTTCTGATAGGGAGTATGTAAAGTTGGATACCTAGATGATAAACATGAAGAAATGAAAGGCAGCATAGTGCAAGGAGTGAAAGCATGTACCTTGGAGTCATACAACCTACGTTCAAATTCTAGCTCTGCTACTTGCAAGCTGCCTGACATTGTTTAAGTCACTTATCCAATCTCTACTTCTACTTCCTATCTCTAAAATGGTGTTGATGATGGTAATTATCTTGTTATACCAGGCATACTTAGACCAGGATCTGACACATGTTAAGGGTAAAGTATCAGGTGTTGTTATTGTTGTTATCATTATCATCACTATCACTATTATTTATTGATCCAGGACTCCCTTCAAGTGGGCTTAGATTACTCAGCATTATTCAGTATATATGACCCTACTGTATTCCTTAAATGTCTGAGGTATCACACAGTATGAAATGAAGAGTATAGTATCCTTAATATAATTCCCAAAAGGAAAAGCCCACAATATCCCAAAGCCATCAGGCTTCTCAGCCCCTACAAAGTGTAATTACCCAAATAAGGCCACAAAGGGACCCAGTTGTCCTGTCACAATTGGTTCTTCAGGCCAGTTTGCTGGGAGAAGATGGGATGAGGGCCTTCCCAGAGTAATTTCCTAGAGAGAAGTTCCCAAAGGGCTCTAGGGGAGGTCGTGGGAACCCCAACCTCAGAAATTTGGCAAGCAGAAATCCAAGTGGTCAACTATCTAAGAAGGAGTTGTAGACTATAGACCAAGGGTTTAAACTGGATGGACTTCTTAAGAAGAATCTGAAACTTTCTAAATTCACCCATACTTGGTTTGGTTTTTTTCCTATTCCTGCCTATTTAATTGAAGTAAACAGTAAAAAAAAAAAAAAAAAGGCTAATAAAAGGATGCATGTGCTTTTCTTGAGCTACAGCAAGCAAAGTTCTGGGAGCTAGACAGTGTCCCACTCCAGAGGCAGAGGAGAAACGAGCTCAGGGTGCACCAAGTCAGCTTGTTGAGGTCATGGGCCTGCTACATAGAAGTAAAGACTCACCAGAGAGTTGTCCTGGCCTAAGAAGAGCCCTGGACAGGAGCTGAGCTATGGAAAGGCTTGGGGTGGGTGAGGCTCCCTGACAGCACAGCCTGGCCCAGACATTCTTTTCAACCATCTCTACAATCCCCAAAGATCAGCTTAAGCAGCTAATACAGCTGCTGTGCTCACTAGTCACTAGACATACCCCAGTCTATACACTTTACAAATATGCTTTTTGTTAGGAAATAATGTTAATAGGGCTTTATTTTAGAAACTAGAAATGCCATGGGTTCTGAAGAATGGGCACATACCTGATAATAAACTTCCCAGAGGCACAGGAATCATCTAATTTCTATAAGACAAAGTTCCAAAGCTATTTCATTGGGAAAGGAGCTGCCAGACTGATGTAAAAACCGCTAATGGCTTAAGTCTACAGAGGATCAAAGAGTAATGATGGAGCAGGCGAATACTTAAATAAGAGGCTTTCCATAAATCTACTTTAACAACTGTATCCATCAGCCTAGGCTGAATTACAGCAAGCTGACTAACAACCTCCGAATCTCAGTGGCTTATAAATACAAGGCTTCATGTCTCACTTACATGACTTGTCCATCACAGACTGGTTGTCCATCATAGCTCTGCTCCTATCATTTTCATTCTGAGTCCCAGGCTGATGAAACAGCCCCTACCTGGAACAAAGCCAGATTTATGGCAGAAGGAAAAAAGGTAGCAGACCAATGTCTCTTCAAGCTTTAGCTCAGAAATGACACATATCACTTCTCAACTTTCATAAGACAAAGCAAGGCACATGGTCAAGCCTAGCATCAATGGGGCGGGATCTGACACATGATAAGGGTAAAGTAAGAGTAATTCTTCCCCAAGGAGAGTGTGATGTTGTCACAAATAAGAAAAATATATTTTGGTGTCCATCCGTGGTTCCTGGCTCATAGCTCCTGGAACTCGTAATTATCTAAATGATTGGAGCATAAGAGCATCTTTTGTTAAAATATTTAGTTTTTGTCCTTCATTCCTGAAATAGCTCCAGAACAAGGTGATTATTGGAAAGCTCCTAGATAACTACAGGACAGGAGCTAGTTGCCAGGGAAACCAACCATGTGATTAGAGGACTGGAACTTTCAGCCCCATCGCCCACCACCCTTACCTCAGGAGACTGGAAGTTGAATCAATCGCCAGTAGCCAATGACTTAATCAGTCATGCCTACACAATGAAGATTCCATAAAAAAGATGTTTTTAAGGATTGAGTTTGGGGAGCTTCCAGGCTAGTGAACTCGTGGAGGTACTGGGAGGGGGTGTGACTGGAGAGGGCATGGAAGCTCCCCATACCTTTCCTTATGCATATCCTTTCATAAATCAACCAGAGATCTAGTAAGTAAATGTTTTCCTGAGTTCTAGCAAATTATAAAACGGAGCATGAGAACATACAGTGACAACTTTAACTTGTAATTGGTGTCTGAAGTGGGGGAGGGGGAAGTTCTGTAAGACTAAACCCCTTACCTGTGGGATCTAATGCTAACTCCAGGTGGAGTGTATCAGAATTGAATTGAATTGTAGGACAACCAGTTGGTGCTCCCCCAAAATTGGAGGACTGCTTGGTGAGGGGAAACCCCCCCCCCATACATTTGGAGTATAGAAGTACTCAGTGAGTAGTGAGTAGACATCTACCATAATAACACATATTGTATAATAGTTAATAGTAGCAAACATTTATCAAACATTGACTACCTACCAAGCACATTTCTATTATTTAACCCTCACAATAAACCTATGAGGCACACATACTTATTATCCTTCATTGTATTGATCAATAAAAAATAAAGAGAAAATTTAGGTAACTTGTTCAAGGTCACATATCTGGGATGTGGTGACCTTGGGATTTGAACGCACAAATTGGAACATACATTTGAGTGGTTTCCTTAAGGGTGACAATGGATTTGCTCTGACTCATCTACGTTTTTCTGGCACAAAAAGTAAGCAATATAAATAATAGTCTGTTACTATTATGCATTATAGTTTAATGCAACATGTAACTTCCACAAAAGGATCACAGAATACCAGGGGAGACAAAAGAGAAAATGATTCTTTTTATGACAGTGATCTAGGATGCAGAAGGCAGCATTTGCAGAGAACATTGGGCTCATAGTGGCATAGTAGAAAAGGCTGATGTTGGTGTCAGCCCAACAGTGGTTTATTTTCTGCCTCTGTAACTTACTTGCTGTGTTTACTTTGGACATTCAAGCTTCAGGTCCTTTGAATGGAAAGTGGGTATGGAAATACCTATTTCACAGGGTTGTTTTGAAAATTACATGAGGTAATGTATGTAGAATGCCTGGATTGGTGACTGCCACATCCATAAGAGATATTCAGCAAATGGTAGTTGCTGTCATTACTGCTGCTACTGTTGTTACTGAAGAAAGGATAGAATTTTGATATGAATATTTATGAAAGTGCAGTCTATGTGGAGGGATCAGTGGGACCAGCATGGAGGCAAAAAAGAACATGAAATGCTGTGCTTTAGGAAGCTAATAGGGCTAAGTGTACTGGAAGGGGTGGGCCCAGAGAAATCAGACACTGGAAATGATCTGGAAATGGATTGTCCAAGCTAGAATTGAGGAACACCTGAAGCAGAGGTTGAGCAGGGAAAATGGTGAGGAAGAGAAGGTTGGGGAGACATCACTGGATGGAATTCTCTGTCTACATCAAAGGTGGGTAGAGCCCTCTAGCTCTGTCTTCTTCTAAGCAGGACCAGTGGCTGATTCGAACAGAGTGCAACATGCCTCTCAATGTACAGATCCATAAGCCACCCTCATGAGTACAGTGACTTAGCCAGGGGGTCCCAAACCTGGCTGATCATTCTTTGGAGCCTGCTGAAGTAGGGACTCCTGAGTCTTCTCTCGAACAGATACAGGAGATCAGGGATGGGCTGATTCTGGAATAGCCCTTTCCTGGACTAGCATTTAGGAATAAATTGGTGAGGCCACCTAGTCACACTGCCTGCAGCCCACAGTGTGAGGGCAGAGGGACTATCCTAGGCTGTTGTATAGTCTTAGTTCTTGAATATAAGCTCATGGAATGATTTGCAACTAGCCAAAACAAAAATAAAACAAGGTGAGAAGCCCAAAAGATAGGCCAGGCCTTTCCTATGGAACATACCCAGCCAGCTATGAAGACTGCAACTTGGAAGTTGCGTGAGTAAGTATAGGAAAACCAGAGCACTTTTGTTTTAATTCTACAGAAATCACTGATAGGACATGAAAAAGCTCCCACATCCATCTACTAATGAATCTATTCATTTATCAGTTGTTTATTGAGCAGTTCACACATGAGGTACTCTGGAAATTGCTGGGGATTTAGAAACAAATATTGTCTCTTTCCTCAAGGAGTTCCTGGGCAAGGGGAGAACAGATACATGCTATCTAAAGTGGGCCACACTCTCATGGTTGTATGAACCAATTTGGTGGGAAGCCGTGATTTCCATCTTGAGGAAGACTTCACACTGGACAGGATGTTTGAGCTGGATCCTAATGGCTCAAGGCTTGACAAGCGAGGAAAGAGAATATCTTAATCAGGAATGACTGAGTTGCAAGAAACAGAGATGGACTCAAGCTGGCGGAAACAAAGTGAAGTATGTTGGAAGAACACATCTCTTTGGGGGAGGTAAGTACCATAAGTACTTATGAAGTGCGGTAGCCAGAGTCTGGAAAGCTGAGAATTCAAATTACTGCCTTGTTTCCTTTTAGCCCTGTGGTCTTTCATCGCTCTCTGCATGTTTAACTCATTCTTCTCTATCTCTATACGAGCTTTGTACACATAATGAAAAATGGTCAACTTCAACACCTTGTATGGCCTTATTCCACTTCCCAGTAGCAGCTAACCACAGAGAGCAGCAAGTGATACCTTGTCTTCTAAGTAACTTCAGGTCCAATTAAAGTCAGAATGTGTGTGTGTGTGTGCACACATACACATGCACATATGTTGAAGGAAGAGGAGTGTTAGTGATAGAGACAGAGGAACCAAAAGTGTTAACACACTGAAGAAAAAGCTGAGTCAACTTGGCAGAAGAGATGAGTGTGCAAGGGAGAGTGGGTGGCCAGCAAGGTGGAAGAGAAAGAGGAGGACTGGAGTCATGAAATGAAGGGTCATGGGGTCAAGGGCCCTGAAGAAAGAGGAAAGTTGTAGATGAAACTTGGGTTTCTTTAGGCCATGTGTGTGCTGAGTTTGGTAGTTAACCTCCCCATTCCCATCACACTTATTTCGCTGCTGTGGTTCCACCAAAAAGGGTATTTTTTTTAATCTGGCAGAAAAATAGATTATATCTCCATATTACCTTTATCCATAAAATGATCCAGTCAGATTCCTTTACCTATGATAACTGCCTACCATTTCCTTTCTAGATGTTAACCACATCTAATCATTCACAGAAAGCAGTCTACGTAGGAAGGACGAGCTCCTGGGACAGGTGTGGAGGGGATCAAGTCAGAGCTGTTCTACACCTTCTGTATACTCTACAAATGTTGGTTGTCAGAGGAGAGAGCAAAAAGGGAGGAGGTGTGTGGGTGTGTTGAAGAAGCATAGTTAATGACACATAAAGAAATGGTCTGGAAAATATGGGAGTGGTGGATGGAAAGCCTCTTAAACTGTCTTGTCACTTATGGGTCATAAACAAAATGTTCTGTCCCAGAAATAGGAGGTCCCAGTACACTCACTCAGCGAGATGGAAAGAGAGGATAAAGGGCTCAAGGAAAAGTCTGGGGCTGAAAGGCCTGCCTTTAGTGCTGTACTCACCTTCATTTTCCACGGGCCACTTTGGGTACTCTAGTGCCTAACCCCTTTCCCTCTGCAAGGACTTTTGCCTGTTTCTTGGCTTGTGGCCTGTATATCCTAGAGTGCCCTCACAATTCAAATATCAGAAAGTGTGTCCATCCTTTTCTCCCTCCTATCCTACTCCTCAGGGGCAACCGCTTTTTCCCGCCCACCCCCCTTTAATTACCCCCACCCTACCACCCCTGACCTACTAATGTTAAGATCTCCCCTTAAGAACTGGATCTCTGAAGGCGAAGCGTCTCCTCCCATGTCCTCACAGTGAGCACCTGGGGCCTGGCGCACCCAGGGTATGGTCCGTGGCTCCACCTGGGGCGCTAACCCAGGACCTTCCACATGTAAAGCAGATATGCTAACCATTACACTATGGAGCCACCCCAGGGGCAACCACTTTTAAACGTACGTACCTACTAGCTGTGTGATCTTGGGCAACTTACATAACTTCTCTATGCCTCAGATTCCTCATCTACAAAATGTCACTAATAATAGAACTACTTTATAGGATTAATGTCAAAATTAAATGAAGTAATTCATGTGAAGTCTTCACATAGTAATTCAGTAAATGTTAGCTATCATTATCACAGTTCATTATAATCCATTGGTTTGATTGTCTGTCTCCCTCCTGGACTGTGATCTCCTTAAGAAATTTGTAAAGTGATGGGCACATTGAAGGAACCCAGCAAAAGGTAGCTATTTTTGTTGTTAGCATTGTTGAAGATAGTAGAAAACTTTTCTTGCTCATCTGAATATTACCAACCCATGACACAGAACCCAACACCTAGCATCTTCTCAGTGGGACCGCCATTAACTGAATGGTCTCTGTTGTTTTCAAAATTGTCATCATAAAAGAAAATGCACTGATTATTGTAATGTTTCTAAATTTTTTCCCTTCAAAGCCTGTAATGCACTCTTGTGAACATTCTCAATGATGGCAGGTCTTCATTCATTACCTAGTCCTGGGATTTTCAAGCTGGAGGAGATCTAAAAGATCATTTAATCCAATCACTTTGCTTTAGATCAATTGGCATCTGAGACAGGTGGCATGACTAAGATCACACAGCCTGTCAGTGTTACAAAGCCAAGAAGATGGGCTTGATTTTCAAAAACAGCTTAAAGTCATCTGTAGTTAGCTTTTAGAAGTAAACTGGGTGAATCAGCTGAAAAATATTGATTTGTTTAAAATTGTGCTAGGAGTGAAAATAAACTAGACTTCCTTGTCTCATGGGAGTGAAGGCAATTCCAAAAGAAGAGTCCCCAATGTGCTGGGATGTTACCACTGAAATATGTGTGCTGGCTTTGAAGGGGAGTTTCAGAACCAGCTCCATCCCCTCCCTAACAGCTCTCAGGATGTTCTTCCCTGTCCAGGTCACAGATTTTTCATTACACACTTTCTTTATGTGAGGTTACAGACCTGGAAAGCCTAAGCATCTTACCTGATCTCAGTTCTAGACATTGATTTAGGGCCTCTGCTTGGTGCTCTGCCCACTCCTTCTACCTTGTTGCTTTAGAGAGTTTCATCAACTAAGATTCCTCCTCTGAAGGACTGAACACAGAACATGATACGAATGATTCTTTCCTCATTTCTCTCAAGGTTGGTACATAACTAACCTGCTCTAGAAGCCTAGGAGAGAAGTTAATTCAGTACACACAGTGAATGCCTTGGGACATTAGGGCTTAATCCTCTTGCCCAACCAGGTGAAGAAAGGCTTCAGTTGGTTGTCCCTGTGATTTCCAATCTGCAAAGTCTAGTGTCTTTGCTTCACACTACCAAAGATACAGGTCCACCCTGTCCCCAACCTCTCTTTCTGTCCCTCGGACTCATTGAAATGTTCAGTCAGGACAATGCTCTTGTCAGCGACAAGCATGGATATATTTGTTAAAAAACAAAACAACAGGTTTTTTGTTTGTTTGTTTGTTTTAGTCAAGTTAATACCAAGACAGACAACTACAGTAGTGAAAGTTCTACGGGAAAATGGCAAACTAATCTCATTTAGAATCAGTTAACAGTAGCTATTGTAAATTAAGTAATATTTTCCTCCTTGTGGAAGTGAAAAGACTCTGTTTCACTAGAAGGTTCAGAATAGCTCCTTTGAACTATGATTCTTAACTCCTAGGCCCTCATCGAACTCTTCTATAGATCCCTACCCCACTGATTGCCCTGTTTCCCAGGTCTTTAAGATGGAAGGAAAACAGTAACCTACAAAATCTTTCTCCAAGGAAAGTGCCTTCATGGGAGCTTGGAGGAGTTCAGGTTTTCACACAAAGTGCTGGCTGAGGGCTGGTTTATTTCCCTGCTCAGTGGCTCCACTTTCCAGGTAGCCCTGCAGGTATAGCTTTGTAACTGTATGAAGCATTTCCTACAGACTTTACCAGACAAGTGGAAAAATTATGGCTCTAAAAATGACTGTTCTCTTTTGAACAAGAAAATTCCACATTTTTGTGGAGAGAATAATGTACTATAGTGGCAGCAGACAGATGTGTTTCCAAAAATAGATTGTAAGTCAACGCTTGTGAGGCTATTGAGAACCTTGCGGGTCATGTGAAAGCGTTCTCCAGAATTGCTAAACTAAGTTCAAGCACCTATTGACCTTAAAAGGCTTTAGCTACGTACATATTTATTTCCTCCACAGTCGATGAAATCATTATTATAAAAGGCCAAATATCTTTATATGTTTGAAGAAGAGAGAGAAGTGACAATAAATTTTCTTGTAAGAGCTTTTAATATAAAACTTAACCAAACACAATGTGTGGAGTGTTGGATCCTGATTTAAACAAACCAAACATAAGCAGATATTTTGAGGCCAGAGAAATTTGAATATGGATTAAGTATTAGATGGTAATTAAGGAATTATTGTTACTTTTATGAAGTAATAATAGTATTTTGGTTATATAATTAAATGTCTTTTTTAAAAAGATGCATACTAAAGAAGTTAAAGGCAAGTATGATGTCTGGGATTTATTTTAAATACTTTATCAACTATGTATAACAGATGATCCTAAAGGGGCTAAATGTCATTTATTAATATAGGAGATTAGTATGTTGGGATTTATTATCACATTCTCTTGATTTATAATGTTTAAAAATATTTCATAATGAAGTGTTTTAACAATAAAAATAAATACAAATAAAAAATTTAAAAGAAAGACTTTAATACTACAAACAGGTCACTTCTTACAAAAGAAATATAGATATTTTGCAAATAGATATAATAATGAACCGGAAATACATCATTTGAGAACCTAGTACAAAGCAAACTTAGTTTTTCAATGAACTTTGTCAATAATACATGAACAGATACAATGATGATGTAGAACACAGGAGCTTACATGATAAAGAAATTAGGTTAAAATAACATAAAATGTTTCATTTACATTAATTCCAAAATGCACTTTTAGAATTTAAAAAAGTGAGTTTTTTAATATATCCTTGATTATTTATAATAAAAATTATTACTCATGTAAATGAACTATAATGTTAATACATTTAGAGTTGGTTGATTTTTTTAAAAATATGAGTTAATTTCACAGATTCTTTACATTAGTGGAAAAGCAAAACAAGTTGCATAAACCCCGCCAATTAGGAGCGAGGGTGTTTCTTTGTGTGTAACACAGAACAGGAGCTGTGTGTTATTGTGTATATTCCCACATGTCTTAGGGCACATTGCCTTTGAGGGTGACCTTAATGGAAGATACTTCCTCATGATCAACTTCACATCATCAGCTGGACCTCACATAGACTTGTCAGTAGTGGGATTTCGACTTAAGTCACAGCCTTATTCTGGCCTCTGCTGGGATGCGGGCACATCTAAACTGTTTTCTGAAAGCCTACCAGGGCCGGTTTGGAGGACATAGATTTGAAGGTATCATTGAAGAGCCTCCTAGGACAGAACTCATCCTAAGAGAGAAGAAGAAACCAGACATAAAGCCTTAGTCATTGAAATGTGGGGAGGGTTCTAAAGAGAATAGAGTGAGCTAATCCTGCATAGTAGTAGGGCATCTCAAAGATGAAACAGAGGATCCCCTTAAATTAGGATAACTTGAGTTTCGGGACCTTTTATAGGGTGAGGCAGACCTCAGAGACAATGCAGCAAAATGGGTTGGAACCAACAGAGATCTGCCATACAAAATTATGAGGGAAAGGAGTGGTTACTGTCAGCAGTTGGAGAGAGTTGTGAGGAGGACATCCTGAGAAGAGCAGTGACTTTTAGTGTGAGGACACAAGCAGCCCAAGGTTACCGCACAGGGAAGGAGACAGGAATAAATATTCCCTCCCTGCAGGATCTCCTGTCAGAAGGGGAGAGCCTGGCTGAGAAAGAGCAAGAAGCGAAGCATGGGGAGTAGGTGTGGGGCACATGGAGAGATCTGCATACAACTCTCTCACTGTCCAATATCCACAGAGCAGCCAGAGTAGTGTTTTTAAAATCTTTCTTAGTGTCATTCCTTTATTCAAACCCTTCCACAGCTTTTCCTCACACCTGGAAGCCCATGGGGCCATCACTGCCTGGATGTTGCCTTCTCTCTGGTCTCGCCTCTGAGCACTGTTCCCAGGCATCCTCAGCTCACAGTCTTACTGTTCTAGGACACACCAGGCTTTCCTGATTCAGGCCTTGCATCCTAGCCTTTGTCTGGAAGATTCTTTTTATCATTCATGTCACAGCTCAACAGCCACCTTGGAAATGCCTTCCCTTACTATCCTATTTTAAAAAGTTACCTTTCTTCAGGTACCTTCTGTCATCTTACCCTGGGTTTAGTGCTTCCGTATTTCTGTATCACTGAGGCCTGTGATCTGGGTGCTGTGCTTTGAAAAATGGCCCTGCTCCAGCCTTGCCCTTTCCATAGAGCAAGAAGTGCACAAGGTCAAGGGAATGTGCCCCCCAAAAGACCACACCTTAGGGTTCAATCTGAGAAGCGGAATCACACACATATACTATGTACATACATATATACGTATGCATATAAGGGGGAGAGAGATTTGTCACAGAGATTAGACCTCATATTGTTGTAGGAGTGATTAAACTGTTGTCATGGTGTCTGATGTTGAAGCTCGAAGTCCACAGGGTGGACAATGGGGAAGGGAAAATGATTGTGAAGTGGAGAGATCAAGAGTAAGCTAGAACCCACAGCATGAGCTGGAGCCCCATGAAAATGAATAGAAACCTGGGTCAGTTCTTGTTAACTCTGACCTTTGGAGTGTGGGTGTTCCTTGTCACAGAGCCAAACACACACACACCTGATCCAGGAGTTGGAGAAGCTGAAGGAAGACCGAGGGGGAGAGCAGTCGCAGGCTGCTGCCACGTGGGCAGGAGGTGAGCCAGCATATTCGCAACCGTGCATGTGACTTAAAAAATGGCTGCTGCTTCCTCTCTGGCCATCAAATCTTCCACAAGAAACACAGGAATCCTGAGAAATAGAATTCGGCCCAGCCAATTTGATACATTAAAAGTCCACCACTCCTGTTCTTGACTGCCCTCCAGGCATCTCAAACCCTGAAATTCCCCAAACGCCTCCATGCTACCTGCATAATCTGCGTGGACCTCTTTCCTGGTTCCATCTTTCTTTGGGCCACCTGTACTGCCCTGATGCATGACCAAAGGGTGGCCATTTTCAGACATGTGAATAGAATCTGAATATGCAGGCTGGTCCACGCATGTGTGTATAGGAGGCCACTCATCATTCGGGACAGAGTAGGAGATAGCAAAAGAAAAGAAAAGGCTGCAGGCCAGCCCTCCCCCGTTATTACATGTCTGCATGAAATTCTGAAGAAACCAAGAATCCTGTATTTGAACATTGCAGGCCATTATGAAGACATATTTGTCAAGATTGTTGGATCAAACATGTTTTATTTTTATATTGATTTATAAATTTTAAGTATTTAGACTTTGTGAGGGGAGGATATCAGTGTGTCAACAGCTGGGAGACTGACCCAGGGTAATTTGCATGGAGTAAATATCCCCTAGGTGCACAGTATCCTTTTTTCATTTATTTAGAATAACAATAGCATGTATCAAGTCAGAAAGAATTTTAAATTCTTTTTAAATTTATATTTATTTTTCGAATTTGCATGATTCAAAACTCAAAAGGGAAAAATGATCATTAATGAAAAGTGTCCCTCCGATTTCTGTCCCCCAGTAGCCCAGTTGCTCTCTTCAGGGCAAGAAATGCTGCCTGTTATGTTCTCTTCCAGAGACATTCTCTGCATATATAAACAAATTTGTACCTCTATCTCCATACTTTAAAATATGTAACCTAAATGTTAACATACTATTTGTACTGTTTTTCACCTTGCTTTTGTCACTTAATATATCTTAAAGATTGTTTCATATCACCACACGAAGAAGAGCTTCCTCCTTCTTTGTTTATAGCTGCATTAGGTTGTCAACAATCTTTTGCTGTTCCAAACAGTGCTGAGTGAATACCCTTGAACATACATATGTCTGTAGGAAAAAATTGTAGAAGTAGGATTGCTAGCTCAAATGGCTTGTACATTTAAAATTTGGGAGGTGTGTCAGTTGCCTTCCATAGAGGTTATATCAAGCTACACTCTCATCAGTGCTGTAGGAGAATGCCTGTTTCTCCTTACTTTTGGTAACAAAGCATGGGAAATGGCCTTGAAAATGCACCACTCAGACTTCTTACTACAGAAAAGGTAATTACTGCTGTGTTCTGAATCTACCACTGTGAATGCACAGAGGCCAGGCTTCCCACATGCTGCTCCCCAGCTCGTGGCTGGGTGAAGCCAAGACACTAACAAAGGCCCAGTGCAAGATGCGGGATTCCTCTGTAGGTGACTTCAGCTCAACCCTCCATCTGTCTAACCAAATTCTCTGGGAACTGTGCTGACACTGAGACTCCCCATATCCAACCCTCCTTTCTTCTTTCCCTTGTTCCTTCCCATGGGACAGATCAGCATCATGGTCCTAAGGCTCTCTCTACTTCCTCCATCTTCCCTCCCCTTGTTCCTTCCCAGAAATTTCCCCCAAATCATCTCTTGCATTTCTAATCCCATCTTGGTGCCTGCTTCTCAGAAGAACTTGAGTTTTTCTTATTATGAGTAAAGTGGCATGTTTATATATTTAAGAAACATTTATATGTTTTTTTTCCATGAGATATCTTGCCATCTCCTTGCCCATTTTTCTATTGGGTTAATGGACTTTCTTATTGACCTATAGGCTCTCTTTATATTTGAGGAAAATCAGACCTTTTAAATATGAATTGCAAAAATATTTTTTTATAGTTTATGTCTTCTGCTTTTATTTATGGCGTCTCCCCGCCTCCATGCAAAAACTACTTTTTTTTTGGTCAAATTTATTTTTCTATTTTTTCATAGCATCTGGATTTTATCTTAAATTTTGAAAGTTCTTTACTACTCGGAGATTTAAAAATTTTTTCCATCAGTACTTATTTTTAACACTGAAATCTTTGATCCTTCCTGAATTTATTCTGGTATGACATATGAGGTAAGAATCCAAAATTAATTTTCTTCTGGATGGCTACCTGTTGTTCCAACCCAATTTATCAAATAATCTTTTCCTTACAAATGAGAAATGCCACCTTTATCATGTAGTAAATTTCTATTTGCACTTTAATCTTTTTCTCTATGCTTCATTTATTCTACTGATCTTGGAGAGATGCTTTGGCCTGTATTTTATTAGTCTAGTATTATAAAAAATAAACAGGCAGGTATCCAAGGCAGATATAAAGACGATGCTTTACAGAACTCCAACTTTGGGGAGTGTAACTGACCAAGGACCCTAGCTGCTGTGCCCTGAAATTCACTGAAGTGTGTATGCTGAGGCAGTGCTCCCCAAGGGCTGCTCCCATTGGTAACTTGGAGAGCAGAGATGCTCAGGCTGGCTGTTCTGGAAGAGGGGGAACTCCTGTCATAGCTGACTTTGACTTCCGGACTACCCAGTGGCTTTGCTGAGCCTCTTTCTGATTGCACAGGCAGTCAAGGACACTTCTACTCAATGTCTTTCCCTCTCTCCTTTGTGTGGGGTCAGATGTGCATGATGGTCTAATGGTTCTCCCAGCCTTACTCGGCTTTCTTCCCATTTTCTCTCACTCAGGCATTTTTTTTCTACTATAATCCTTGTACTTTTAATTCCAATTTGACATCTGATTCTTGAAAGACCTGCATTAACACAAGCTTCCTGTTCTTATAGCCATTAATATATTTATTGGTGCTTTCCCTACATACCCATTCTAACTTTACTTGTATGTTAGATCCTTGGCTCTTGGCCACCTGCTTCTCTCTCTGCACACTAGGAATCACTCTTTTTCTCAGTTGAGCAAAACATCCTCTCTCTTAACCAGAGAGACACAGTCAGAGATCATTAAATCTCTATGTCAGTAAGTTGGGACTTTCAGACTTTAGAGCTCACATAGCAAAAATGAATGGAAGAGTCATCTTAAGAACAATTCACGTCCGCCCAATTATACAAAGAGATCATCAACCTGAGCTTCATTGGGGTGTACCCAAAAAACAGAGCTGTTCCCAAGGGCTGAGGTCACAATTTTGCCTGTAGGTGAAGCAGTACTAATACATCATCTAGATCCACCCAATGATGAATAGACACACCCCTGAATTTAGTTAAATATCACCCCTCCTGCCTTTTCTGAAGTTCAGTGTTTCCAATGCTGTGATTTAATTGCAAACATTCTTCCTCTTTCCATCTTCACAGATTCTGATATTCTGGAGAAACCAAGTGTTACTTAAAGACTAAATCTCAATTATTAATCCTTTCTCAGAATTCCAGGAAAAAGTTGTTTTCAAGCATGAAATGCTTCACAAAAGACCTGTTGACTTCCGGCCTGACCAAATCCTTTCATGTTATGGCATGCATGATGTACAATTGTTTTGGAATGTCTCTGAGACATGACTTCTGTATGTGAATCTTCCCTTCGAGTCTCTTTGGGGCTTGATTAGTCATGCCTATTTCATTGCCAATGAGATGTTTGTGTGAAAAAGAATTTTTCAATGGTTTACTTAACTGATCTGATTAACATTTAGTATTTGGGTCCTAATGTGTCAGTTATAGATATTTAGTCTCTCATTATTAAAAATGTCTGCCTCTTCCACTGTGAAAAGGATAATGTACATGAGCAACATATGAGTGGAGTTGATCTGAGAAAGAAATTAGGTAGGAGAATATTATACAATCTCCTATTTTTTAGGGATAGCCTGAATTTTTACCATGTGACCTCACTAATTTGTATTAGGCTTGCCTCAAAAGTTTCTATCTGCTTATAGACCATCCTAGTTTGGTACTCCAGCTGAAATGATGTGCAACCCAACACCATTTCTTTTTTCCAGGCCATTTATGCTCCAATGTCAATGGGATACACTTCTCTTAAACTAAATTCTGTAGCAGGTCACACTTAATAAAAGGCTTATTGAGCAAGCCAGTACTGTCGTGCCTGAGGCCTGTACTCTTTGTTGGAGTGAACTGTGATGAACCATCGCCACTTAAGAATGAACTTAAGTATTAATGAAAAGGACCAACCCTCCTAAAACTACCTTAGAACCTTGACAGTGTGCCATTTTATCAATTTTTAAATGTCACGAAGAAATCTTAATAAAAAAATCTCCACCTATCCTCATACCACTTTGTGCATCTATTTTAGAAGTGTGAAATCCATTCCAATCTGTATTGATATATGCATGTGGCTTTCACTTGGATCAGAGTGTATATAGAATGTGTCCTACCTCTTTTACTCATTTCAATGTTACAACACAACCATCATATTTATTATTTTTAATAGCTACATAGTATCTCATCATCCATATGTAATTTACTGCACTAACTCCCAATGTTAAATGTCTAGGTTTTTTCAGATATTTGATTTTTAAATATCCTAGTAATGTCATTATAAACATCTCTGTATGTAGCTTTGAAAAAATGTATTTCCTTTGTGACAAATTCCCAGAAATAGTATTAGTGAACCAAAGAATATAAATATTGTAATGACTTGATAGGTAGCCAAATAGCCCTCCAAAAAGCACGATACAGATTTATAAGGCTACTAGTATAAATAATATATAAGACATCTTTAAAAAAATAATTGATTATATGTTGCCAATGAGCAGTTCAAATTAACAAGACTTAAGGAGGAGCAACTCACAGGAGAGGCAAGAGACTTAGGCTGCTCTGTCTTAACTGAGGAGGCTCTGAAGGTGAGAATGTCATGTGTGAGGTATTGATCAGTCTTGCTGGCAGTTTACTTTTGATAAAGATTGGGTTTAAGTTGGGATTGGAGGGAGGTTATGGTATTAGTAGCAAAGAATAATGAGGGCAATGGAATGTACCAAGGATGGGTTTTGGATGCAGACATAGGTTGAAACCTCAGATGCATTTTTTTAACTGTGTGGACTTGGGCAAGATACACATCCTTTCTCAGCCCCTTTGAGAGCTGTTGTAAGAATTAGAGGTGGTACATGTAAAACATAAGATAACTATCATCATCATCAAGAACAGTCTGACCTTACAAGTGATAGAAGGTGGCACAATCTAGAGATTATCATGACTTTGGTAATAAAATCATAAAGCATGCAAAGACCCATGGAGGATGAGGAGGTAAAGAGAAAGAAGAAGGAAGAGGTGGAGAACAAGGAGGAGAGAAGGAGGTGGAAGAAAAGGTGGCAGAGGAGAAGAAAGAAGGAAGAATGATAATATAGATGGTATGGAAGATAAGGCAACTAATTAGGCTCCAAGTTTTGCTCCTTGTGACAGTCTCACACTAATAACCCTGCAGAGGATATTCTAAAAGTTGTAGGTATTTGAGTGTAATGCTCTGCAATTTCCATATCTAGTATGGAGAGAATAAACTTGAGCCAGTGTAACTACTGTGACAGAAATTTTTGAAAAGTAACTATAAAGCATATTCAACATCATAGGAATAAGTTGCAGGTTTAAGAATATGAACTTCTTGTTGTGCTCCAAAATGAATCTGCCCTTCCCATTGCTTACTGTCACATGGCATACCCCTACTGGTTCAGAAGGCAGCTGTGGCAATCTGCCCTTATCTGTGAGAATGTGACAAAGGGGACTTTGATGCGACGTTAATCATATTCTGAGCTCCACACAGTGCAGGTGAAATCATTAGAACAGGAAACATTTTGTCTGATATTCCTTAAGAGAAAGCTGATTTTCTCACTCAGTGATGACTGACATTTTTTATAGTAATGATGGGGAGGGAGCATGGGGCTTCCAAGGAAGTCAATCATAAAGCAGTCTGAAGAGTAGGAATAGTGGCTTGTGTGTTTGCGCATGTATGTGGAGTGTGCATGTGTGTGTGTGCTCTTTGTTACAGTTGCCTCTGTAAATGGAAAACCAGCTGAATCCTCAGAGAATAGTAATTAACCACAGTAGCAAGTGCCTGAGCTATTGATATAGCGAGCACTAAGGCTGCACCAGGCATGAGAGACTCTGCCCTTCTTCCTCCTCCGAACTTCTCATCTTCTCCAGAATTCTTCCTAAAAAGCGCTCACCATTTTTCATCATTATCATAAGGAATGGCTGGAATGTGAGGATGGCTGGAACTAACCCTCACCAATTTGTCGTCTAAGTCTTAAACACTACTCCAGTCTAGTCAAAGGAAGTGAAAGTGGAGGGACGGCCCAGCTTATAGACACTGGGGATAAGATGTCAGTGCCATCCGCTGCTGGACTGAAACACTGGGCTATTTATCACACAGAGCCCCATCTGTTCAAAGCAGAGGATTGCTATTTGCTTAGAGAGGAAAGGAAGAATTGATAGCAATATTCCCTAGCTTTTTCATTAGAGGGTTTGAAAAATAGTCTTTCAAAAGAAAGACACTTTTATATTCCAATTGAGTTATGAATGTAACAGCATCGCTGGGCAGAGGTTCATCACCTACTTTAGTCAACCCTAAGACACAGCAGGACTCCAAACCTTCCCTTTGAGAATTCTGCTCTGTAAATGAATCCCCTGAATCTTTGGCAATTTTTATTGCTACATCCCACCCCCAAAGATTTAGCTTATTATTTTTTGGTGAGCGGAATTCAAAAGGCAAACGAAATGGAAATAATAATGGCTTTAGATAAGAGAAGAGCACATTAGCAGAAAACTTACATATGGTCATCTCAATCCTCAGCAAGGAACAGCTTTGAAAATGATTATCTGTCAACTAAATCCTCCTTTCATCTCCAATATTTAGAAAATTCATCCAGTGCTTTAATGTGAACCTTTATCATCATCATCATCATCATCATCATCATCTCATTATTATGTTGGGCTTTTGTAGTCTCTTTAAATCTGGAAATTTATATCTTGCAGTTTTGAAACATTTCTTTATTACGCCATTGATAATTTTCTCTTATTTTTTCTAACCACTCTATAAAATCTGTTAGCTGGATTTGGAGCCTCCTGGAATGATTCTTTAATTTTCTTATTTTTTACTCCTATTTTCCTTATTGTTTTACATCCTGAGAGATTTCCACCAACATTACCATTCAACATTTCTATGGAGTTTTAAATTTTGGTTAGCTTATTTGTTTTTTATTTCCAAAAGGTCTTTCTTGAATTTCCTTCTCTTTTTTTAGAATCTTCTTATTGTTTCTCATATTCACTTATGTTTTAGCATCCTATTCTTGTTTTTTCTTATTGCTCTTGAGGATATTAAATCTAGTTTTTTGAACTTTTTTTTTGCATTGTTTTGTTTCTTCTGGGTTATTTTGTTTATTTGTTTATTTGTTTGTTTTGGACTCTCTTACAGCCAAATCGTTAGCCATTACCTATGGATAGATATAGATTTCCCCTTGCTCCCCGGAAATTTCTTTTTCTAGGCAAAGTGAACAATTGAAGATCCTGCTTAATACCCTGAGCACCAGGAGGCTTCCCCTTCCCCACTTTCCTCCATGGTCATTCCCAAGTGGGGCCATAATGCTGCAGTCATCCAGCATGTCATGTAAAGTAATCTGTAAACACTTCTTAAAGTTTTCTTCCTCAATCCACTACTTATTAGCAACTCCTCTGAGGCTATAGGTATGGTGTGAGGAAAGGGAGCAACACAACAGGAGTGGATGGTACAGAAATCATGCTCGAAGCCAGTCTGTAGCATTTCTATTTGATGGTAGGTGAAGAAGTAAAAAGATGAATGGAAGTGGTGTAATCTCTCTCTCTCTTCCATCTCTCTCTCTCTCTCTCTCTCTCTCTCTCTCTCTCTCTCTCTCTCTGTATGTGTGTGCGTGTGTGTGTGTGTGTGTGTGTGGCTTTGCTCATGGCTTTATGTTCAAGTAGCTCTATTTTTAACTTGGTGCACTTTCCTTAGGCATGTTTTTCCTTGTCTCCTCTTGCCATCAGAACACTAAGATCTAGGAGACTGATATTAAAATGAGGACCAGGAGCAGGTATGATGAATGGGTTTCAACTTGTCTATCACTCCACTTGGTTTGTTGTAGTTATTTAGAGAGCAATTTTGATAAGGACCCTTAAGATTTATCCAGGCTCAGCGAGAAAAAAACAAGTAATATGATTAATTAGTAATGTGTTCTAGCATATCCACTGTTTTAGGTTGATGCCACAGAAACAGACTCTGAGACTCAAGAACTTGCTTGCGGGAGGTTTATTAAAAGGTTTACTCAAGAACAATACTTGTAAGGAAACAAGGGAAGCAATATGAGACATTGCAGTTGCAACGAAGGCCTTAGCCAATCTCATAGAGAATCTCTAGCACTGGGTTATCCCAAATAAGATGAAATGCCAGGCCTTAGCACTTTTTCCCAACGTTGATCCTAGAGGGCTGTAACCTTTGGCAAGCTAGCTCCTTTTGGCCAAAGCCACTCTAGGAAAACATGCAATTATGAGCCATTAGTGGCCAAAATTCATGGCTGCTGAAGGAATGCATGCATGGGTCTTGAATGGAAGATCTGGGTAGCATACCACAGTATCCACTGTAGTCACTAAAGTGGGAGTAGCCATGCATGTGAGACATACTTGTCATTCTTGCCTAAGGAAGAAGGCCAAAGAAGTCCTCTGTACTTAAAGTATGAACTTTATGCCAGAAAAACAAGATAAGACCATGCAAGAAACAAGGGCCAGTTTAGCTCACTAGAGGACAATACTGAGGTTCAGGACATAAAGTTGTCATAAGTGTTCCTGCACCTGGTCTTGTCTGTTGTGCATACACCTTTCTTGGGAAACTCACATGGAACAACAGCTGCTTCACTAGCAACTGGAGAGGATTTAGGAATTCAGGCCTCGACTTCTGGTCTTCTTTCTCAATATCTTTCCACATTGGTGACATGACTAATACCTATTTAATGCCAGCTCATCATAACTAATGATATCATTCTCCTTTGCTTACTCTACCCTGACTCTCCTCCATGCCTGCTGCTCTGGAGGTGTTCATACTAGAGGGTATCAGAGTCTCAGCAGGGTTTTCACCAGTGTCTGCATGGACTACAGAAGAAGTCCAGAAGTTGAAGTGAGTCTGAGCCCTAGAGAGGGGGTCATTTGAAGCCAAAAGTTCTCTACAATTCTATTTATTCCTACCCCATCCCTAAATACCTTAAATCTTCTTCCAAACCTTTAACTATAAGAAATACCAGGTACAGCTTGTCTGTGAGGCCAGAGTTAGAATAAAAATGCTCTACAGAGTACAGCACTTGCTCTTCTACCCAGGTGAAGTCATGCTTTGTTTTCAACATTCTCCAACCTAAATAATGGATAAATTCACTAACGGTCTGCTATTTATACTTCTTTGATTAAGTTTATTTTCTCCCTGCTTAAAAAATCATAGATCTAGAGATGAAGGCTAATACTCTAAAGCTTCTAGGAGAAACCACAGAAAAATATTTTCATAACTTTTGGGTAGGCAAAGATGTCTTCAACAAGACACAAAAAGTATAAAAGACAAAATTAAAAATTAAATTTCATTAACCTTAAAAACCTCTGCCCATCAAAAGACATCATTAAGAAAACAAAAAGATGTAGACTTAGAGAAAATATTTGTAATATGTATATTTGACAGAGACTTATATCCAGAATATATATATATATTAAACTCCTACATGCCAATAATAAAATGACAAACAATTCCATTAAAATGGAGCAACAGATTTGAACTGGCACTTCACAAAAAAAAGATAACTCAAAGGCTATGCAACTTAGGAAAAGGTCCTCAAAAATGTTATTCATCAAACAGAACTACTTTATGATCCAGCAATTCCACTCCCGAGTATTTATTTGAAGAAATCTAAAACACTAATTTGAAAAGATATATGCACCCCTACATTTCTTGCAGCATTATTCACAATAGCCAAGATATGGAAGCAACCTAACTGCCCATAGATAGACAATTGGATAAAGGAGATATGATACTTATATACAAAGAAATATTACTTGGTCATAAAAAAGAATGAACTCTTATCGTTTGCAACAACATGGATGGACCTAGAGGGTATTATGCTAAGTGAAATAAGTCAAACAGAGAAAGATGAATACCGCATAATCTCACTTATATGTGGAATCTAAGAACAAAATAAATGAACAAACAAAATAAATAAACTAACTCATAGATACAGAGAACATTTTTGTTGGTTGCCAGATAGGAAGGTGGGGTTGGGGAAATGAGCGAAAAAGGTGAAAGGACTAAGAATACATGAATTGAACATACTAAATTGAAAGTATAAAAAAGTAGACAACAATGCCTATATAATTCATTCATCCAGATGCAATCTCTGCTAACACTTCTTGTTTCAATACATGTTTTATGTGATTGAAACATTATTACAAACAGATATTTTATTTTGCTTTCTTCCCTTATCATCACATAATAAACAATTTCTCATGACATAAAAACTCGTGAACATGATTTTAAATGGCTGTATCATATGTCATTATATCCAGCAATTTATTTAACCATTCCTCTAATGGTTAGGTCTTCTGTGTTTTTGCTTATCTTCACTACAAATGATGTTTACATAAAAAGCTGTGTACCTAAATTATTATTTCCTGAGATTTAGGATATATATTTAAGTAGCATTCCCAGATTCTTTTTTAAAAATAATTAAAGCGGTAGTAGCAAAAAACTACATTTGGTATTTCTACTCAGTAGTGTATTGACCTGAGGTCCTGCCATAGAGATGAATGTAGCTCCAAGCTGATTTATCACTTATCAATAAAAGTTACTGATATACAGAGGACATCCTCCTCTGTGCCCAAGATGTAAGGTAGACTGAGATGAAGATGGCACAGGTCTTGCTTTTGTGGACTGATTGTTCAGGGAATAAGGAAGAATTCAGGACAGCTTCAGAGAAGAGGTGACATTTTAACTGGTCTGAATGATGAACAGGGTTTTGCTAGACAAGAAATTAAGTGCAGGAAATAAGCAAAGGCATGGAAGCACAATTTCATTAAGTGCTGGGATCATGGAAGTGTTTATTAAGCATTAAAGTGACACTGTCACATTTGTGTTTGAGAATTCTCTGGCAATGTTCTAGATCTAGGAGGATGGATTGGTAGTGGAAGTGGAGATAGATATTAAGGGTGGTAGACAAATTAGGGGACGCTTGATAAACAGGCAGGATTAGTGGAAATGGGATGGAGGAAATAGTTTTAAGAAGTATTTGGGGACAAGGATTTAGAACAACTGGGTGTAGCAGATGAAGGGGAGAAATTTTATTCAAGAGTACCTTCCTACTGAATTTACAATCCTAGCTATGCCACTGACTAATTGTATGACTTTTGCGAAGTCTCAATCTATCAGGACTTCAATTTCTAAACCATAAAATGAAGAGATTAGACTGGATCAAAACTAGATTGGACTCATGATGTTACCTTCCCCTCATATCAAGGCAGATGTCACTAACTGAACAGAGTCCATTTCCTTGTTGAGTCTGGACAGGACTCTAGGGAGGTACCACCAAAGAGGGAATGTAGAAGTATTGAAGCTTGCCTTGGACATGATTATCTCTAAGTTTATTCCTAGCTCTAAAAGGATGATTGTAAATTACATCATCACATTCTTCAACAGGAAGTGAAATTAGAAAAACTACTACTTAATAAAGACCTGTGAGTAGTACTAAATTTGAAATAATGTGAGCTTATTTCCACCTTCGGGAGCTTTGACTTTAAGCACAAAAATGTCTCACGGTCAGGGTATAAATAACAAGCAACACTAAACAATCAAATTGACACTTGGTTTCCTCTAATTAAAGAAGATACTTAGTTTTCTTAGAATAAAACATGCATACATTTTCATGACTTTAGATTAAATAACGGTTTCTTAGATAAGGCATCAACAACACTAGTGACAAAACAAAAAATAGATAAACTGGACTTTATCAAATTAAAATCTGTCCTTCAAAGGTCACCACTAAAAAAGCGAAAAGATAATGCACAGGATCGAAGGAAATATTTGATTATTATATATCTGATAAGGGGTTTATATTCAGAATATCTAAGAAAATTTATAATGTAATTATAAAAAGAAAGACAAATAACCCAATTTTTTAAATAGGTGAAGTATTTGAATAGAATTTTCTTCAAGGAAATATATAAATGACTAATAAGCACATGAAAAGATGCTCAACATCATTAGTTTTAAGGGAGATGCAAATCAAAACCACAACAATATATCATTTCTTTCATAGCTATAATAAAAAAGATAGGTAATAACAAGTTCTGTTGAGGATGTGGAGAAATTGGAACCCTTATATATTGCTGGTAGAATTGTAAAATAGTGCAGTTACTTTGGAAAATAGTTTTGTAGTTACTTAAAAGGTAAATATGGAGTTAGCATATAACCTAGTAATTTTATTCCTAGGCATATGCACAAGAGAAGTGAAAACATATGTCACACAAAGATTTGTACCTGAATGTTCATAGAGTATTATTCATAATAGCTCAATAGTGGAGTCAATACAAATGTTCATTCACTGATGAATGGATAAACAAAACATGGTATATCCATACAATGGAATGTTATTGGACAAAAAAGAGGAGTGAAGTACTAATAGGTGCTACAATATGGATGAACCTTAAAAACATTATACTAAGTGAAAGAAGCCAGACATAAAAGTCATTTATAGTGTGATTTCATCTATATAAAATGTCCAGACCAGGCAAATCTATAGAGACAGAAAATAGGTCAGTAGTTATGCTGAGAGGGAATGAAATAGGAAGCAACTGCTAATGGGCACTGGTTTTCTTTTCAGGGTGATGAAAATGTTCTGGAATTAGATAGTAGTGATGGTGAACATTGTGAATATGCTAAAAAAAAATTTGTAACTTTAATTTGTATACTCTCAAAAGGGTGAAATTTATGGTATGTGAATTATATCTTAATAGAGATGTCATATTAAAAAATACAGTGGGAAATGATCAGAAAGCTTAAGCAGGAGGAGAATGGCATAATTTGTGTTTTTAAAAACCCAGCCACTATGTGGAGCAGAGATGGGGGTGGATGGGAGAAGTTAGACCAATCAAGAGAATCGAGCAATAGCCCAAGTGAAAAACATAGTTGCCTAATATTGGGAATAGCTGTAGCAATGAAGATAAGTGGAAATTTTTGAAATATATTTTGAAGGTTGAATCTACTACTTTTTTTTTGGATTAAATGTGGGGAGTGAGAGAGCAGGAGGTATTAGGAATGATTCATAAGTTTCTAGCTTGGGCAACTAAACGAATAGTAATGCTATTTACCACTGGAGAAGATTAATTTATGTCTCACTCAAGCCCTATGAATAAGTCATACCCTAAACATTTGATAGGCAAAGAAATTGAGGATCAAAGTTGTTAATTTTCCCAAACCAAACAGCTAGTAAGAGAAAGCATCAGACTTGGAGCTCTGTTCTAATTCAGAAACCCACATGTTTTCCACTGAGTAATCTGCTGCTTGTGTTCTCTTTGCTATACTTGAAGATGCACATTACATCAGGAATTTCATTTAAGAAGATAACATTTACAGAAGATAAAACCAAATTTTTAAAAAAGTGAATTAGTGTGCATCTTTGGCTTTTAAGAAAAAAAGATAAATGTGCATAAATTTATAATCTGATTGTTTACTAAATTGAACTTTTCATATATAAAGAAATAAATTGTTTTAGCATTCATGTGAGAAAAGAAAACAAGTGAATTTATGACATTTCCAATTATTAAATGTTAGAATTTAGAGAACAATTCTACAGTTCAGTGGGTTACATATACAGTTTTTGGTTCTTTGACAGCTGGAAGTATTCACTCTAAATGCTTTTTTTAGTGCTTTCTTTTGGCTTGGCACAACTAACTTTTGTTATTAACTTTTACATGCAATTTTGGACAAATATTTCATTCTTAGGCTAACCAATATTATTAAAATAGAAGAAACAGATCCCAGAGAGGCCCTAACTGCTCCCCACATATTAGCCAAAGAGAAAGGACATTCCCTAAGGGAAGATGGGGTCAGGATTCAGAAAATTGAGAAGATGTGAAGAAAGCGTAGAGAAAGCTTCACAGAGAAGCAACCCAAGTAAGCAAACACCACACTGGGGTATTGGAGAGACCAGAAACACTTGTGCTCAATGACATATGTCGGGCACTGAGCTGCAGCCTTGAATTTGTGTCTTTTCAGATTAAGGCAGAGTGTCTCAACATTTTTAAACCTCTGCTCTCTTAGTTGAAACTCTACTTCAGCTTCTCATAGTCTCTATTCTCTACTAGCTGAGATTTTGATATACTTCTGGGGTCATATTATCCTTAGTGCTTTGCCATCAGCCAAAATTAATTGAACTTCACTGTTGGCACTTTGTATTACTTTACATTTTTTGGTATAAATTTGTATTATAACATTTAATATGGCTTTTCAAACAACAAACCACCTCTGTTTCTCCAGCCCCAACAAAGAAAGCAATTTCTCTTTTTTTTTTTGCTTCCTCTCTTTCTTTTGTTTGAAAATCAGGAATTAAAGAATTAACAGTAATTCCATAGTTGATACAATGGAGCAATTGACACTTTCACCTTTAGCATGGAGAAATGTATCAGAGAAAATCTAGAACGGAGGATAGTGACACCAAGTTTTGAAACAAGAAAAAGATGGTGAAGGACATCAGGAAATGAGGGCTGTAGGTGGGTGAGATTGTTTTTTTTCTGTGCCTACCAGACTGGTGTCCTGGTTAGCCTTCTATTGCCATGCTTGATCTCTAGGTCTTAGGATTTTAGAATAGCTGTTCTCTATAGTTGGGAAGCTCAGTAATTTTCCAGAAGACTGAGCTTCCGTGCACATTTCTTGTTTCTGTTGTGCATCAATGGGTCTCAAGTGCTCTCTAGTGAGAGGAGACTTTATTTTACTAGAATAGGCAGGGACATAATCTAGACAAAGAAAGCACACTGTGGAGATGAGGAAAGATTATCTGGCTTGGATACTTCACATGCTAAAAATACGCAATAAAATTATATTGAGAAAAATGGGATTTATTGTAATAACACCCAGGTGCTGGCCCTGAGCCTGGAAAGGAGCCAGGAATGGGTGCTGCTCCAGGGGCTCGAGGCTCCATCGGTCTTTCAGAAGACACTCGGTTCTTCTGTTCTTTCCTTGTCACCTCTCTTCTTCCCTCTGGGAGTTTCTTCTGCTTTCTTGTAGTTTCTACTCCTTATTTTTGTCTTGGCTATTGTGGCCACAAACCTACTTGGGCATCACTCTATGCATCCTTTTGGCTTTTGCACTTCCAGCTGCTAAATAACTCCTTTTCTTGTTATTTTTCAGCTCAAATTGCTGGCAGACAGAAGCTGCCTAGCCATGTTCGGACTGGAAATCATGACCAGCTCTCGTAGAGCCCATACCTGTTTAGGTCAAGGATCCCTTTAGGTCCCATCAGCCATTCGAGAAGAGGCTGGTAGAAAATGTGACTGCCTGACCCACAAGCAGTGTCAGCAGACAGACAGCATGGAGCCTACTCAGCACAGCACTGCTGTTCCTGGAGGTAACGATGACTGCAGCAATAAAGATTTAGCTGCATGACCAGTGCTCCCCTCTAGGAATTCCAAGTCAGTGAGTCACCCTATGGGAATCCCACACTGAAGATGTCCCCAAAGCTTTTATTGCTTCAATGTCAGTCTCTTAAACTAGGGAAACTGAGGCAGCTTAGCAACCTTTTCAAAGGGGTAGCTAACATTGAAACAAAATAAACACACATTCTTTAATACTGCTATGGGCCTAAATTACTGCTTGGTCTTCTTTACTGTGTTGGGAGGCGGCCAGCATTGCCACCATACACAGCTCTGTAGGTTGTGACTGCACAACTCCAGGGAGTTCTTTTTTCACATTATCATCTTTACCCTTGTCTCACCTTTGCCTTTCACCCCTGCCACATTTTCCCATCCATAGGGAAGAGAGAACAAGGGCAAAGAAAGAATTCCAAATCTACTTCTTATCCCTCATATCATAAGGTTCTCTTCTAAATACGTACACCCATGGTGGCCCATTTCATCCTCCCTGTGCTATGAGTGTGTCCTGGGACCATAGTAAAGAGTTTTCTGACTCAGTCCATTCAGGCTGTTATAACAAAATACTATCACAGACTAGGTATTTTATGAACAACTTGGCTGGAAAGTCCAAGATCAAGGTGCCAGCCTTGTCACCTTTTGATGAGGGTCCTCTTCCTGGTTAATAGTCAGTGCCTCCTAGCTGTGTCCTCACACGGCAGAAGGGGCAAGGCATCTCTCTGGAGCCTCTTTTATAGACACTAATTCCATTCATGATTTAAGCACTTCCCAAGGACACATCTACGAATACCATCACCTTTGGGGGTTTAGATTTCAACACATGAATTTGGCGGGAACATAAAGATTCAGACCATAGAATGGTTTTCTTTTCTCAAGGTGAATTAAGGAAGTATGCCCCAGTTGCCTCTTGACTTTAGCGTCTGGAAGGGTTCTTTTCCAAGAGGTTATGAAAGCACTGAAAAGAAAGAGGACAATGAGTGGAAGACAAACCTGATCTGCTTCATAATTTTGCCCCTGTCAGCCCTAGTATAGGAATATTCACATTGCCGTTAGCATGAGGACAAGCAGCTTGAATCAGTGTGGCCCAGGACAAAAATGGCTTGATCTGGGGACTGAAATAATGTTTGACAGAGACCTACAGACCTCTCTTATCTCTCCTCTCCAGCAGTTTCTGTCACCCCTTTAGAAAATCAAAAGGTTGCAAAAGGTGGAGGGATTGCCATTGGAAGTGGCGTCAGGTAAGGCTGAAAAGGAAGTCTATACTTTATTTGCACCATTTTACATACAGTATCTGTATCTATTTAGTTGACAAAGAGGAAGGGAATCACTACTTACTGGTGTTTCTTAATGGTTCATATTTCTCTGCTTCTGGAACACACCCAGTACTTTCTGCCTTAAACATTAAAGTTCTTTGCTTTGAACTCTGCTAAGTTCAAAGCTTAGCAAAATATGATTCTCCTTAGCTAAAATGTTAAAAAAAAATTTTTTTTACTATGAAAAAAATAGAAAAGATAGTCTAACAGTACAATATACCCGGTAGAGGGTTGGATGAAGGTGCCCCAAAAGATATGTCTATGTTCTAACCCTGGGAATCTATGAACGTGACTTTTTTGGAAAAAAGGTCTTCGTAGATATAATTCAGTTAGGGATCTTGAGATGAGATCATCCTGGATTACTTAGTGGGCCCTAAATCAAATAACGAGTGTTCCTATAAGAGACGGAAGAGAAGACACAGACACAGGGAAGAAGGCCCTGTGACCATGGAAGCAGAGACTGGATTTCAGCAGCCACAAGCCAAAGAAAACCAGGAGTCACCAGCAGCTGGAAGAGGAGAGGAAGAATTCTCCCCTAGAGTTCCAGAGGGGCTGTGGTTCTGCTGACACCTTGATCTCAAACTTCTGGTCTCCAGAACTGTGAGAGAATACGTTATTGTTGTTTTAGGCCCCCAAGTTTGGAATCATGTGTTATGGCAGCCAAGGAAATTAATATACCCATCACTTAGGTTCAAAGTGACAATTTTGTCATATTTGTTTCATCTATTCTTTTTCTTTCTCTTTCTTCCTTCTTCCTTCCCTCCCTCTCTTTTTCTCCTAGCCTTTCCCCACCCCTCCCTTCCCCTCTTCTCTCTCTCTTTCTTTCCCCTCTTTCTCTTCAGTCTGAAGTGTTTTAAAGCATATTCCAATTATGTCATTTCATCCCTGCATACTTCAGTATACACCTCAGAATTTATGGATATTTTAAATTTTAATAGCCATTAAACAACTAAATAAATAACATCTAAATAACAAAAAATAAGTCTGTGATATTCAAAATGTTTTTTTAACATTTTCTTTTAATTCTATCTCTGAAATCTTGTTAGATTTCTCACTCCTCTTTGAATTACTCTTCGTTTTCTAGCTATCTTTTTAGAAAATAAATGTCTTGGATTAAACCATTAATTAACGTCTTTACAGGTTTTAGTCCTAAGTGTATGAGTGGCAAATATCTCAGAGTTTTTCCCCACTCAATGGTGAAAGAATTCTTGGAATTCTTTCTATGGTTAAAAATAAATATTTCTTTAAAAAATAAAGATTTCCTTTTTTCTTTATAATATAAACTTTTGTCTAGGATTGACATTCAGAACTTCAAAGTCATATTGGAAGTGAAGGAGAATAAACTCGTAATAGAGAAAAGTAAGTTAGATTTCAAAATTTCCCCAAATGTATAAGAGTTTTGCTTTGAAAAATGAAATAGATTTTTAAAGAAAAGACGAAACCAAGAAGTTATTGGCTTTTAAATAATTATCTCTCACAAGTTTCCCTTTTCTCTGAGAAATTTCTCTACCAGTTTAAAAACAACAACAACAACAACAACAACAACAACAACAACAACAACAACAAATTTATGCTCTGAATAATTGCATTTGGAAATATGGAACCTGTGGACTGCATTCCAGTGATTGCTGTTACAGAAGCATACCCATTTGGCACTTTACCTGTGTTTGTTTCTAAAATTAATTTTCTCTTTTTAGGAGATTAATGTTGATAATTTCCACTCTCCCCTAATGAGAGAGGTTAAGGGTAAATCATTCTTATGAAAAGGGAGGATTGATAACCTTTTAGGGGATATGGTATGAGGGGTACAGCCAGGATCCTTTGCCTGAAAAATACCCTCCATATCCTAGGTTACTATCTTCATTCTAAGGTACTCCTTGACAAAATGTAAATACTCCTTTGGAAAATCATACCTTTACAGGTTCTGAGATATGTCGGTGAAGGGAACAAGAAGGTCAAGATTACTGTGACTGACCACTAACTGAGAGCTAGACTTGCAAAAATTGGGTACTGAATATTTTCGGGAGACAGAAGAGATGATAGTGCCATCAGGAGGAGATAAAAACATCTTGAATAACAGAAAAGTGGGAAGGTACGCACCATAAAAACTCTCTACCTTCCTCTCTCATTGTTCTTCCTTCAGACCTGGTTCCCAGAGGCTGAAGGCTGCCTTGGCTACCTGGGCAATTTCTGAGAAGTAACTTTTTTTCTGACTGAAAACAGTGGAACCTTGTCATCTAAGTGGGTTTATTTAGATCTTGAGATCTAGCCAAGTGACTCCTCCTCTCTTGTCTCCACTCATATATGTTCCGTGAATGGTTCCTTTCAGCAAGGCAACTGTGCCTCCTTCCTGAAGACTTTGAAGCCCTTGATTTATGCAACTTGTTTGTTTGTGCTTAAATAAAGCCTTTGGCAGAATAAAGAAGCTTGTTTAAATCTTTCTTTCTGATAATATTTCCTTCTATCTTTACCCAGTCAAGGGGAAAGAACAAAGTATCTGACCTACACACAGTTTATAGCACAAAGGGGAACTAAGAATAATGTAGCTTGAATGCCAACATTTGTCTACCTTTCTTGGTTACTTACTGCCTTAGCGTGCTTGGCACTATAGCACAAGAAAGGGAAAAGAGTTAAGTAGAAGTCTTTCAAAATATAAAAGAGGTTTAGTTTTGGCTCAACTCTTAAAATGCTTGGAAGTCACCATTCCTATCCTTTCAACAAGAAAAAAAGCTGGATAAATTGAAAATCAATGACTTTTCTTAAACCTGTCAGAGAAATGAGGTCACAGGTCCGACTACCATTCTGAAATCTAGAGAGACAGGTGAACACAGAGAATAACCTGGAGCAACAGCTGCTACAGTCATAAACTGGTAGGAATATTCCAATGGTAATTTTGATGAGTTGCTAGAGGCTGAGTGTGGAGTAGTTTGAGAGTGAGAAATTCAAGGGGGCCCAGTCTAACAGAACCCCCATACTTTCAGGGTTTTACCTATAGGAACCAAGTTCTTAAGATGAAGATCTGAGAAATGTCCCCTCATATTTCTGACTGGGGGAGGGGAAAAGTAACCATTTTCAAATTCATCTAGAGTCTTCTCCATGACAAGGTCCTGCTCTCTAAAGGCAACAACACTACTAGAGCCTTATCTACTTGGAGGAAGGGCAATTAGTCAACTACAGCTTCCTCTAGCCTTTTGTTTCCTCTAGGCAGAAGATAAAAAGGATAGGAAATATTTCTGAAGATCACAGCTCAGAGATCCAGGCCCACTGAAAGACTGAGATTTAGTTATAAGATTATAGAACACTTCCTATGCCTCACACTTTACCATCAAATCAACAGGGCTCCAGCATTGTAACCATAGGTTACAACTAAAGAAAATGTAAGATACAGACTCTTTTAAACCCTAGGGAAATCAAAAGGAAATAAGAGAGAGAAGAAAACACAAGAACATCAGAAGAAATTGAATTTTCTTGCATCTAAATCTACAGAAAACATGAAACATAGCACCAATTCCTAGGTAGATTAACATAAAATCTCATAGTAAGACTTGTTAATGAGTGTTTACTATCTAAAATGTCATGTCCCACTTTCAGCAAAAAATGGCAAGCAATGTTAAAAGGCAAAGAAAAACACAGTCTAAAGAGACAAACTAAGCATTAGAATTAGATTCAGATATGATATAGATTTTGGAATTATCGGATAGCAAACTTGAAGCAAGTAGGATTAGTAAATTAATGAATTTAAAGAAAAAAATAGACAATGTGCAAGAATAGATGGATAATGGAAGCAGAGAAATGGAAACCTTAAGAAAGAATAAAAATAAATGCTAGAAATCAAAAGAATGAACAAAATAAAGAAAGCCTTTGACACAGTAGACTGGACATAGCTGATGAAAGAATCAATGAGCTTAAAGATATGTCAATAAAAATTTCCCAAACTAATATGTAAAGAGAAAAAAAGAATGAGAATAAAGAACAGAATATGCAGCAACTGTGGGAAAATTACAAAAGGTGTAACATATGTATGATTGGAATAGCAGAAAGAGGAAAAAAAAAGAATAGAAGAACTATCTCAAGTAATAATGATTGAGAATTTCCCAAAATTAATGACAGACATAAAACTACATATTCAGGAAGCTCAGAGAATACCAAACATGATAAATGGTAAAAATCTACACCTAAGAATATCACATTCAAATTGCAGAAAATCAAAGACAAAGAGAAAATCTTGAAAGAAGATAAGTAAGGAGGAAGTGGAACTTTACTCATAGAGGAACAAAGATAGGAACTATATGTGACTTCATTAGAAACCATGTGAGCAAGAAGGGAGTAGAGCGAAATATTTAAAATGTTGAAAGAAAATTCTACCAACCTATAATTCTTTATTTAGTGAATTTATCCTCCTCTGAAAGTGAAGAAGACCAAAAAAAAAAAAAAACAAAACAAAACTTAGACAAACAAAAAATGAAGGAATCCATTACCAGTAGACCTGCCCATAAGAGATGTTAAAAGTAGTTCCTCACAGAGAAGGAAAATTACATAGGTCCTAAACTCAGATCTACATAAAGAAAAGAAGGATGTTGGAGAGGAAATAATAAAGGTTGAACGAGAACTTTTTTAATTCTTAATTTATCTAATAGATAACTTTGTTCATATATATAGATAAGTGAAATCGATGACAGAAATGTTATAAAGGATTGGAGGAAGGAATCAGGAATATTCTATGGAAAGCTGCCTGCACTATCCATAAAGCTGTATAGTGTTATTTGAAAGTAGACAGGCTAGTTGTAAATATGTATTGCAAACTCTAGGTCATTCACTAAGAATTTTTTTGAAAAGAAAGTATAATCGATGTGCTAAGAGAGGAGAGAAAATGCAATCACATAAAATGCTCAATTAAAACCAGAAAAGGCAGTGGAAAAGGACAAAAAATTTTAGAAAAAGAAACAATGAACAAATGCAACAAATAGAAAATGGTTACAAACATGGTAGATATTAATTGTCTAAGTAACACCAATTAAAAAACATAGACTATTAGGGTGGATTAAAATATAAGACCCAAACTATATGTTTTCTATATGTTTTAGGTATAAAGGCAGAGATAGGTGAAAAGTAAAGGGATGGAGGAAGTTATATCATGCTACACTCATCAACAGAAAGCTGGAATAGCATACTAAGGTCAGACTTCAGAATAAGGAAAATTATCATGGATAAAAAGAAGCATTATATTATGATAAAGTGTTGACTTCTTTAAGAAGGCATAACAATACTTAATGTGTATGTACCTGACAGCAGAATCAACATACATGAGACAAAAACTGAAAGAACTGCAAGAAGAAACAAAAGAATCCACTGTGATAGTTTCAACATCCTCTATCAGTAATTAATAGACCCAGTAGGCAGAAAATCAGTAAGGATATAATTGAACTGAACTGCACCATTAATCTACTGGACCTAAATAAGTGACACTTGCAAAATATAGGTTAGCCTTACTTCAAACAAAATTGGAAATATAAATATACATATACTTAGGAAACCAATAAGTTTAGGTGTGATAAGTTAATATATAAAATAATTCTTCAGTTTACTAAAGTATATTTATTTTATTCTACCTAATAATTTTTATAGATTTCCTTTAAATGTTTAAATTATGAATTCATTTGGAAGTTTCAAATTTATTCTATCAGAAATAGAATTGTGAAATAAATCATCATAAACCCCTATAAATATTTGGAAAAGTGAACTTCAAAAGCACCAGTGGATATCACTGGTGATGTGGCCAGCATACAACCTCCTAAGCAGCCCTTGCCAAGGGACTTATCTTGTGATTTGTGGTGCTTTTCCTTACTAAATCTGAAGGAGACGGTGACAGAAGAATGCTGCTTTTCCAAACCAAAGGCCCCACTTTTTAGTGGCAGTTAGAGAAAAGAGTGTGTATGTAGGACCATTCCTCCAGGGCTTCCCTGGTTGCCTGTCTGCTCTTGTAACCTCTGACATTCAATCATTCTTTTAATAACATTTACTGGCCACCTGCTATGGGCCAGGCAGTGCCCCAGTGACCACAGACATTTGGATTAACTTTTGGGTCATTAACATCACTATGTACATCAAAACGATGATGACAGTTTCCAAAAAGTAGAAATTTTCAACACAAGTAATTCGCCTAACTTTGCATCTATTTATCAGCCACATGATTCTCAGGTGAATGGAATTAGAGTCATAATAAACTAAGGCCAGCTCTTTATCTCTATCCTCCTCTCTTCCTGTTCTCTGGCCATACAGAAACAAAAGTCCCAGTTAGCGAGTTAGGGCTTTTTTTTCCCCCCTAAGAGAACTTCACAGAGGATTTATTAAATTTTTCATTAATTTTTTTTTTTTGTCATTACGCTATCATTAAGTTCTCCCATTGAACCCTTGGTGAGTTTTCTCTAGGACCTCAGGTAATTGTATTTATTCATCTAGTACTCATTAAGTGCAAGATGCTGTGCTGGGATTATTTGAAATGCAAAACTAAATAAATTTCAGCCATTGTCCTCTGTTGGTTGGAAATCTATGATATTCCTTTCAAACAGTTCCTGTAAGGTTCTTACTTATGTTCTGCATTTCACAAATTTGGTTACTTTTATTTAATTATGTTTTCTTCCTCAGTTTTCATATCTTTTGGAAGCATCATACATGGTATAAGAATAATATAACTATCTTTGTATATGTATTTATAATTCCATAATTATAAAAAAAAAAAAACAAAACAAAACAAGATCTTCCTTAGCACAGATTTAAGAATTGCAAGATCTGGGTTTGAGTCACATCTGTGGCCGTGTGGCCTCAGAGCAACCACTTAAACTTTCTTTTACTTTCAGTTATTTACCCATAAAATAGGACTAAATATTTCTGCCTTATTTATTGCACAGTTTGTGCATGTGTGTGTGTATCAAATGATCAAATGTATGTGCAATTGTTTTTTACAATATAAAATAATATACAGATGTAAGTTGTTATTATTAAAAGTTTGTAACGGAATTGCCCTCAGGGTTTGCTTATGTGCACAACACAAAATGCCATAGAAATAGTAACTAAGGCCAGAATTTGGCTCAGGGCACTTAACTACAGCGATTTTTTTAAGAGCAGATGGAAAAAAAATCAAAGACTTTTTACTCAAAGCAGAAAACTTTGAAACAAGAGTCCACACTTGGCAAGGAGATAGTTCCTAAGTGGATCTCCTTGAAGAAAATTCAGAGGATGAAGGCCAGCTTCAGAGAGCAGGAAGTGAAAGAGAAAAATCTTTAATGTTATCATCTTTCTCCTCCACCCTTGCTTAGAATTCCTTATCTAATCAACTGGAGACACACATCATAACAGTCAAACAATAAAAATGGGGTGTAGTTGAAGTATGGATCATCACAGAGCCCAAAAAACATTCTGGTCAGATTGCTATCATCATGCTCAGAGGGCACTAGACTCTACTTTCACTTTTAGAGGAACTACAAATAAATGCCTTTCCTGGATTTCTGAAGTATTTTGTGGTTAAATCTTGTTAAGATGTAGTATTAAAAATTATATTATGTTCACAGAACCTAGCAAAGAAGCAAAGTTTATGGTTAGTTCCCCTGAGATGAATCAGTAAGTAATAGAGAATGCCGTGAAGTAGGGGAGAGGAAGAACTTCAGCCACTGCTGATTTTTCCAGTTTGGATGTGCATGTGTTACGCTAGTTCTAGAAAAGGAGAAATAAAAGAGGTTATCAGAAGTTCGTTTCATGTAAGATAGAGAGATGGTTCAAGTGAGAAGTGGGTGAAGGGAACTGGAGAGTATTAACTGCTTCAAGTAAAAAAAAAAAAAGAATAATATCTCACACCCATTAGGAATGGCCACTACCAAAAACAAAACAAAATAAAACAAAACAGAAAATAACAAAACAAAACAAAACAGAAAATAATAAAACAACAAAACAGAAAATAACAAAACAAAACAAAATAGAAAATAACAAGTGTTGGTAAGAATGTGGAGAAACTAGAATCATTGTTCATTGTTGGTAAGATTATGAAATGGTGCAGTCGCCTCTATTGAAATAATATGGTAGATTTAAAAATAAAACTACCCATGTGATCCAGCAGGCCATTTCTGGGCATATATCCAAAAGAACTGAAAACAGAATCTAAAAGAGATGTTTGCACACCCATGTTCATAGCAGTGTTATTTGCAATAGCCAAGAGGTGGAGGCAACACAAGTGTCCATTGATAGATGAATGGATAAGCAAAATGTGTGCTATATGCATACAATGGAATATTATTCAGCCTGAAAAAAAGGGAATTCTGTTATATTCTACAACATGAATGAATCTCGAGGACATTATGTTAAGTGAAGTAAACCAGTCAAAGAAAGGCAAATACTCTATGATACTATTTATATGAGGAAACTAGAGGATCCAAAATCATAGAGACAGAAAGTAGAAAAAGTTGTGAAGATATGTTGCACAACAATGTGAATACACTAAACACTACTGAATTGTATACTTAAAAATGGTTAAGGTGGTAAATTTTATGTTATGTGTTTTTTACCACAATTAAAAATTTTTTTAAATATCTAAAAAATAAAAACCTAAATGCAACTTAATTGCCCAGACTAACTTTATAGCTAATGAGCAAGTTCTATGCTTACAGATTTTGATGGTCTCCTATGCCTATAAGTTCTATGACCTTTTGAACAGCATTCAAAAGACTACCACCTTCTTGGAGAGGGGCCCCTTGACCCGTCCATCCCCTCTGTCTTCCCTTCTGCCACCTCTCACAAGCTCCATGTTCTGCGGTTCCTGCCCTGGTCTGCATGCATCTTCTCACATGGCGCCCCTTCTCTGTAGTGTCCACCCTTCATCTTTGCCAATAGAAGTCTCATCCATCTGCTAGGTTCATTCATATATCCTGCTGAACCTTCCCCGATTGCCCCTGAGTCAGTGAGCTCCCCTCTGCTGGGTTTGTAGCTTGTAATTTGTGACTTTCTGCCCTGTGTCCTACAAGCTTGTAAATCTCAGTAGCAACTAGCTCTCCACAGGCAGGGCTGGCATTCGGCATCTTCACAGCACCAGTAGCCAACAAATGTTTAATGTAAAGCGAATCATGTCACTCTTCTGCTGAGAATCTTCTGCTGTCCATAGAGACTTATATAAGGGCTTCAAAGGACTTACAGTCTCCTGCAGCCTGCTTTTCTTCTCTCATCTCCTATCACTTTCCTCTCATTCACACTGGTCCTGCCTCCTGGCCTCTTTGCTGTTCCCTGGACCTACTTGGTGTGTTTTCAGTTTAGGGCCGATTTTTCCACCTGGAAAGTTCCTCCCTCAAATTTCTACCTGGCTCACTTTTTCAACTCCTCAGGTCTTTGCTCTAAAGTTACTGTCTGGAAACGTCCTTTCCTAACTGTCTGTCCAACTCATCTTCACCCCAGAATTCCCTACCCTCTTTCCTGTGCTTATTTTTCTCTGTCATACTTACCACCAGGTTACATATATATTATTTATTTGTTTGGTCTTTTGCAAGCCCCATGAGGGCTGGTATTATTTTGCTTTCTTATTCACTGCTTTTTAAAAATCTTCATCACCTTGTACAGTGCCAGTGCATAGTAAACTTCCAATAAATAGTTGTCCAATTCATTAAATGATTGAATGACAGAAAACACTTGCAGTCTAAGAGTATTGAATGCTTTCTAATTATAATTCAAATCTTTTTTTTCTGTGAGCACTCATCCTTGGGCTTGGGGGAAAAATTGCAATACAAGACCTTCTTTGTGTTCATTACACAGAATTTAACCTGTACTAAGTAGCTAGCAATTGATTGATGTTTTTCTGTTGGCACACTCTTTAATTATTTCCTGTAAGGAATCAGAGCAAAGGTCATGTTGAATAATCACTCAATTAAGCCTTTAGATGATGGTGATGTGTAAACAGATTTATTAGTCCGTATGTGTAATTAATTCTCACATTACCTTGCAGGTTGCTTTAACATTGTAGTAACATGATTCCTGTTAACTTGCTACTATATTACATTATGAGTCCCAATCTTTTGGTAAGCCCAGCTCCCAACATTTTGTTGTGAAAATTTTCAAACATATAGGCAAATAGATTTTACAGTGAGTCTTCATATACAAGTCTCCTAGATTCTGCTATTAACATTATAACATGTTTGGTTTAACACCTAACTGTCCATTTTATCTATCTATAATTAAGTCTCTCTCTCTCTCTCTCTCTCTCTCTTTGGCTAAGTACAGTGTACATTATTGATGGTACATGATAAGGTAGGGTTCCCTAAGCCCCTCCCCTTCTTCACGGATCTGGAATGGAAACTGTATCAAGGACAGGAATTTTTCATTGTGTTGGAGATTGAGTTGGGGCAAAGACTCCCTAGCAGCTGAGAATCTCTCTCTTCCTCTCATGCTTTTGCTGGAGCTGGTGGTCCAGGAGGTTTTACTCCTTGTAGATCATGTGGACCATAAGGGCTACCGCCCTTTTGCTATAGCCAAATTCATTGTCATACCAAGAAATGAGTTTGACAAAGTAGTGACTGAGAGCAATGCTAACCCCAAGCTTTGAAGGTGGAAGGGTAGGTGTCATTGTTGAAGTCATAGGCTATAACTTGGTCTTCAGTGGAGCCCAGGATGTCCTTTAGGGGATTCTCTGATGCCTGTTTCACCACCTTCTTGATGTCATCATATTTGGCAGCTTTCTCCAGGTGGCAGGTCAGATCCATGATCAACGCATTGGGGGTGGAGACCTGGAAGGCCATGCCAGTGTTTCACATTCAGCTCAGAGATGACCTTACCCACAGCTTGGCAGCACCAGTAGTAGCAGGGATCATGATCTGGGCAGTCCTTTGGCCATCACATCACAGCTTCCCAGGGGGGCCATCTGTGATCTTCTGGGTGGTAGTGATAGCATAGACCATGGTCATGAGTCTCTCCATAATGCCAAAGATGTCTTGAATTACCTTAGCCAGGCTTTTTTAACTATATATTTACCTATCCCTAGTAAAGTCTTTTTTTTTCCTCCTTAAAGTGTAGTTTTGATCTCAACATAAATTTTGCAGGGGGATACAAATGTTCATTCTATGTAAACTATTATTTTGTTCAAAATGTTTTACATTTTTTTGTTGTGACCTCTTCTTGATCCATGGGTTATTTAGAATTATACTGTTTAATCTTCCAGTATTTGAGAGACATTCTAGTTAGCATTCTGTTAATTATTTCTAGCTTAATTCTACTAGAATGAGAGAAATCTATATAATTTTAATTTTTTGAAATTATGGAGACACTTTTTTGGTCCAGGATATAATCCATTTTGTTAAATATTTCATGTGTACTATAATTGTTTGTATATTTGCAGGTGTTGAGCATAGTGTCCTTTTTATATCAATTAGCTTAAGTTTTCTAGTGTTGTTAAAATATGTTGTTTAATTGTTTACATCTAAACTGGTTTATTTATCTGCTCGTTTTATCAGTTTCTGAGTTATGTTAAATTTTCTATTATATGTGTAGATCTGTCCATTACTCTTTTTCATTCTGTCAATTTTTCCTTTATGTATTTCGAAGCTATGGTTTTAAAGTAAATGTAAACTTTGGATTATTATATCTTCCTGTTGATTTGGTCATTTACCAGTTTATGAAATGTCCCTTTTTATCTCTAGAAATAGTTCTTGCTTTAAAATCTGCTTTATCTGATTTAGTAGAGCTACTTTAGATTTATTTTGGTTAGTATATGCATAGTTCACCTTTTTTCATCATTTTTTCAATCTATATCTTTATAATTAAAGTGCATCTTTTTTTGAGCAGCACAAAAGTTTTTTTGAAATTTAGACTGAAATCTTTGTACTTTAATTGGAATGTTTAACCCATTCACATTTAATATGATGACATATATGAGTACAGGTGTGAGGTTCATAAAGCTTCTTGAATTTATTGTTTGGTGCCTTTAATCAGTTTAAATTCTCAGCCATTATTTCTTTAAATATTGTATTTGCTAATCCTCTATCTCCTCTCCTTCTGGAACTCTGATTTTATATGTGTATATATTAGGTTTGCACATGTTTCATATGTCTCTTACGCTCTTTTCTATCCTGGGTTTGCCTGTTTTTCCTTGCTGTACTTCACTTTGAATATTTTTACTTATCTATCTTCTAGTTCATGATTACTCTTTTTTGCTATTTCTATTTGCTTAATTACAGTGTTTTTTTAAGTTTTATAATTTCCATTTAATTTTTTCTATAGATTCCATTATTTTGCTGAAATTCTCTATCTTTTAATTAATTTCTTGAACATGTTAGTCATGCTTATTTTAAAGGCTTTCTCTGATAACTCCAATATCTGGTCACATGTAGGTCTTTTTCTGTTGTTTATTTTTTTTTCTCTTGGTTTTGGGTCATTTGTCACTGTCCCCTAGAATGATGCCTAAATATTGATTAAATTTCAGACACTGTGGATGAAAAGTTATAGAGGATCTAAATGTCATTATCTTCCTTCAGAAAATATTTAATTTTTTTTCTAGCATACAGATAGAGTATAAGACAAGCACCTTTTCTAATCAGAAACTGAGATGATTAAAGCTGAATTTCAAGCTTTAATTTCAAGCTTCAATTGGGAAGCCTGGTCTATTTCTGGTTTTCTTTAACTCTAGGGTAGTGGTTGTTAACCTAAGATGACTTTGGACCCCAGGGGACATTTGCCAATATCTGGGGACATTATTGATTATCACAAGTTGGGAATGCGTGCTATTGACATCAGTGGGTAGATATGCTACACATATTCTACAATTCACAAGACAGCCCCCTACCCCCAATATACACAAATTACCTAGCCCAACGAGTCAATAGTGCCAAGGTTAAGAAACTCTGTCCTAGTTCATAATCCTTTAAGATTCTCAGCTGAAAACTATAGCGTTTACCAAGGCTCCTCCTTTTGTCAGGTGGTGAACTCCAACCAGCTTTTCTCTCTCCAGCATTGTAAGACTGCCAATCCTTTGTTTACCTTTATAGCCTCTCAGTAGCTGCTTTCCGCTTGGTGTTTTAGTCTCTTGTCCTGCTCATACACAGTTTAGGAATCTGCTAATGCTTGGAGTGAAAAAAGCAGTGTCGAATGTTGGTATCACCTATCCAGGATCTTGGCCCCTCAAAACCTGGCTGCTTTGGTTGATTTCTGATGCCTTAAAAAAGCTGCCATTTGTTTGCTAGTTTATGTATTCTGGTTGCTGTTGTCGTTTTGCATTTTATACAGCTTTTATATTTATTCTTGTTAGTATGGTTATTATGATACAAACTACTCTGTCATAGCCAGGATTGTAAGTCTGCTATGCTTACACATAATTGAGTCAGTTTAACTCCATTTTAGAAGTCTTTCAGGTAATAAAATCTCTAATGATTATTGCGATCACCAGTTATTTAAATAAAAACATGTTTCAGTCTTATTTGCTGCCCAGATATATGACATGTGAAAATATTTAAATAATAATATACCTTTCAAATATTTGCTTACTGTAGATAATTTAGAAAAATAAAAAGAACAAAGAAGAAAATTAAAGATAAAAATGTTTTCCATCATTAACAAAGTTTGGGGAAGTTTCTTTGAGTGCTTTCTCTGTGCATTCCTAATAATGTTTTTTTTTTTTCAGGACTAGCTCATATTCTATTATCAATCTATTTTACATTTTGAACAATTTTTTCATAATTTTATTGAGGTATGATTTATGCGCCATAATATTCTCATGCTTTAAAAGTACAAATCAATGAGTTTTAGTAGATTTACAGTTGTGAAACCATTCTTACAATCCAATTTTAGAACATTTCACCTTGCTAGTAACTCCTTGTCCCAGGCAACCCCTAATCTACTTTCTGTCCCTCTGGATTTGCCTGTTCTGGACATTTCATGTTAGTGGAATCAATATTTGGCTTTTTCTGTCTGTCTTTCACTTAGCATAATGTTTTCAAGGTTCATCCATGTTGTAGCACATGTAAGTACTTTATTCCTTTTTATGGCTGAATAACATTCCACTATATGAATATTCCACATTTTATTTACCCATGCACAAGTTGCTGTTTATTGGGGTTGTTTCTGCTCTACCTAAAAATATTTTAATCAAAATAATTTAAGGAAATGGGAAAATATTGTGATTTGAGTGGTATATCTATATTTTAAAATATTCTCAAGCATATATTAACCAAAAGTTATAATTAAGAATTAAACAATATAACAAAGAAAAAAAATTAACAGAAGAGCTAAGCTTCTTTTAATGATACTCTCACTGATATGGAATAACTTCTGTGCCCAGATTTTTCTTTATGCAAATTGGAATGAGCAGCATTCTCAAATAGTGCTATGAAAACTGAAAAATAACTGTATAGAAGTGCCTTTAGAATAATACTTTGAACAAAGAAGCAGTGTGTGATGGGTAAATGGGGAAATGATAGAGGTTGAGATGGCCCTATTGCTGATGATAGAAATCTCTAGAGCACAGTCTTCACAATGGCACTAAGATTGAGAAGAATATTATTTACCCCCTTAATTTCCTTGCTCTTTGAGGGAGTGCCTTTGCGTCTTATAACTCAGCATTTCCTCAAAGAGCATCTCACCTAGTTCAACTGATTAGGGAAAAGGGGCTCATGAGGCCCATTAATTCTATTCTTTTTCAAAGCAATAGGCTGTCTTAATTTGGACTGCTATAACAAATAGCACAGGCTAGGTGACTTAAATAACAAATATCTGTTTTTCCTAACTCTGGAGGCTAGAAAGTCCAAGATCAAGGTGCAAGCAGATTCAGTGTCTGGTGAGAATTCTCTTCCTGGTTTGTCAAAAACTGCCTTCTTGTTATATCTTCACATAGTACAGAGAAATAACTTTCATACCTGTTTCTCTTTTTTAGAAGGGCATTCATTCCATGATGAAATCCCCACCCTCATGACCTAATCTGACACTAATTATCTCCCAAAAGTCTCACCTTCAAATATTATGAGATTAGGGCTTCAACATATGAATTTGGGAGTGGGGGAAATAAGCATTCAGTCTGTAGCACAATCTGTTATCTTAACTTCAGGCAAGTCTTGCTAATTTGGGGCATTGTGAGAACCTATCAGTAATTTGATCCTATAACCTATAACTGGCTGTGCATTCGCGCGCACACACACACACACACACACACACACACACACACACATACACACAACCTCCTCAGCCAAAATCTCACCACAGGAGAGTTTATATTTTTATTAACTATCCCAGATGATTGGTAGTCAATCTATTAATTAATTCAAAACCACAAATTTAGAAAAAAAAAATCACATCTGCTAGAAAAATAATTCAATACGTGTTCTCTGACCAAGGTATATAGTTTCCTCATTATCCAAAGTTTCACCTATCCATGGTCTACCACAGTCCAAAAATATTAAATAGAAATGTCTAGAAATAAACAATTCATAGCTTTAAATCTCACGCTGCTCTGAGCTGCATAAGGAGATGTCACGAGGTCCTGCCTGGACGTGAATCACCCTTTTGTCCAGAGTCTCCACACGGTAGACACTTCTTAACCTATCCCTTAGTCACTTAGCAGCCACTTCAATTATCAGATCTATCGTTGCTTGTTTTCAAGTAACCTTTATTTTACTTAATAAGAACCCCCAAAGCGCAAGAGTAGTGATTCTGGTAATTTGGATATGCCAAAGAGAAGCCATAAAATGCTCGTTATGTGTAGTCAGCAGGTCAATAGTAGACTAATACTACCTTCCAATGCCTATGTCATTCACCTCACTTCATTTCATCACATAGGCATTATGTCATCTCACATCATTACAAGAAGAAGGGTGAGTACAGTGCAATATTTTCAGAGAGACCAGATTACATTTACATAACTTTTATTACAGTATATTGCTATAATTGTTCTATTTTTTTATTAGCTACTATTGTTAATCTCTTACTGTGCCTAATTTATAAATTAAATTTTATCATAGGTATGTGTAGGAAAAAACATAGTATATGTAGGGTTCAGTGTTATCAAGCATCCACTGGAGGTCTTGGAACATATCTCCCATGGGTAAGGGGGGACTGCTGTATACACAAAGTCTAGCAGAATGGCAATACACTGCAATTGTTTATATGGCAACCTCCATCTTGGAAATGTTTAGTGAGCTTATAAAAGTAGATCCCATGAAGCATTCATTACTCAAAAATTGATGAATGCCTATTGAGTACCAAGCACACTGTTCTTATGATGGTTGCTGGGGTGACAATTGTGGACCAGACAAAAACTCCTGCCCTCAAACCGTGTAGAGAATATAGCCATGTAAACAAAAAATGACAATAAATGTAAGAACTGCTCTGAGGCCATGAGTTTAGGGAGGTGTGAGTCTATGAAAGCTAAAACAAGGCACCTAACTGTATCCTTAACAATAAACCCACACAGATGACCTTTTTGCTAGGTCACTACTGTCCTAGAATGAGTAGAAGATAGCTAGGAAAATGAGACAAGGAAGGGCATTTCAGAAAGATGAACCAGTATGTGCAAAGACACGAATGATCCTGTTGTGTTTGGAGAAAGGGTGTCTAAAGCAGAGTATGCAGTAAATGTCAAAAATTCTATTCCTATTTATTTATGTCGTTTTTCATTTCTGATTTCCTGTTTTACAATGTATACATAGTAGAACATGTATATAAATATATTTGTGGGTACATACATTTGGAGTATGTGCAAACATTTTTCTATGGGGGATTTGGAGTCCACTGCTGTGAACAGTGAAGAGCAGGAGAAGGATTTTGAGCAAAGGAGTGGCATAATCAGGACAGCATTTTGGAAAATCCTTTGGTACTGGGAAACCACTAGCCTGGGGAAGGGCTTCTCAAAATGCAGTTTTGACTCTTGAAACTAAGGTAAATTGAAATTTTCCCTTCCTCATTTTTCTAGTAGGTTGACACTTCTCCCCTTGTTTAGCCTGTAACTTCTCCTCAATGCTGGTCTCCTGCTATTTTTCATTAGCTCCTACAGAAGTGCTAAGGGAAAGCAAAGAAGGGAGTCTTTTGGAAGGCAAAGGTCAGGGACAGGCCCACAGTCTGTCACCTCGTGTGTCAGCATAGAGGTGCACCATTCAGGTTTCCCTTTAAAAGAACATGATATAGGGAGTGTGGGTGGCTGGCGGCCTCCAGTCGCTGCACGCTACCCTGAGCTGCGTCAGCTAATGACTGAGCATGGTGGGGGTGCTGAGCCAGAGGGATTGGGACTTCTCTAACAGGCAAGATTTGCTCAGAGACTCCTCACACACTTGCTGCAGTCTGAGGCTTTCTCTACCCGAGTCTCCTTCATTTTCTCTCTTACTCTGCAGATGTCAAACCTACACTGTAATCTGAAGCTCCCTTTACCTTTTTCTGTTTCCTTTCACCTTTTTCCTTTACAAGCACTTCTCTCAATAAATCTCTTGCTCATTGTATTAGGCTGCCATAACAAATACCTGTGACTGGGTGGCTTAAACAACAGAAATTTATTTCTTCACAGTTTTGGAGGCTAGAAATCCAAGATCAAAGTGTTTGGCAGGGTTGGTTTCTTCTGAGGCCTCTCTCCTTGGCTTGTGCATGGCCATCTTCTCCATGTCCTTGCATGGTCTTCCTTCTGTGTGTCTGTGTTCTAATCTCCTCTTCTAGTAAAGACAACAGTCAGATTGGACTAGGGCTTACCTTAATGATCCCATTTTGACTTAATTACCTCATTAAAGCTCTTGTCCCCAAATACGGTCACATTCTGAGGTACTGGGCTTAGGACTTCAATACGTGAATTTTGGGGGGACATAATTCAGTCAATAACATTCATTCAATTCTGTCTTAGCAGCTGCTTCTCTGAGCCAGGTTAAACTAATAGAAATAAAACTACGTGAGGTGCTCAAAATGACTATTGATTCTCTTGCTCTAGCCTGACTCTATAAATTCAATTACAAAAGAATAACAAATATGTGAAAAATATGAAAAAGTATGTCTCAAATATGAAATAAATCTCCAGTTTCTTGGGTAATCCCTAATCCCTCAGGAACCTATAAGAAAGATGTTGTAACATAGACAGCAATAATGACAAGAAACAAGTTAGATTCTTCCTATCAATGAGTGGCTCTGTAAGAAGAGCATATGGCCCTCAGGTCAGTAGTACTTCAAGTACAGCTGACATAGGAAAGCCACAGACCTGTCCCTTCAAGCCTCGCACTAAATTTCATCACCAGCAATGAAGCAGTCCTCTCTAGCCAAGATGGCAGATGCAAAAAAGCTTGGGTTGGCAAGAATGTGAGTGAAAAATAAACTCTAGCAGAAATTTGGTGGTTATGTCATTTGTTGGCTGACATCTGAAAATTGTTGACGGTGTTTTAGGGCATATTTTGCTTTAACAAGTAGGGAAAATGTTTTAATTGGTGCTGTTTATTTATAATTTTCATCATTCATGTCCATGGAAAATTTCAACATCTCCCATGTTCATAATTTCTAGGGGTTTGGCAATGTACCAGATTAGCAACTGTTTCAAAAGAGAGAAATTTCTTCTCTCACTCAGCAAACATGTTTTATTGCTTAGACGATCACTCTCCATTAATACTACCTGGTAAATCTAATATGATCCTTATAGTTTAGGGCTGTCTCTCTCATAGTTGTTTTTTCTATCATTCTACTTTTTTAAGGGTTAGTCAACATTTAATGAGTGCTCCTGTATGTCAAATTCCATGTGAAATGGGACTGGATTTGCTCAATGGTGATAAAACACAGATACAGTCATTGTACACAGTGTGTATTATTATTATTATTATTATTATTTAAATCAGAAGTTCTTAACTGCACAAGGACGACCTTGTTGCTTTTATTTTTTGTTGTGGTTAAATATGTATAACATAAAATTTGCCATTTTAACCTTTTTAAGTATATAGTTCTGTGGCATTAATTACATTCACACTGTTGTATAACCATCACCACCATCTATTGCAAAACATTTTTTATCACCCCAAGCAGAAATTCCGTAACCATTGAACAACCATAAAACTTTTCATTTCCCCTCTTCCCTACTCCCTGGCAACCACCATTCTACTTTCTGCCTCTATGAATTTGACTAGTCTAGATATTTCGTATAAGTGAAATCACACAATATTCTTTTGTGTCTAGCTTATTTCACTTAGCATAATGTTTTCAAAGTTCATCTATGTTGTATCATATACCAGAACTTCATTTCTTTTGGTGGATGACTAATATTCTAATATACATATGTACTACATTTTGTTTATCCATTCTCTGTTGATGTACATTTGGGCTGTTTATGTCTTTTTGGCTATTGTGAATAAAACTGTAGTGAACGTTGGTTCTGAGTCTCTGCTTTCAATTCTTTGGGAGTGAAATTGCTAGGCCTTATGGTAATTCTGTGTTTAGCTTTTTGAAGAACCACCAAACTGTTTTCCACAGAGGATGTGCCACTTTTTTCTCACCAGCAATGTATGAGGTTTTCATTTCTTTGAGTAATGTTTTGTAATTTTCAGAGTACAAGTCTTACACCTCCTTGGTTAAATTTATTCCTAACCATTTTGTTCTTTATGATGCTATTGTAAATGAAATTTTAAAAATTCTTTTTTTTTTTTTTTGAGTATACAGTGATGAGTTTTAGTAAATTTATACCATTTGGCTACCCTCATCACAATCTAGTTTTAGAACACTTGCATCACCCCAAAAGTTTCCTTGTGTCTATTTACAGTTAATCTATGCCCCCTATCCCAGGCAACCTTTAATCTGTTCTTTGTTCCTATAATTTTCTAGACTTGTCATATAAGTGGATGCTTACATTTACATAAAATGCATTAATAAGCAATACCATCTCCTTCTCTTTTTCCTGTTTTCTTCTCTCTCACCCAGGATACAAAAACATACTTCTTAACTTGTCTGAATCCTGGCTTGTCCAGATGACTTCACCTCTTATAGCATGACTAGTTATCAAGTAAGAAAATCTTGGCTCATTCTTATGTCAGAGAAAGTTGCTGGGAGCCGGGCTAATCAGAGAAGTCTCTGAGTTCTTGAGAAAACACTAAAATATGTATCTAGACCTCCAGGTATCTGAGGCTTATGAATATGTGCTGAATTTCTGTAAGACAAAACTATCGCAGAGAAAAACTCAGTAGGACTGAGGACTGTTGTAGATTCTTCTACTTTATTGAAAACCTAACATTAGAGACTTTGTTCAGCCACTGCTGAAAATCCATTAGAAATGGCCGTGTGTAGTTAACTCATTAGAATAAAGTTATGCCGTGAGTGAGATTCAAAAACTTCAATGGTGTGAAGTATTAGGTTGCATTACTGGAAGATAAATGGAATGAAAATAGGGGCTGGGTGGAGAATGGAAGCCCGTCGCAAATTGCCAGTATTGATTCAAATATACTTCCCAGGTCAAACCTAAACCTTCTGGAGGATGGCTCAGGCACTGTAATAACTACACAGTTTCCTATACTTCACTTTCCCACTTTCCCTGGATAGTCTTTGTTGACCTTCCCTTTAAATTCCCAAGATACTTTATTTGTGTTTTTGCTCAACAGTCCTCCTAAGGAGGGCCACTTCATGGCTAACAATGACTCAAAGTGCTTTCACTAGCTCAGATAAAAAGCTCAGTTACTTTAACCTGCTTTTCCCCTTCAATTACAAAGGCAATGCAAGGCTCACATGTTACTAGGAGTTGCTGAGGGCTTTGGTCTTCAAAAGAATAAAAAGACCAAGTTTCAAGCCTCTTATCCTGAGGTTCATAAATTGTTCAAAGGGATTGGGGTGATATTTTTGGTTGGGATGAGGGGCAGAGTGCATAGAGGTCTGATTTGTTTGAAATTAGTGGAGGAGAGTTACTGTTGTATCCTTGTCAGCTTTCAAAGATACAACAAATATTTGTCAAGGACCTATTATGTGCCAGGTGCTGTTCGAGGTGCTGGGGATACAGTGGTAAACAAAACAGACAAAAATCTCTGCTTTTCTTTCAGTCTAATGAGAGAAGATACACAATAAACAAAATAAATAAATGAAATATAAGTGATATATGGGCTAAGTGATATATAAGTGATATATACGGAGAGAATTGAAATGGGAGGGGCGCAGGGAGTTCTAGGTTAGGAAGGATGATCAGCAGCTGCTATTTGAAACAGAGTGGTCACAGAAGGCTTCACTTACAAGGTGGAAAGTGAGTGAAGACTGAGAGAGGTGAGGAAGCAAATGATGCCAGGATCTGGGGGAATGAGCAGGCCAGGTAGAAGGAGTAACAAGGGCAAAGGCCCTGATCTGGGAGTGAGCCTGGTATGAGAAACTTGAAGAGCCAGGAAGGATAGAGGGGAGAGCTAGAGGGAGAGCAGGAGAAGATGCAGTGGAGGGCAGTCAGGAGGGGGCAGATCATGTGGAAATTTTTAGCTAAAGACTTTCACCTTTTCCCAGAGTGAGATGGGAGCTGCAGGAGACTATTGAGCACACGAGGGACTTGATCTGATTTAAGTCTTAACTTGGTTTCCTCTGGCTACTCTGTTGATTGTATGGGATAAAATACTAAGCGCCCTGCTGGCACATAATGTGCATTCTATGAATGTTTATGTTTTGGGGGTAGTCCAAATACATACACAGTATCCCTGAATTAAAATTTGGAACATGTTTTCACATAACTCTATGGCCTTAAAAGGCAACCTCTTTAATGTATGGAAAGATTGAGAACATTCAGCCATTCATTTATTTATCAAATTTTTATTAATGGGTGTCTATGATGAACCAGGCACTATTTTAAGCACTGAGGCCACAGTAATGCTTGAATAAGCTAGAAAATGTCCATGCCTCAGTGGGGCGTTTATTTGAGTGATAGGAGGTCAGAAAATGAACAAATAATTTATAAATAAACAAATACCTATATAATGTCAGATGGTGACAAGTCCTAAGAAGATAAAGTAGGTAAGGGGGATTGACTGGCAAAATGAGGGGCTATTTTCAGTGGACTGGTCAGTGATGTATTTCTTTAGCTCAATGCTATTTGTTGATTTCTCTCTATGGCAAGGTGCTGTGCTAGATTCTGAAGCATTCCCTATACAATCCCTTCCCTCAAGGGATTTAGAATCTGTGGTAGTTTCTGTGGTGGTCCCTAAAATTCCTGCCCTTTGATAGACACACCCTATGTGGTCCCTGAGACTTGTAAATATGATGTGATAATCACAGCTGACTTTAAGGGAGATTATCTTGGCGAGCCTGACTGGGTCATGTGAATCCTTAAAAAGGACTTGGCTCACTCTGAAGAGATTCAAAGCATTCCTGCAGTCAAAAGGATTTGAAAGCAGAAAGTCTTCCTACTGCTGGTTTTGAAGATGGAGGAGGTGATGAGAAGAGGAACTGACAATGGCTTCTAGGAATTGAGGTCAAGAACCATTAAGAAGACAGAGACCTCAGTCCTAAATTGCAATGAACTGAATTCTGCCAACAACCTGAATGAACTTCAAAGCAGATTCCTCCTTGGTCATGTCTCCATATGAGAACTCAGCCCAACTGCCTTGTGAGAACTTGAGCAGAAAACTTGGCTATGCTGTGCCTGAACTTCAGACTTACAGAACTGTGATAGGATAAATGGGTGTTATTTTAAGCTGCTAAATTTGTAGAGGTCTGTTATGTAGCAATAAATAACTAATAGAGAATCTAATAAGACTTCTGGTTTCTAGTCTAGCATATTAGAAGTTTGGAAGTCACCACTCTATCCTAATAACAAGTAAAAAGATGAACAAACAGATCAATTTTTTCTAAGTACGTAATAGAAATGGGGTCACAGGGCAAACCCAGTGCCCTCGGACTTGGAAAGATCAATAGGCAAAAACACAGGATCACAACTTACTGGAATAGAAACTTCCATGGGAGCCAGGGCTAGTGTAGGGAACCTGAACTATAACTGACAAGCAGGAAGCTCCATGTAGACAAAACTGAGAGATATAAACTCCAGAAAGACCTAGCTATTGGGAGGCCCACATTTTTGTGAGTTTTCCATCCAGGAATTCTACCAGGTTCTCATGGTGAATATCAGAGAAAAATCTTCTCATGCTTCCAGCAGGGGGAAGGAAAAAAGAACCATTTTGAAATATACCAGAACAATCTGTTTTTCTTAACAAGATCTGCCCTCAGAAGAAACTGTTCAATCAGAACTAACATACTGGGGTTTTATCAAAGCCTAACTGCCTTTGGGTGCAGGGAAAAATAGCCAAGTCCAGTTGATTTTAGCATTCCACATGGGAAAAGGGAAATACCCAACTCCAGCCCACTCTAGCCATCCTGCCCCGTCTAAAGGGTAGGGAGGAACCAAGAAGCATGTGTGAAATTCACAGTCCAGAGACACAAGCTCACTAAAAGACCAAGACCTAATTGTAGGACTATAAAATGCTTTCCCTCCCCTCACCCTTTATCACCACATACCAAAGATCTTGGACACAGGGAAAGCCAGAATGCCTGAAAGTTAACACCCTCTGGAGCAGCCATCAACAAATGACCAGTGGGAGCTGAAGATTGTATTGCCCGGCTTCCTCAGATGGAACAACTCTGAGGCACATATTCTAAATTGTCTCCCAGAAATCTCTAGTGAGACTGAGTGAGCTGTAGCTGAGCACAGTGGTAACCTGCTTACTAAAGCACCCTAAATTGGCTTCCTACCCTCTTCAGTCTCACTTCCCCACACCTCCTATAGATGCTTCCTGAAATAACCTCCCAAATAGACTATAGTCTTAGGGTCTGCAACAGGAAGAACCCAACTTGATGGGTGTGTGACTTGTGAAGGGCCTTATATCAGGCTAATGCTGTTACCATCTTGAAATTATTGATAGTATATTTTTTAATGAAAAACCTCACATTTTCATTTTTAACTGGGCCCCACAAATCCTATAGTCAGTCCTGAATCCAGACAGTGGTCTGACATTTCCATTTAGGATCGGGGCACTTGATACCTATTGAGTTATCCTGGCCTTTGAGATTATAGTTTATCATCCTATTACAAATGCATAATTGAGAATTCAGGGAATAATTGAGCCCTACTGTTGTGTAATGATTTATACTTGATTTTGTTCTATGCGATTTTCATTGGTTATCACATAGCTTGAATTGTGATTATTCCTTAAAGTTCAAAATGTGTTGAACTTTACAAAATTTGTAATGTGTTATCATTAATACTCCACCAGACCTGTGTTTATTACTGCAATTCCACAGACTTTTATTTCCATGACTTCTGATCACTTTTCTTGAACTTTTCAATCAATTCCTAAATGTGGGAATGGTCAGTTGGCTCAGATTCTTCTGTTTCTCATGATATTTGTATTAATGTAGGTTCTAAATCCACAAAAAAAATCTGTTCTCATGAGGAAGTGATCAAAAGAAATGTGGGAGAGTGTTTCTGTGGGCCTGGGCCTGCTTTGAAGGACAAAATATGTAGACTTAAAATTCAGACTTAGACAAAAAGAGGGAGTCCTTCGTATTCCTTACTGATTGGCTGAGCTGAGGCGTTTCATACATCAAGGGAGTCGTGATTTGAATTACCAGAGGATCTCTTCCTTCAGAGAGTCAACACACCTATTCAAGAAACCTTTCTACTTCCCAGAGATAGCATCAACATAGAGCTTTACTCCTTTTCTCTCACCACATACCAATCAAATAAGATAGTCTCAGCCTTTTCAACTAAAAATACCCTCCCAAAAGAATGTGTAAATATCAAGAAATTTTTGAATGCAGGTGAAAAGTGGAATTTAAACTCTCTAAACTTGAAATGGAAAAGCCAAGGAGATTTCTGCATGTGAGGGAAAGGTAGATCATATGACCTTTAGCTCCCTTCTAATTTTAAATTTCCAGTTTTTTGTTCTAGGTAGTGAATCAAATGTTGTGATAAACGAATCCCATTTTTTTTTCACACCTAACTTTGTTGTGCAATGACACATTCAATGGAAATGAATAACAATTATCATTTATTGAGTGCTTAATATGTGCCAGTCTTCTGCCACAAGCGTTCTCTCATTAAAGTAGTTACTAACGCTTCCCGCTTCCATGAGGAAAGTGAGGCTCTGAAAGTTTAAATAACTTACCAGAAGGCACACACCAAGTAAGTGTCTAGATCCAACAGTCCTTGTTGATATGCACTAGGTTGTATTGCTTGTAGAAGAAGAAATAATTTCAGTGTCTGAGGTATTACTCAAAAGCCTTGTTAGAATAATCTTCCCACAGCTTGATCTTTTTAGGAGTTCAGTCTAGTTTCCTTTGGGTGTTTCGTTTCTACTAATTTTAGAGTTAATATGCTGGTTAGGAAAAGTACAAATAGCAATAACCAAAAGACCTTTGGGAAAATAATTCTGAAACACAACATATGGAAATGGTTGATGGAGGTCTCTGTGGTACATGCAGCTTTATTCTTTTGGCATGAATACTACGTTCTTTCTTCCTTCCTTGCCTTTGCTCATGCTCTCTCCTCTACTGGCCCCTTTATTTGGTCACTCCTACTCATCTCTCTCAGCCTCTACATAGACATAATTTCCTCCAGGAAGCCGTGTGCCACTGCCCAGTCCTGGGTTGGACCACTATTATTAATCAGTACTCCCCAGCACTCTCCAAACTCGTGCATGTATCTATGACTATTAAAACAGGCTGCGTAGTGATCTGCTTCCCCCACTGGATTGTCAGCTCCTTGGGAGTAGTTGTAATGCCTTATTTATTTTTACCCTTTGTACATAGTTGCAGCTTCTTACTAAACCTTTGTGGAATGACTGCATGACTGGCTCGCTGCCTGATAGAACACAGGATCTTCCAAGAATCTTGACCACCAGAACCTCTCCGAGGTACGTAAAGAAAGAGGCATTGACAGCATGAAGAGCTCAAAAAGTAGAACTCTCCTTCGTGAATGAAAACAGCAGCTGCTTAGAGCCCAAGTACAATCTGAAAGGGAACATTTGCTATCAGACCAAACCCTTGGACTTGGCAAGTTCTTCCTTATTTGAGGGTGTGTTGCTCCCTTTTGTCAGATGTCACACCCTATAAGGAGGAGTTATTTGTTTCTATTTTAAGCGAGGAAAGAAGTAGGTGCACTGTCTCTGAGCCTCTTTGAGTGAAGGGCTTTAAATATGGTTATAATGGTATCTTGGAGTAATGATTTAAATAAATACAAGGACTGAAGATAAATATGAGACAGTTGTTCGACTTTCATCAGTTCACCATCTTCTAGACTTTACTGACAGACGCAAAAGTGGACAGATTCTGGGAGATGACATAGCAATTGGCTTTTAGTTAGACCTGGATTCAAATTCCAGTTCTTGGAGTTCTTAGACAAGTCATTTAACCTGGTTCAGTCTTCCACTTATCAACTTTAAAGTAGAGATTATAACATAGCTAGTTTTGTCGTATCATTTAAAACTTTCAATGACATAATTTATATAAAAGATACCTAAAAGGAAGTCATCAATAAATGTTTCTTCTTTTGTTTTTATACACGTTTAGCCCAAGTTCATTCACTTGGTAGCTTATCTCTGGCAACCTTCCTTTGAAGACTGTTTCTCAATCCTCAGCGATTTAATAACTCGAGATCATTATTTAAAGGCAACTTCCTGGCCCTACCCTCAGAGATTCTGGTGCAGTGGTTCAGGGTTACCGCTCAGGTAGTCTCATTTTTAACAGCTGGCCCGGATAATTGAGAGTCAGGTGGACTATTGTCCATACTTATGGAAATGTGATTTGAAAACTGCAAAATCTTTCTTTATTTTAGTACTAAGACTACTTTGCTTTCACCAGCAAACTGCCCAAAGAGAAACACCTTTAATCCAAAATATTTAACTGCATACTCTGACCTGTGAGGTGTTTATAAAAATACAGTAAACCGAGGAGATGATGGAATGTGGGGAAAATTGGAGTTTTTCATTGGCTTACACAGCATACTCCTTGGGAAGTGGTGAACAGGAGGAAATGGAGCAAATGGCCTACATCAGAAGTAGAAATGCAGGAGGGGAAACTGATGGGGCTGGAGAGCTTCCAGCTTATACCAAGTCCACACTTTGAAGTACTGTTTTATTATCTTACTTTAAGAGCTATAAATTCCCTCTACATCTGACCCATTCAAATGTAAGCACCAGTGCTCATATATATCCTGAAGCCAAATATAAGAGACTTCGCTATCACTGGTGGTTTGGGGTTGCCCAATCCCAACAGCTTCATTAGAATGGAAATATGAAAGGTGAGTAGCCAACTGCTCAACCTGCCTCTTACGAAATTCCCACTCAGGCCTGAAGTAGACAGGGCCTTAGGCTGCCTCACCTTGTCAGGTACTCAGCAGGGCATTTTGCAAAAGAACACCTGGCAAGGGCTCCCCATAAGTCTGTTACCTAACTAGGTGTAGGTATTCCTGGAATTTCTCTCCTAATTCTTATTTTCTACCCTTCTCTCTCTTTTTAAACATCATTGGAATTTGGAATTTATTGTCCTTTAAAGAAATGCGATATGTTGCTTTCGGTGTCTTCCTGCCTTATGTAGCTTCCTCGATTTTGTCCTGCCACCACCTAGTCACTGGTATAGAAGGCAAGTGGTTTTCCCAGCTCTGTGTCTACTCAACAAACACTTTTTTAAATTGTGCATACTCAATGGAAGAAAAGAAACCATCTCTTCCCACACATAATATACATATAATATCACATTTATCATCTTAACCATTTTTTAATTAAAAATTATTAGGGTGACATTGATTAACAAATCAAATATGTTTCAAGTGTATCATTCAACAGTAAGTTGTATATATATTGTATAGTGTGCTCACGATCCAGAGTTAGATTTCCTTTCATCACCAAATATTTGACCCCCTTTACCTCAACTATCTCCCCCTCCCCAACCATTTTTAAGTGTACAGTTCAGAAGTATTGTGCAATCCATCTCCAGGACTCTTTTCATCTCATAAAACTAAAACTCTGTATCCATTAAACAAAAACTTCTCATCACCCACTTCCCCCAGCTCTTGGAAACCCCCATTCTACTTTGTCTGTCTATGTATTTGACTGCTCTAGGTACTTAATGGTCAAGTGAAATCATACAGTATTTATCATTTCGTAACTGGCATATTTCACTTAGCATAATGCCTTCAAGTTTCACTCGTGTTGCAGCATGTGTCAGAACTTCCTTTCTTGTGAAGCCTGAATCACATTCCATTGCATGTATATACTACATTGTGTTTACACATTCATCTGTCAGTAGACATTTGAGTTGTTTCCACCTCTTGGTTATTGTGAATAATGCCGCTAAAAACATGAGTTGACAAATATCTCTTCAAGACCCTGCTTTCAGTTCTTTAGGGTATTTACACAGAAGTGAAATTGCTGGATCACATGGTAGTTCTACCTGTAATTTTTTGAGGAACTACCATACTATTTTCCACAGTGGCTACCCTATTTTATATTCCCACCAGCAGTGCACAAGCATTCTAATTTCTAATCATTCTGACAATACTTGTTATTTTCTGATTATTTTGATAGTAGCCATCCTGATGGGTGTGAGGTGGCATCTTGTGGTTTTGACTTGCATTTTCCTAATGATTAGTAGTGTTGAGCATCTTTTATGTGCTTGTTAGCCATTTGTATATTTTCCTTGGAGAAATTAAATATTTTTTGGTCTTCTGTGGGTTGCTTAGTCATTTCTTAGCATGTTTCTGGGTCACCTCTGATATCATTTCTCCCTGCTGTTGTTCAGAGATAAGTTCTGATGGATCTAAGTCAGTGGTTCTTAATCCTGGCTGCATATTAGAGTTACTAGGGTAGCTTTTAAAAATATCCATGCCTGGAACCCCTCCCCAGACAAATTAAAAATTGGAATGTCTGAAAGTGATCCCGGACATTGTTATTTTTAGAAGTTTTCTACTTAGCCCTAGATATTCAAATATGCTGCCAGTAGTATGAACCATAACTCTAAACCAACCACACTGATCCTATTCCTCTTGCCAGTGATAGAGTTATGATTGGTTATATGTCTCGGTTCTAGTCAGTGTGATATGATAGCTTCTAGGAAAGAGTTATTTTTTCCTAAAAGGAGACATGGGACAGGGTGGAAGGTGGGATGAAATGGTTTCCTTTTTTCCATTGAGTATGACTCTTAAAACTAGGATAGTCCTCTTACTACTGCAAGAGACACTAAGCTGAGGATGTCAGAGCAGGAAAATGTAACGGAATGTGGATAGCTGATGAGGTCAAGCTGCTGACCTGAGCTACCTTAGAGCCAGCCTACTTCTGGAATTCTGATAATAAGTGTCCCTTTTATTTAAGCTATTTCAAGTTGGGTTTTTGTTACCCACAGCTGAAGGTATCCTAAACTTACTACGTTCTGGGAAATTCAGAAAGTCATAGGGCTATCTTTATGGAGTATCTGTTATGCTGGAAGAAAGGAACAGAGACACTGTCATTAGCAGACTTAAAACCTGGATTCTCACATTGAAAATTTGAAGCTCTACTGTCCAAGGTTTTATAAGTTTCATTAGGAACCCAAGTGAGACAGGAAACCAGGAAAGTTGGGCAGGTTGTGCAGTTAATAGCCAGACCCAAACTGGAGGCATTCTGAATTTAAACTCTATCTCTGCCTCAACTTGCCCTGTGATCCAAGTCCTTAAATCTGAGTCAGTTAGAGAGTTTGGATGCAACATGACAAGGGATAGAAGTTGTGTATTTATGAAATTCTGAGTCCAAACCACATAAGTCTTTAGAGATTAAATTTAACACCTTAGTGGGGTACCTGAGCCCAAACAAGTAACTTACTTAAACTAATGGCCAACCAGGTCATACTTAGAGTTTACGCAATGTTCAAGTTTATAGCAGGAGTAACCTTCTTTAGCCTTCTCTTTCCTAAATCTAGGTGTTATCAGATCATGCCTTCTTTCTGCTACAGTTTATTTTAATTTTACCTGTGAAAGTGGCATATGGATATCACTATTTAGTGAGTCTCAAAGGCGAGGATGGATGAGGAGTTACATGGGATATTCTGCTGGCTGGTCACAGTTTTTGGTCTATGTGCCAAATCCCAAGATGCACCAAATGGCAAATATCAGCTGCTATCTGATAGCACTGTGTGATAAGAATCAACCATAGGAAGGTCTGGTTCAGTACGAAATAATGAAAGGGTATGTACGTCTTTAGTGAAGGGGTATGTATGTCTTTAGGAAAATTACTGAAGCGGAAAATACTAAAAACATACTTACCATCAACTTTTCTTATAGGTAGTATCAAAATTTGAAATGAATATTGATGAGTATAAAGTGTGTCCAGATCTCCACCTGTCAATAATTCACAACTGGCCTTTGAACTTACTTGTTTGGCTTTGTTGTCCCTATTGTAAAGGCAAAGGCCTGTAGTATTCCTGAAACTCCTCAGATGAGAGATTTGCATAAAATACATGTCAGTTTCAGAACAAATGTGAAAAATGTTGGGAAAAAAATGTGAGAAGGAGAAAAGTCATGGGGGTGTTCATTTAATTGGATCAGTATTAATGTTGCTTCAAACATGGTTTTGCCTACAGAAGCAGCACAGTGATACTCCCAACTCTGCCATTAGTTCTGTGAAAAACTTTGAAAATGAGATTTTGAGTGTGAAAAGTGTAAATGAAGAAAAAGCCTACCCATTACTGCTAGAAATTCAAGGCCACAAGAAGACAAAGTTAGAAAACACAGAATACTTTAGAAAGATAAAAGACAATATCATATTTGGTGACATTTGCTGCAGATCTGAATAGGGGAGGTTGATTCTCCCATTTAAAATATAAATGCCATCCTGGACAGACTGTCAGCTTGTCAGGAGGGAAAAAGCTAACAGTTGAGTTGACTTGCTTATGATACTGGAAGTCGGGAGAGAGGCTTCTGATGACTGGGAATTTGAAGAGATGTTCCATTGCCAGGTCTGTGCCTGGAAAGATGAGTAGACTCAATAAGAGGGACTGTGGCTTCATGGCACTTCTGGGCAAGTTCTTGAATGCATATGTATGTGCTGTTCTTTCCAACAAGCCCACCTTAGAGTGTGGAAATATTGAAATATAATTAAGTGATGGCTGATTCTTTCCTCCTGAGTGAGCCCAAGATGGCCATTCTTTCTTAAATCTGCCAGAGACATGATCCCATCTCCTGTTTACCTCCAAAATTAAGGCCACACACAAACAGACTGAGAAAAAGCACCACAACCAGAAAAGAAACCAAATATAGAAACTCAGAGAAATAGAAAGATGAGAGGAAATACGAAAATTGAAAGAATTTAAAAATGGAAATCCAAAAAAAAGATATGAAAGAAAACAGCAGAATTAAATCATGGAGAAAGGTGGCTCTTTAGCCTTCGAAAGAGTGTGAAAATTCAGGCCTTTAATATGGCATTCCCTAGAACACTAGACCTGGAGTGAAATAAGTTTGGAAAACACTATATCCTATATCTAACCACATTCTATATTTTGCAATTTATAATGTAAAGTAGCTTACTAATGGCTCTGAGAAATATTGCAATAAAGAAACCCATTTAACTCATTAATTTATATAAATACAGAACCTCTTCTCCCACATTACCCCATTCTAGTAAAGTCCTCTAGGGCTAGTTCTATACTACGCATTTGTTATTTGCTGCTATAGTATATTAAGTATACATAGCAGCCACAAGAAATTATTTACTTATATAGGAAGAATCATGATAAAGTGGGAAAACCAAACTAGGTTAGGAGTCAGGAGAGCTGACATCAGCTGCTGACTCTCTCCAATTCTGCATATCTGTGTAGGAAAAAATGCTATGTGTAGCTTATATTGCTGAAAATCCAAAATCAGAGAGAATTCAAATGGCAGAAAGGTTTAGAACTCTAATTTTTCTCCTACAAAGATTAATCACTTGTCCAAGTTACTTAATCTAAGCTTCCATTTTCTCAGAAAGCAAAGGAGTTAGACATCAAGATCTGTATAATCCTGCCAAACTTTAAAAACTTATATATAAACGGAGCTCTGGTAGTCCAAAAAATTCCTTTCAGTTGGTACCAGGCAACTCTCCTCCCACTTGTTAAAAAAGTCAGACAGTTTATTAACAGGTTGACCTCCCACTCAAAACCCAAGGGAACCAAATGATTTTCTTCTGTTGTGGAACTCTGAGTACACACTGAAAATTAGATTCATGTTGCCTTGACATAAAGTATAAAGCAAAGTCCTTATAATGTGTGATGTTTTCTAGAAGTGTCTGCCTTGGACTCTCCTAAGGCTCCTTTAGATGAAAGTCACAGACAATCACCTCAAACTTATTTAAGAAGAACAAGGATTTTATCAGCTCAGATAACTAGGATATCCAGGATTGCATCCAGCTTTGGGTGTAGAAAAATTGGGAGACCCACACAATGTTACATGGATGTTCTCTTCCTTAGTCTCTCAGTTCTGCTTTCTTTTCTGTGGGCTCCCTTGTCAGACAGACTCTCTCCACATGGGAACAAAGATGACTTCCTGCACATCTAAGTTTCACAGTTCTTACCTTCTTGCTTAAAAATGGAGGTATTGCCTTACCTCCAAAACATTAAAGTAAAACAATGATGGCACAGAATTATTGAGCATTTACTATGTGTTGGGTACTGATCAACGGATGTGTGTAAATTTATTTTAGGCCTCAAAACAACTCTACAAAGTGATATTATAAAAGTTCCATTCTATAGGCAAGGAAACTAAAGCTCAAGGAGATTAAACAGTTTGCCTACTTTCTGTATGTGTGACTTTGGGAAAATGACTTAACCTCTTCTGTCTCAGTTTCCTCACCTGCAAAAATGTCAATAGCAACTATTTCCCAGGCCACAGTGAGAATTAGATAAGAATATGTAAGAACCAAAGGATGGTACCCAACATAGAGTCACTGCATTCAATGAGAAGCCAATAATTCTTGGCAGTTTCCACTTGCTATTCTCTCAGCCCCTTATTGGTTCACAAACTGGTCCCTGTCCACAGCAGGCAAGGAGAGACCTCAGAAGGAGCAGACCACTCCAGATTGGTAGGTGGCAGGTTTTATAAGCAAGGGAATTTACACATGATGCTTGTCTTGGGCAGCTACAAGAGATGTAGTTATCTGCTCCTGCCCCCCCAAAATCTTGAAAGTTTATACAGAGGCCTGAATTGGGTTCAGTCACATTAGTTTGGATGGTTTCAACAACACACTACTCCCTCAAGGCTGCATTCTTGAAAACAGCTACCACTGTGGGAACAATGGGCAGGATGTACATTGTGAGGACAGGGGAGGGGATGAGGAGCCTCCAATTGCCCAGGTCTTGATCACAGGTCAACCTGTGGTTATGACCTCCCTCCAACACCCCTGCCTCTTTGTCTATAATGGTGAAAAAAAAAAAAAAAACGCCAGAAAACAAAAAATTTGGCTTTATATAGTCCATGGCCTCTCAGCATTAGATAAGATAGAAAGTGTCACAATGGATTGCGGCTATGGATAGAGGAAAGAAAGCCCCAAACAGCAGACCTAAGCTAAAGCTGAAACCAAGATGTAGTATCCATGTTGGGATGATGGAACTGAGGGTAAGAACAAGGTCAAGGCTGCCAATCTAGCCTACCTGAGAGCCAGTAACGAAGCCTATGTTCTGGATGGCACACCCACACACCAGACAAAAAAGTCTTTAACTGGAAGCCTCTTATACTGCTCCTGCTGGGGTAGGAGCCAGCTTCAGAGTGTGCCAACAGGAGGACTGTAGGTGGGAACCTGTTCTCCCCATGAGGGTGATGGCAATGAGTTAACTTGGCTGGAAGAGAGAGTATGGAACCCAGATGAAGGTCATATCCTGACAGGAAGCCTTTTATTGATGGTGATTACATGAAGAGATGGTGGCAAATATTGTTCATAGATTATTTGGCAAGTTTCACAACAGAGATAAGATCTTATAGACAATTTAACACACACCCTGGCAAAAAATGCTTCTTAACTCATTTGTGAAATAGTCAATTGGATCAACACATTATTCAGGGTGGTTTCCATTGGAACTGGAGAAACTATCCTGGATTTCTTGATCAGGTGATAGGAGACTGGCATCAAAACTATTCTAAGGCTCCATATTTCTCCTACATCGTCCTTCAAAATAAGTCAATGCTTCTGACCTCTTTTAACAGTTTCCAATCTGTTAAACAGAACTACCAGGTGAAACCCTGCAACCTCTTTATCTTGAATATTTTGCCTCTCCTTCGTCCCTTGGTTAGTGTGCAGGGGCTATGCTACTTGAGTTGCTGAGGTTGGGGAAAGGGGAGACTCGAGTAGCACCCTCAGTGCCAATGAGTCTATCAAAGTCCTGATTCCTTAGTGCCTGTTGGCAGGCCCCAAGCATCGAGAGATGTCAGAGCACCGAAGGAGATGGACACCTCCAACGACACATCTCTCATTTAGGGAAATATTTGTTATGTCAGTTTAACTCTTCCTCCCACAAAATCTGTGGCTGCCATGATAATGGGAAAGAGCTAAATATAGGAGAGGATTATAAAATATTTCACTGTGGGAAGTATTTTATTGTAATGTCAAAGCTTTGTTCAAAAAGGGCACTTTTGACCTGGGCAGATATTAATAAATTTACTACTGTAGTGTTTAGCTAAATGTAAAAATATCAGTAAAATACCATTCAATGCTCTGAAATACAGCTGTCATTTTGTTTTCTTTATATGGTCCCAGAATCCTGACTAGATACAGCTAAAGAGAAATAGATCCTGATATTGGTATCTCAAAGAATCAATGCAGGCTTAAACAGAATCGATTATTTTTAGCTTGTTTTGGATGAAGCAACAGTATTTATGGCATCCATCGGTCTGGAATTCTAGGTTGACATCATCTCTTCCAAAATGCCTTTTCTGTTGTAGATGTTTGGATTTCTCTCTCCTTCATCATAATGCCTGGAGTCTACCTGTGCCACTTACCATTCTGAACTGTGTTCTGATTATCTCACCCATCTCCATACCCGTGCCTTGACATCATCTTTACATCTGCACTGTTTAACAAATGGCTTAACATAGAGTGAGCACATAGGAAATAGGGTTGAATAAGTGCTTGCCAAAATAAATCAAAGAAATTTAAAAGTCATATTTTAAATTGATAAACTTCCTGTACCAGGAAGGTTGAGTAACTGGCTAATCTTTCTTCAGAAAACAACTATAAACTCTGGACACACACACACACATGGTACAAGAAACCTCCTGGGCCACGAGATTTCACTGGTGAATTCTATCAAATATTAAAGAAGAAATAACATCAAGTACTTTCAGAAAATAAAGGAGGAACATTTCCCAAATCACAGCACAACCCTACTGCCAAAACCTGACAAAGACATTACCAAAAAATAATAATAATAATAATAATAAACTCGTAAATTTTCTATGTGATTGAAATGTATTTGCCTCACTTATACAGAGAGTGCTTCTGTTAAACACAGAAAATTCATATAAAAATTTATCAAAAAAACAAAAATTGCTAATTTTTAGATTTATATTTTAGGGTTTACTAGGGGGGACTGGTAAAACCTTATGGACGTTAACTCCCAAATGTCATGGAATTGGCCTCCTGTGTCATTAATTTCATAGTCAGTCCAGATATATTGATCCATGGTTTGAAAATGGAAATAGACTGCATGAGTTGTAGATCCGGGCAGAAAGGTCATTATGCTGAAGTCTATCTTGGAACACCTTGCTCATCAGAGTGCAGACTGAGTAGAGGGTGTAAAGGGCTGATGTGAAGAAACTGGAGCAGGAGGTTCCTGTTTCTACCACACATCACCATGCAACTAACCACACGGTGCTCCGCACAGCTCACGGCCCTGCTGCTAACGTTTGATTTCACATATTTATAGAAGCTCTTCTCACTTTGTACAGCAGCAGGGCAAGTTGCCCTCATGATTTATGAAAAAAAAATTCTGAAAACATACACTAAACTGAACTTTCCTGGTTATAATGCAAACCGTGATATGATTGAAAAGACTAGGAGCTAAATTAGACTCCATTTCAGTTTTACTCTATAAAATCTAAGTACAACATTTTATCTCTATAAATTTCAATACTTTCATTATGAAACATGAGACCTCTGTTTCACCTCCAGAAAGCCTGTATCTTCACTTTTCCCTCTTTCTTTTCATCTTACACAAACTGTACTGTTTCATCTTGGCTTCTGTTCCAGCTACAACCAGTCACAAGGACGTGCCAAAATACAGGGGGCTGGGAAACACGGAGGGCAGATGGAATGTTTGGTGAATACCTGTCTCACTTTGCCATGGAGCTTCCCATGTTTTGGGAGCTCCAAAACTGAACTTCAGCTGAAAGCCAGCAATATTTACTTTGCAGAAGAGTTAGCGATTTATGTGATCCGTTCACTGTTTTACAAAATTTGGATCAATGAAGTGGTTTCCAGGAATACTGATTCTAGCAATGAGTCAGCTCAATACAAAAATGGTAACAGTAGTCTTCTCTAATTAAAAGTGATTTAATAACTTTATGCTTATTTCTATTTTCCAATTCTACTACAATGTATGTTACTTCTAAATTCGAGGGGATTGGGGGCAATGACAAAGAAACAATCACTAAGGAAAAGGCACATAACAGGAGAGAAAAACTGAAGAGAACATTGGGGTCTCAATGTTTGGAAAGTGTGGGCTTTCACAGGCCAGCCTCCTGCCACTCAGCACTGGGTTCTTGAGGTCCCTCCCTGCTTTACACGTAAAACCCTTCACAACAGTCTGGACCTCAGATCACAGAGGTACAGAGCACATGGGCCAGGCAGCTAAAGAGTTACATTCTCTGATTTCTAAAAATAACAAGCACATTTTATTTTTCTTTAGTGAAAGCATTTGGTTTAAGGGAAATATCAGAACCTTCCTAAGGCCTAGTCACAGTGCTTGCTGTCATCATGGAAACGGGCCTCTTTGCATAGCACCTCGAAGAAAGCACCGTGTGCAGAGCGTGTGGCTCTCAGAAATGGACAGAGTCAGTCTACACTATAAGCAGGAGCTCTGAAACCTGAGGAGGGTTGTAACGTTTCTTCCCAAAGAACACTACCAAGTGCTGAGACAAACTGATGTGAAGGACAGATATGGTGGAGATATCACTGTGAAGGGGTGGCTGACCTTAGTTTGTTCTCGAGAGCAGTGGGACCCAACCCTGGCTGCACAAAGAGTGACCTAGGGGAGATTAAAAAAAAAACACCTGCTCTCTCCCATCTCAAAACACAACAGGTTGGTTATGTAATCTTGGGCATCACTCCATCTCTGTCAGTCTCAGCCTCTTCACCTGTAAAGTCACCTTAATAAAACCTGCCCTATCCCATTGTGAGGATAAAATAAATGAACAACTTTGTGAAACAATTTTCAATTATTATGAAAATATTAGTCCTCTAATCAGGCTCCCTTGCAACTAAAGGCTTCTTTTTGTAACAAATGATGAGGATAGGTGCTGCTCAAATACACTTGATGATCGCGAAATGGAATGAAGTTATCTGGCCCCTATGTGGACAGAGCCTCATGACTTTGGACTCAGTAGGGCTTACTTATGTGATTACTAAAGAAACTGGCCTCGTGGTTATGGCCTAACTGGTCAATTTGGAAATACCACGGTGTTCTCTTGGGCCAGTGTGCACACAAACCTGAATGCTGTTTAGAAAGAAGCAGTAAAACATCCCAGTAAATTCAGTGAAACAGTAAAAGTTGACTTAAAGAAAGTCTGAGTGAAAGGTCTATTTGTAAAGAATGTAAGAACTTTGCAAGCAAAAAATGTAGTGCCTGCAATGTGCATGCATTTATGGTGTGTGTGTGTGTGTGTGTGTGTGTGTCTCCAACCTTTGACCTTCAGATCCTCCCCCACTGAAGGGGTCAGTGTGGAATATGGAAAATCTCGTTTCTACCTTTAACTTCCTGTATGACCTAAAGCCATTCTTTTACAATTTTGCAGGCCTCAGTTGTCATTTGAGTGCATGGTAATGAAAAATTTGTTTCTTTCCAGGCCAAAAACTCCATGGCTTGAAATAGTTTCATATGATCATTCTTCATGGTCTGATAAAGGAGATGACTCCTGAAAACTCAGGCAACTCTAATACCTCAAAGTCTCATGTGCTTAGGGAACTAGGAACATGGTACCTGAGAACATAAAGTTTTTCACTCAGTCTCAACTCAGACCATAATGCTTTTATATTCTCTATGAATCACTTAGCAAATGCACCACAAATTTTCATTCTAGACTAGCTTTCCCCAACTACCCAGTTTACTACCTCACTTCCCTATTATCAGTGAAAAGAATACATAGACCAGAAAAATTGCTTGGAAAAAACATTAATTCAACAAGCATTTTTGAACATCTATAATGTGTCAGGCAGTGTTCTAGACACTAGGGACACAGCTGTGAACAATACAGACATCTTTGCCTTCACGAAGTTTGCATTCTAGTTGTTAGAGGTTGACAAAAAGTATGCTTTTTAGGTTCTTCTTTGGACTTTTAAACATACTTCAGCTAATCACAATTCTTTAAAAAACTTTGGCAGCCCCAAAGTTGAGCAAAAATTTTATCTAAGTGTTCTAACATGGAACCTGGCCTTCTAGATTGTTATGAAACTGTATTTTTAACTTTTATATTTACCTTTGTCAAGGTAGGAGGATGGAATATATTTTAACAGTTTGTTGACTTGATTTATAACTCAAATATTTAGACCTGTGGTATGTGGGTCTCCACTTGGACTCTTGTGCCAGGCCCCATGAGTATGAGAGTGTTGCTTCTCTCAGAATTAGTTTCTTAATCATGGTATCAAAATCCATAGATACAAGTTTAATTTTCTCCAAAAAAATCAAGAACGGTATAATTTTTGTTAGGTACTTTCTCTTGCAAAAAACAAACTTGCACAGGTTAGCTCCTCTGAGTGCATTTTTCCCTCTCATTGTTACCTGGATTCCTCATATGGTATCTTTTCTCTGCCCCATAGCTTCTTCTCATTCATGGCTTTGGTTTGCTCACAGCTGCGCTGTGCCTGAGTATACTTTCAGCCTCCCTCATGCTGCCATCTGCCCCATTCACTCCATATTTCTCAATTCAAAATTTCAGGGACAAGAATCTACCATCATGTGCCACATAATTATGTTTCAGTCAATGAGGGACCACATACATGACAGTGGACCCATACGACTGAAATAGATCTGAAAAATTCCTATCACCTAGTGAGGTCATGGCCATGGTAATGTGTAGTGCAACACATTCCTAAAATGTTTGTGGTGATGCTGGTGCAAACAGACCTACTGCACTGCAGGTCATATACAAGTATAGTACACACCATTATAGTAGCAGGCTATACCATGTAGGTTTGCGTAAGTACACTCTATGTTTGTACATTCATAAAATCGCCTAACAACACATTTCTCAGAGAACTATCCCTGTCTTTAAGTGGCACATAACTGTAACTGGATCTCCTTGCCCCTTATGGGAAAGCTTTTTCACCTCAATTTATAGGCCAGTCCTGGTCTAATTAATACATTTGGTGGGACATCGATAGGTAAGCTGTTCTGTTAGGTGCACACCCCTATCTAATCAGCTATTGCTGTATCGGGGCGGGGGTTATGTAGTAGAAAATATCAGCTATTGCTGTATGGGGGTGGGTCATGTAGTAGAATAAAAAGCCTGAGGGCAGGCTTACCAGCAAGACCTGTGGGAGGGGCAGTTTTCCTTAGAAGTAGCTGTGGCCACAGCAAATACCATGATTCTTCAGTATGGTAGTTGTTATGAGTGTTGGATACCTCCTTGTTATATTTTCTACATATTTTTTAAGAAAACAGTTCATCCCCTTATTAACCATGATATGCTGCCATAGTGTACCCCTATTAGGAGCACTAAATACCAGTATACCTATCTTCTTTCTGTGGCAGGTGTAAGGATGATAAATCAGCTATCATCAGTGGCTCTTCTTCATCTTTTTGAGGTGCATGGGATATACTGCTTCTTCCTCAAAAGGTGCATAATTCACTACACCTAATGAGGGGCCAAGAAAGATCTAGATAAGGTGCTAACAAAATACTAATGGTTTGAGACTTGCTAGAAGGGAGATTTATGAATCTGGACCAAGGTTCTTAAAAAATGTCAAGAAAAAAGACTGAAAAAAAACAAGTCCAGGCGGGAAATCCAGAAGGCAGAACAAGGTTGAAAACAGGAGATAATCCAAAGATCAGGAATTGAGCAAAACTGGAACAGATGGAAGGTGATGCAAGGAGTGCTGAGAGGGAGGAGCCCGTGTCTGTGCTTGCCTTTATAGACTCAACAGGTGGCTCATGGTGGGTAGTGCTGGCCTAAGGGAACGTGATTATGGGGGACATTCAGGAACAGCTTGTTTCTTCTCCTTCTCCATTTACTTCTAGTCACATTCTTTTGTCTCCGGTCTCTGGAGAATCATTCCAACTTTCCTCTATCACCTTGGAACCTTTTACTATCAGCTGCATTATTTCTTCCTGCTTATCTCAGACTCTCCAATTCCTCTAGCAACCTGGAGTTCAGGGCGACATGTCTTAAGCCCTTTAACCAGCTTGCTTTAAAGAACACAGCCCGGAGATGAATTTAACATTTGCCTTGCAGGTCACTGAAACTTTTTCTCAGCATGTGCATGCTTGGAGATCAAGAACAGCCAGCTTTATGTATTCCCGAGGGAAACCCTACCCATCCCCATCAGCCCAATTCTGGGAATAGCTGCTTTCTCTTTATATTGCATATCCTGCCTCATCCACTCCCAAGCCTGATAATCTACCAAGGAAAAGTAGCAGTCCTTTGTCATCACCTCTCTGATTTGTTCCCACATCATCTCAGGGACTCACAACCCATTCTTCTGGTGGGGTAACTCATGGGGAACAAGCAATACCTTGGTCACGCACCTCTATACTTGCTGCATGTTCCACATCTTCCCTCTAAGTGCTGCCTGAAAAAGAGATACACACAGCTCTATAGCCAAAGATGATGCCACTGATAATTCCAAATAGGAGAAAGTCCCTTGAATTGGCTCAACTGACCCTAAAGCCATTAAAACATCATTATGCCTATGGACAACTTTTTAAAGATCAATCCACAGTGGCTCTACTTGCAAATGACCAAGTCTGAACTGATATCTCCACCTGAGAGAACTTTCCTTTTAATGCAATGCAGAATACCTGTGAAGGCACCGACCTAAGGTGATTTCTATGGGTGGGGTGAACATGGGGGAAGGGGATTGTCCCCAGAATCCCAATTTGGAATGCTCTGATAAGTGGTAGTCCGGGGTGCCTGAAATCTTACTATTAGTGCTATATGACAAGAGCATCGAAGCAAAATGGGTTTTTGTGGACTGGCATGGGAACCAAGCTCTCTCTTTTAGCTCCAAAGGACAAACTTATATTGCACTCATAACTTTGAAGCTGTCTCTAGTGTGTACATTATATCTATTAAAACTCTTGGTATAATAGCACACCATTGTTGATAAAGCATCAGCTATTACCTGAAGCAAACTTTCATCTTTCAAAACCAATATTTTCTCCCTGAGAAAAAAATTGCTGATGCTTCTAAGGTGCTGGTTATTTGGTTCTATTCCAACAGCCCTAAACTCTGAGATGTTTACACTAGCTAAACACACACAACTTATAAAGAACTGGCCACTTCACCTGAAATTTCCATTTGTTTAATCAATTGCAACATTAAGTAGGTGTTATTTGAGTCAAGGCTATATAGTTCAACTTAAGAAGTATTTCAGTGTTTACTAGTGGCCTATATGCTGACTTAGGATCAAGGGAAGTATGTATTGAGTACATAGTGTTTGCAACACTAGGGACAAATTTAAATTTCACAGAGAAAAACCCATCACAAAAGTGTTTCAGGTTACCCTTGATTTTAAAAGGCCAGCAAAATCATTTTTACCGTGAACTAATTGTGGTGGCTTATCTCTGTATTAGCATAAACACGTAGCAGGAATATTATTCAGACCTCTAACACTGGTATTAATGTTGTGTGTTCTGCAGTAGTTTACAACTTACACAAACACAAGCCTTTCTCAACCAACCAAGTATTATTTCCTGAGTGTCTAAATTGGAGGAAATACAGGTACTAGAAGACACATTTACCTTCTGAATAAGCAGTTCAATTGTTTTTCTTATTCAAGTAACTCGGGATCCACGTTAACTCCATCCAATGTGCCATCAGAGAAATTGTCAGTGGAACTAAATTGATGCCCACCACAAATCTTTTTTCTCTTGAACTTTCTATAAAGTCTTTGTGCATCCAGCTAAAATAAATGGCTACTTATAAACAGTGTACACATAGCAACAATATACATTCACATATATTCCCCCCACCCCACATCTATTATCTTATTGAAGAGCAAGGGGTTTTGGAGTCAGAATTTAGCTCCAGTGTGATTGTTATAGTAAGTGTGACCTTCAGTAAGTCACTTCAGCTCTCAATTTTCTCATCTCTGAAATGGGATTAACAATAGAAGTTACCTCATTAGGTAGTTCTTAAGGATGAAATGAGGTAATATTTGCAATTTCTTAGCAAAAGGAATACATATTCAATAACTAGTAGATTTCATTATTATTCTCTAATAACTGCCTCAGCTTTTGAAAGTACGTCAGGCAGTTATAATAATCCCTATTGGACAGATGAGATTAAATAATTTATCCAGGGTTAAACTATTCATTAGTTCCAGGGCTTCTGATTCCAAGACCCAGGACCCTCACCACGCCCATCATCCCCAGTCAACCTTATAGACTTTTATAGAATGGGCTGCACTGTCCAGCACAAGAAGAGAATTCTCCTTGGTGAAGGTCAATGCCACAGGATGGGAAAGACCATGAGTGATGATGGGCTTCAGTACTGGAAACTCCTCAGGTTTCCCTAAGCATAGGACAGCTTGACTGGAAGTATCGGCGACAATCACGTTCCCCTGGTGATCGAAGGTCACAGCAGAAGCAGTTATTTCGGAGGGAAAGAAGAGGCTCAGCCCAAAGGAATCCACCTGGCCGATTAGCTGCATGCTTGCGTTGAACACCTTTACCGTGGTGCTACAGGCCCCGGTCCCCAGGGCCAGGGGGCGCTCTAGGACCGCGATGGCTCCGGTGAGCCAAGACACCGCCACCCCTCGGGGATTGCACAGATGCGCCTGCAACCTTTCTGTTCTCCGGAGGACCCCTTCCAGAAAGTCCACTTCCAGAAGGTGCAGGGACCCTGCCTCCACATCAGTTACTACGACCCCATTCTGAGGAGTGGTCTCCACACCCCAAGGCAAGGAGAACTGGCCTCCAATGACAAGCTTGATCTGGCCAAAAAAATCAAACACTTTGATGGAGCGGTCGCCGGCGTCGGTGACAACCACATGGCAATCGTTGGTGACGGTGACATCAAGTGGGTACCTAATGTCCTGGGCTGCTTCCCCCTTCTCTCCAAACTGATGAGCGCATCCTCCCCCGGAATCAAAGATCTTGACCCGCCTCTTGCCGTCATGCACCACCACTACCCGTCCCGTCTTGGGACACAGCGCCAGCCCAGTGGGGTTAACCAAGGTTCCCCAGCCTCCGAAGGCGTGGTGACAGGTGAGGGCCCCAGGGCCGCAGGGGACGGCACGGTGGGCTGCCGGGGCCGGGCGAAGTGCGGAGCCCAGAAGCTCCAGGAGGTGCAGCACTGGCAGGCAGTCGCTGGTGTCGCAGCCCCGGCAGGCTCTCCGGCAGAAGGGGCACTCGAGAGCCAGCGTTCGTGGGTGCGCCAGGGCGGCCACGCAGGCCAGGCAGACCACATGGCCGCAGGGCAGGTTGCGCGGGCGCCGCTGCTGGCGGTGGCCGAACCTCTCAAAGCACACCTTGCACTCGAGCAAGCTGGTTTCCGCCTCACGCACGAGCTCCCGAAGCTCCAGCCCGCTGCCTGAGGCCTCAGCACTCATCGCGCCGCCCGGGACTCTTCCAGCGCTGCAAGCCAGAGCGGCTGGACACCGCCCCCGCGTTCCCCTGGGTCACGGTCACGGGGCGGGGCGCTTGTCCTGACGTCGACTGCGGCGGGCAGCTATGCCGCGACCTGCTGCCCCCTGGTGGGCTCGTGCGGCACTGCTTCCTGAGGGCCTGATAGTGGGAATTTACACAAGTTGTATCCACAGCACATGGTCTGACGTGCAATCTTCACAACGATCATGAATTGATTATCTCCACGTAGCACAGGAGGAAACACACCTATTTAGGAAAAGCGAGTTGCTCCCTATAACCCAGCCTGTAAGTGGCAAAGCAAAAACTAGAACAATCCAGTCTTCCAACCCTGGTGCCCTGCAGTTTCCAATCCACAGCCCTTGGTGCTGGGTGCCAAGGCTGGCCAGTCGTAAAACATGGTCTCATAGCTCATGATGTTTATTATCTAACTGGGAAAACACAGACACACGAGAGAAATTAAATTTCAAAGGTGTGAGACAGGTGCATGTACTCCTTCTGTCTTCTATCATACTTGTAGTTAAGTAGATGCTTAAAGAATACCTGTAAAATGAATTCATATATGAATGAAGGAATGTTATAGCACAATACAAGAAACCTACTAGGTGAACGAGTGTCAGATGGGAGAACCATGGCTGGGAAAGTCTTCCAGAGGAATTAATATGAAATAAGAAAGCTGTTAATCATAATTGCTTTAGAACTTCATGCCTGCCTTCAATTAAGTGGTTTACATAGACTATTTTATTTAAACCTCATGACAATCCCATAAGAGTATGTTATTTTCTTCATTCCTTTTCTACAAGAATTTTTATGAGGTTAAGCATCTTGCCCAGGGTCACATGGTTAGAAAGTGGCTGGACTGGGATTTGAAGCCAACCAGTTTGACCACAGAGCCCATGCTCTTAACTATTCCAGTGGTTTTCCACCTTGGTTGCCTGCGGCAAATACCTAGGACTCATGTGTAGCCAGTTTCGACAGCCACTAACAGCTGCACTAGGATAATCTCTTCAAATAGCACCAAGTTGAATTCTTCCAACCTCAATCAAGATCAAAAGCACAAAGAATCTACCCTATATTCAAAAATCTTCAAAAGAGATAGCAAAATGTATCTCAGGAATCCATAATCTCTCATTTTCAGGAGCCCTTCCTATCCCTCTCCTCCCAATAGCTTACATGAACATCGTCTTTATAAAGCCACATATAAGATCACGTTTCTTCATTTAGAAATCACTATTATGATCGGTCACCTTCTTATTTGCTAGACTTCTGAGAAAACAGAGGATTTTTATCCCATTAAAACCCCCGGAGGGAGCGTTAATGTAAGACAAGAAAGAACATTTTCTTAACACGTGTTACATAATTCAAAGATTATCTGTGTACTGGGACTTAATAAACAACTTAATATTATAATTTCAGACTATAATACACTTCCGTTCCAAATGAATAGCCAACTAAAGTTAAATCAAATAGGCATGATTCTCTGAAATAATCTTTATGTCAAGAAATACATTCAGGACACCGAAAATGGAATATTTTTAGAGCTAGTGTTGTTTAATACAAATGTAATATAAAATATTAAATTTTATAGTAGCCATGTTTTTAAAAATAAAAACTAGAGGTTATTTTAATTGCATATTTTATTTAACCTCAAATATCCAAAATATTATCATTTTGACATGAGATCACTATAAAAGTTGTTAACAAGATATTTCACACATTTTTTTAGTACTAATTAAAATCCAGTTTGTATTTTACACTCACAGACATTTCAATTCAGTCTAGCCCCATATCAAGTGCTCAGTAACCCCATGTGCCTGGTGGCTACGGCATGAAACACTTATAGATCCAGACCAAGTCTGTACTATGAAATATGGCCTTCTCGAGATGCTTTCCAGACTGATTTCATTGATCCTTGACTTCTAAATTGTCTCTGCTCCAACATTGTTTTACAATGTATCCAAAGACCCACACCGCTACTCCCTCCCTCACCCGCCGCGCCACCGCCCCCCCCACCTCCCGGCCCAGCGCACACTTCGGTGACATTTGGCTAGCTTGTCGGGAGGGACGAGCTGGAAAGGCTCAGCTCCCTTGCTCTGCTCCCTGATAATCCTACTGTCTTCTTGATCCTTTGCTGCCCCTGCGGGGCAACCTGTAGTACCGCATCAAGAGGCCGATGGTGTTTTGCGAGGTGAACCAGAAAAATCTGCAATAGACCAGACTATTTAATAATGTTCATAGAAATCACTCTACCATTTCGTAGCTAGACAGCACAGTGGTTCTGGAAAGTGTTGTGGCACATGCACAGACATCCTGATATCAAGACTCTAATGTTAAATTTAAAGTATGAAAATGTTCTGTGGCATTTTATCGTGAGTTAAGGTTTTTCTCAAGTCCACAAAGCTTCAAAACTAAAAACATGTAGGTTTGAGTCTTTCACATTTGAAGGTCCCCACATTCTAGCTCGGCATCCTTAGCAGTCATTTTCTTCACTATTTGCTGCCACTCTATGGAATTAAGCATGAATTCTGTTGCAGTGTTTCTGTCCATCCAATCCAACCTAGTCACTCCTTCCCTTTGGATTTGTCTTTTTTCTACTTTACCAAGTAGAAGGAGTCAAATTTTTATTTTTATCCAATCTTAAAATTGCTCTTTATCTTCATTCCCTTTCTTTTGCTCCTGTCTCTGGAGAGATAAACAAAATTCCAGAAGAGCAGAAACCAGATCTGCTTTTTTTTCATGCCATATCACAGTGTCTAGCACACGCCTGATACACAGTAGACACCCAAGTATTATTTTTAAATAGATGAATGAATGAATACTTAAAAAGATACTACTTGCAGGTAGTAAACCCGTATGTTATACTTTTTCTTTGATGCTTCTCTAGGACTTGTAAGAAGCATGTGTGGATGAGAAAAATGGGCTCTATGGAAAGTAACTTTATAGGGTGATATGATCATAAATTCCTAACTGGGAAGGTCATGGTAGGTGGTCATGCCCCAGACCTATATAATTTATGTAGTGAAAGTTTTTAAGCCAGCCCTGTCCATTATTCTTGTATATCTAGGTTAACACACCTTTGACATACCTGAAGTGATACCCCTCAAAGGGTGTATTACCCTTCAAGAGAGCACATAATCTTGTTAACTATTCTGTAATACAATCCTCACCTTGCTTTTTTCCACTTCCATGTAATCTTCCTTACATTCTCTCCTCTATTTCCAATGCATAAAAGAAGCTGCAAACCTATTATTTCCATAGAGCATTTGAGATCTTGCCCAGCATATGTCTTTAGTTTGACTCAAAAATTCTCATAAAAATTCTCTATAGGTTTTCTTGTGTCAACACATTGTCAGGAAAGTAGCATTCACCCACAAAATGTGCTAAGTATTTTGCTCATCTCTAGAGTCAATGCTGATAGGTTTCTCAGATACTTTATAGAGTATAATCCTTATCACATAACACACACACACATTGATTAATAAAAGAAATGCCCTAAGTCTAACTCTAACATTTTGAGTTTTCTATCATGAATCTTTCTGTGGCCGTCCCCATGGATTTTCTCTGTGCTTCCCTCTAATAATCCTCACTTAGAGGGCCCTATCTCTTCCTGCTTCTACCTAGAATGAACCCTGAGGGTTATAAGGGCTAAGGGCTTGAAGAACAGAACCTGTGGTTAGTGGCTGCACCTATGTGTAAAGCACCACATGGCAAAGGAGGGAAAATGGAGACCTAGCTCAGGGTGGTTACAGCAGAGAAGAGGGAGTACAGGGGGACAGATTAAGGAATCTGGGGAGGAAGTCAGTTCTTAGGCAGGTGGGCTCCCAGTTTTGCAAATGTGGCAAACTATGCCACATAAATTCAGTTTAGAAGGCATCCCAGAACAAGTCCAATGACAAAGTTATCTCCCAGACTGTATCCAACAATGACAGAAGGGAAGATATGACAATGGAATCAGCTCCATCAAGGAGAAGAGGCGCAAATTTTTAAAAGAGAAGGAAAAAAGACAGCAGGTGCTTTAGCATGGGTTAATGAACCCACGGCGCAAAAATCTGCTACCTTTGCCAAACTGAACCCCTCTAGGATTGGTCAATTTTAAGTTTTAGGCCAGCATCAGGACATCTCCTCAACAGGCGAATCTCTGTCACCTGTGTGGTTCCTTGGATGCTGACCTGGGCTCTGGTGATGTCCCCAGCTTTGCCTTCCCCCAGGGCATCTTGTCTTCTCAGCAACACTTCTAACCCTCTATCTAATTTTGTAACCCACATCCATGTGCTTGGCTTCTTAGGGGTGAGGGATTTGGTGGGGAGGGGAATAGTGGGTTCAGGCTTGACTGTTTTGAGCACCTACAGAAAGATGATCAGGAGTATATGGTTGGAAATGGGAACCCAGTGATTTTAACGTTCCTCAAGTTTTAAAAGTGTTTCCCAGGGTGCCATCCTTGGGCTTTTTCTCTTCTCTTCCCACCTGCTCTTCCTGAGCCATGTCATCATCACCTATTGATGAGTTAAGTGGCCACTTGCAAGTTGACAGTTGCCTGCATATCCCCCTCATGCAGCCTTACCACACTGTAATGTTCAACGTTCAGTCTCTGCCACCAGCGTCTTAGATTCCTCAGAACAGGACTGTCTTCAGTCATCAGTGAATCCTCATCTCCTAGCACTTTCAAGAGCACTACTTACATTTGCTGAATGACTCTAATAACAGGAGAAGATCAAATAATTATGGTACTGCAATATGACAGGACATTATGCAGCTAAAAAATCTTTTTTTTATTAAATCTTTGATATGAGAAAGGGCTGATGAAATGCTAGAAAAGATAGCAGAGAGACAAGACTGTATCCATAATATGATATTAACTTTGCAAAAACATACATGTATAAGAGCAGACAAAAAAGACTAGAAAACTTATCACCAGTTTAGCCTTAATTATTTCTGGCGATTAGGATTTGGCTGCTTTTGTTCTTTTTTAGAATTTCCTATACCTTCCAAATTTTCAGTGAGAAAGTAATACTTTATTATGTAAATACTAATAAATGTTAATATTTTATGGTATATTTGATTCTTAAATACATCCCCCGATTATTCTCCGTCTGCTGTTGAGAGGTAACATCAATATCGAAACAAATTTCTACTAATATCCAATGGTTAGGGATTACAGATTTTTAGACGTTTTCAGCTCACACATTAAAACTACACATAATAAATAAACCTGGTACATGATTAATGATTATTCGTCACAAATCAGCAGAGTGACTTTGTGTGTGTGTGTGTAAAGGAATTCTATCCTATCCCCATCGATTTAACCACTTCAGTGAATCTGTTTTATAAGAATAAAACATATCAGATTAAAAATGATGTCAAACCAGAGCTCAGTTAAAGACAACTTTGATTTTTAAAAGTGGTCAGTAGAAATTTAAAAAAAAATCTTTAAAGACCATGTGCCATATATATATCTGCATAAACGCACATCTACATCATACTCCTTATTAAAATAAAACAATGACAGGTATATACTACAATTATGAATGGTAAATATTATTTGTACTAATTTTTCTGTGGGGGAGGTTTATATTTGTCAATTCATTCTTCTGCTGAGGATTCCCCTTTCATCTGATAGTATGTCTCACAAGTACCTCTTTCAGATCAGTTTCTGTGGTCCCCATACAATTATCCCTTTAGAAAACCAAATCTCCAGATTTTCAGAAGTAGGTTGTATTCCTTTGCAGTTTTCTTTCCACATTCACCTACACAGACAATCACATACCTTTCTTGTTTCATCCTGTCTGCCCCTGAAAACATTACAAGTGAACCACATGCTAGTACATTTATGCCTGCTGTTTAGGCAGGGCAAGGCATTTCGTAAATCACAGAGGCTCAGGTAATCTATTACTTAAATTACAATACTAAAGGTATTTTGGGGAAGTTCTGAAAATAATTCAATTGCTCTAACATAAGTTATATGTAGTATATCTTTCATCTTGAGACTTTTTAAAAGGTCAGTATGCTCCCAATGAGGTTACATAATATGTAAAAGATCAACTACATACAGATATCTCATTTATATTATTTAAAGTTCTTTGGGGGCAAGTTACAGAAATCAACTCTAGCCAGAGAAAGAGAACAAAGTCCTTTATTACAAGGACTCTGGGTGTTCTGTCCAGTACAGCTGGGCTTCAGGATGAAAATGGAAACCCAGAATACCTGGGGCTCTCTCCAGACCTCCTCTTTGCTTCTCTTTCTGCAGAGAGCAATCACTCGCCCTCTCGCACGCTCTCTCCCTCTCTCTCTCTCTCACAGATCTTTATAGTAGGATGTGACTGCCTTGCTGCTCCTAGGTTCACTGTTTGGTTCACTCATTTTAAGCAGCTAACTTGCTTTTCCTGACTAAATTCTAAAAAATCTCTGAAGAGAATCAGATTGGCCCAGCTCAGGTCAGCTGTCCTTTCTTGGACTGTTCAAATGGTGACAAAAGTGGAATCCAGTAGTCATGGCTTCTGGAAGCCTGCAGTATGGAGTGGGGACCAGTCTCAGAGAAGCAAGAACCACTGTGAGCTGGAAGACATTCTAAATTAATAGCCTTATATTAGAACAAGACCAGCACAAGAAAGCACCTAGGGCAGCAGCTTCTAAGCAGAGGCAGAAGAGGCAGAGAGGTCAACAAATATGAACCCTAAGGCAGTTTTCAGTGTTCTGCTTTTGACGTACTTTTGTCAATATTCAAGGGGGTCTATAAACTTCCCCACTAATAATCTTTAATCCAGCACACACATACACAATTAACTTATTTTTTAATAACAAGCACACACCATCCTATTAACACGAGCCAAATAATCTAAATCATTTAGGTATCATGTGGTGTGGTTAGAAAGAAATGTCTGATTTAACAAAATGTGATTACTAATAAAAAACAGAAGTTTTGGACCTAAATTTCCATAATAAACAGTCATGAATCCAGTTGTAAGTACACTGCATTTCATAAGACTTTGTCATTTAATAAGATTAAGAGAAAAAACTGCCAAACTCAGAAAAAAAATTTATTGTTACAGTTTGGGAAAAATATTTGGTTCCATGTAGGTTGGTTTATTTAGTTTTTAAATTTGGTTCGTGATTCTGTTACATAGAAAATTATATAAGGAGAAAAAATGTGAAAAGGAGTACTAGGATTTGAGTATAATATGAGGGTTTCCAGGAAAAGCTAGTATTTTATATAATTTCTTGGATAACTTTCCTTTACCTTGAACTATTAAAGTTACATTTTCTCAATGGTTCTAAATTTTATAGGAATGTTAATTTTTCTATGTCTATTATATTTCTTTAAGTTATATATGTTGCATTTCTCTTTTATTTTCTAATTATAGAAGCAATATATGCTAATTGTAAAAAATTCTAGCAATCTGTTACATAAAACACGCAGGTATAATTTTTCATCCCTAATCATATTCTCCTCTCCAAAGGTAGCTAGCTCAACATTTTAGTGTTTTTTCCCCCTAAAAAGTTATATGCATTTTGAGCAAAGATCTATGATGTGACTTATGAAAAATTCTTTTCAAAGGCCATCCATTATATTTGCATGCCTTAGCATAATTTTCAATTGCTCAAAATCTAAAAACTTGATGTTATTTGCTTTTGTCTCATTTACTTTTCTGTAAGTAGATATAACTTTTCAACAAGGTAGTCAATTCCCCAACTTTTATGTTGCTCTTCAAAAACATCAACCTTTTCAAGACATTGACTATTGCATACTGAACCTGAAACAAGAAGAAAAGGTAGTAAGTTAAAACTTTATCAAGAATGCAATCCAGATTCTTCTAAAAACGTATCAAATGATTTTAAAAACTGCATACTGGAGAATTTTCTTTTCTTTTTAATGAAAATGGGGAAATACTAAGGCAAATTTTCTGAATTCTGAATTGTTATTATCACTTGTAACTCTTAAGAGCCAAAACACATATGCTATCTCTCTTGAAGACTTCAAATGTCTTTAATAATATAAGCATACTACTAAGCTAAAAAGTTGTATTACAGAGATTTGTCCCTTTCCTAGGATAAAAGTCTTCAATAAAATGGTTTCTGACTTAAATTTTATATACCTCTAGATAGTAATAGTTTCATAACAGCTCAAAACAGTTTACTGCTGACTTTATTTAAGAAGTCACAGCACACATCTGTAACTTACCAAATAAACTTTTAATTTCAGCATCTGGAACATAAAATGGTGGGCCTAGGTAAAAGAGAAACATAGTGAAGAATATTTTCCATAGATCTTAATTCTAAAGAGGAATAAATTCTCAGGGTCCACTTCTCAGCTTATTTCCAATGATGTAGGCATACCTGTATACAACATCTCAATTATCCCAATAGGTGAAGATGTGACAGGGTCTCCTACAATCTCCTACCAAAGGCTGGCTTTCCGAGGAGATGGCGATATTAGGGGCCCATCTCCTGCTTAGACGAGATGGCTGAGCCAGCCATGGGACTTGAGAATATTGAAACACAAATGCCCTTGGGTTTTCCTTCGTCTTCTGGGTATCGCTTTTTACTGTTTCTGCACTCACACACATTCTACATGCCCTCCCACTTGGCTAGGGGACACTAACTTTTAAAGGGAACTTAGCTTCTGCTCCTTTCTAGAGTTCTCTTCTGGGATCCACCCCCAGACAGAGCTTGCTGTGTTTACTTCCTACAGGCCCTGCCCTAAGACTCCAGTTCAGGAATGAAATTTAAATCAGATTAGCAGAGCTGGGTCCTGTCTCCATTAATTTCTATTTCCATCTGATTGTCCCAGACTTAACTATGGACTCTAGGGGTCATCTTTCAATGAGTTCATAAACTCATTATGTAAATGGTTATAAAACACAGCACTTTTTAAAAAGCTTGATTAAAAATCAAAAGAATTTTTACAAATTAAAAGTCTACATTGTTTTCAGATCTTCCTGAAAATGAAAGTTCAGTCATGACAGAGGTTAAGCTTTAATGTTTACTCACATTAAAATAAGTCCAGAAAAAAACATCACTTTCACAAAATCAAAACAAAGATAGTTATAAAAGAATGCAATTGATAACTTATAACATTTCAGAAGTTAAAAAATAGCTATAGTTTCGTGACTTTCCTGCATACCTACTACCTCCCCATGTCCATTTCTCTCCCCATCCTTTGATGAGGGTAGGTCTGTGTATGTATTTGTAGGCATTGCCCAAATCATCTCTACCACCATGGATGACAGATATGCTCTATCCGTAGCAGGTCAACCAAACCTCTTCTTCCTAATCCAGGGCTCATAAGATTTCTCCTTTATATTAGGGCCGTTTCTCCCTCTTTTATAGTTTGAGCTATAAATGGTGAAAAAAATGGGAATGGAATATGAAAAAAATACATATCTAGTGGAAAGAGAAAATGATGTTCGTAGTTTCTGATTGCCAAAAATAGACTTGTCTTCATGTACATATATAAGCAGTATACTTTCTACGGGATAAATTAGGAGGAAATAGTGCTATCCATGTCATAGGAGTAAATCAGGAAACAATTCAACTAGAAAAAGAAGAACAAAAACTTTACCTGCATGTTTAGTTGGATCGTAAGAAAGAACACACAGCAGGTAGTGAAATCCTTTTCTCGCCAGGGACAGTATTATGTCTGCATAACTAAAAACAAACACACACACACACACACACGCACGCACGCACACACAAAGTATGTGTTACATTTCTCTACAAAGGCAAAATCTAGAGGAGATGAGAGGCAGGGAGGGAAACCAGCATTTACTTCTCCATTACCGAGTTTAATTCTCCTAACAACCCAGTGAAGCCAATTCTCATTCTAAAAGTCAGAAATGGGTCCAGAAAATTACATCACTTGCCTAAACTGGGAAATACTAAAGATGAGAGTCAGAATGAGGCCTGCTTCCAGAGCCCCTCAGACCAGAAGACTTCACAAAAAGACGACCAGAGGCTCCTTTGAGTCCAATGTGGTACTCAGAGGCCCATCTGCTTTGAACATATACTTCTCAAATGGCCACTCCGCTTCGTGGTGCTCTGGGCCGTGGTTCCCAGACCACGCTGGTATCAAAATCCCTTAGGCAGTTGCTTAAAGACGTTTGAACTCCATTCCCACAGGTTAATTCAGTCGACCTGCTGTGGGGCCTGGCATGCTGTAGCTTAACACATATTCTGGGTGGCTGGCACCTCTCTAGGGGCACATGCAAAAGTCTCTTTCCTCTACTGAGCTGGGGAGAGACAAGACTAACAGGCAAAAGTTCAAGGTAGTTATGATGTTAAAGCTCTGCAAGTATGGCATGAAGTCCTAGTGCCACTGGGCCAGTTCTCTGTGGTTCTCTGCTTTGGGGAAAAGGCGACACCACTTCCCAGCTATGTCTGATTGTTTCAGAGTGGGGACCTGACCCTAATGGGCTCATAAGTAAGTAGACTGACCAGGAGCCAGGACTGGGCCCAGTATAGAATGATGAGTTGGACCAGTCAACGTACTCCACTGGGAAACTGAATTAAGAGACCCAATGAGGAGTCACTAGCTAGAGCTGTTGTGCTGCATGGTGTGGGGAGCTGAGGAGGCTGAGGGTGGAGAGCAAGTAAGAGATGTGGGAGCAGAAATGGAGTAAGCGAAGACAGCTAAGTGCTCATGGTAAGAGGACAGAGGAGATGCATGCAGGGAGGTAGAGAGACCATGAGAGACAGATAGACGGACAGAAACGGACAGACTGTCCAGCTCCAAGGGAGGAGTTCTCGCTCTTGCCACACCCAGGGTACAGTATGCCATTAGAGGGAGCTTTGTGACTGTTAGTTTGCTCCCCACTGTCTTGCGGATTTTAACCATACAAACCAAAGCCCCTGGAGGGACTAATCTCAAAAAAGATGAACATCCTTAGAGAGTGGGAAATGCTTACAAAGTTAGACATTTAGCAGAATTGAGTTAAGAATGCAAATATGGTGTTTTATGAAGACAAAGAGGTCTCAGGTGAATCTCTGAGTAGACAAAGGACACTGATGTCACATGGGAAATGCCAAGCAGACCTTGGAAATGTGATGTGGGTGTTTGAGAGAAAGAACAGCTGGAAGTATAAAAATGATAAGGGCAAATAACATTTGTTTGGCTATTTCCCCAACATCTGGCATAGTACATACTGAGAGAATAGTAGGAACTTAACATGTATTTGTTGAATGACTGAATGAAAGTAACAGGAGAACTGAAGTGTCATTAAAGGAGCAAGTATAAGAGAGAAAAGCAAAAGGCTAGGATGGAAATGATAAGTTTTAGGTATATTAGAAAGGTGAGGATTCCAGAAAAGAGATAAAAGAGGCATGGTGACAGAAAAGAGAAGGAAAAACAGGAGTGTGAATTATCACTGAAGGAAAATATATATTAAGAAGATGTGGCATGGCCTAATTAAAAAAGATGAAGTTTGGCATTAAACCTAACTCATGAAACAGTTTTTAAAAAATTAATTTCATTGATGTGAATGGCAACCTTTTTGCCAGGTGTTAAGAGTTCAATATTTATGTGCCAATTCCAAGTTAGTATATGAATGATATTTGAATTAGAAAATATGTAGGTATGGTCACATTTTACTTGGTATGCTTTCTCATATTTTAATTTTTTTTTCTAATAAGGCTAGGTACAATAAGAACAGTCACTAAAAACAGCAATTACAAAAGCTCTAATATAATAGCAGCTAACCTTTATACGGTGATTTAGAGATGACATGGACTGTTCCATACATATCATTTCTTTTGATTCCCATAACAATCCTATAAGTTAGTCTAATGTAAAGATTACGAGTGTGGGCTTTGAAGCCAAACTCCCTGGGTTTGAATCTCAGTTCTGTCACATATCAGCTATCTAACTTTGGACAAGTAACTTCATTTAGTTGACCTTAGTTCCTCATCTGTACAATGGGAATGATGTCAGCATACACCTCACAGGGTTGTTTTGTGAATCAAATGTGTCGATCCACATAAAGTATTTCAAACAATGCCTGGCACATGGCAAATGCCTAACAAAACAAATGTCACCTGGAAATATTAGTGGAGGTAATGTTAGTAGGAATATTACAATTCTGCCGAGGAGTACACCGAGACTTAAAGAAGGTGAGTATTTTGATTAAGGTAGCACAGCTTGGAAGTGACAGAAGTCACACGTCTTGCACCCAGGTCCCTATGGCCAATTCCTATACTTTTTAAACAAAGATGGTATTAGATTTAGGTCTAATTCCAAAGACAAGAAACCACTTCAAATTGGTAAAAGTCTACTTAATTTTCCAGAATCCAAACAAAGTACAGCATACTAAGTTATGAAGGCTAAAACAAAACAAAAAAGCCAATATAATTAAAGAACCCAAATTACTAACCGTTTACGATCACCTGGGTTAATAGCAACTAATGATCCTCTATCCCAAATCCTGTCAAATTTTCCAATATTTGCTCTATCAAAAAGAAAAAGAAAAAAAATACATTTTATGTAAAAATCAAATCTCTAACAAGTCAAACAGTGTTCCCCACGGCGCATGCTGGTACTTCACCAGGTGTTACAGACCCAAGTGTGAAGGTGACATCATCTTGCTTTCCCTTCTTTTCCTTACCTAGGATTAGAATAATGTTTTCCATAGTTTGGAAGCTATCCAAGGACAAAAATATTGAGGAGGCTAGGACGTGTTCAGTGACTGCTGGCCTCCCTAATTTTTTGTCAGATATGTAGGCTGTGGTAAAAATAACTGCAGAACAGACTCAAATAAATGAATGCTTTGTGGGTGCTACTGCAAGTAGATGGGAGTGATGAAAGACCCTGCTCCCACTGCCAGCAAGCACGCAAGTTTTTATAGTGCAGAGGTCATGTTCAGTCTTACCTGGGAAGATCAAAAAGGTTGCAACAGTACAAAGAAATGTTCCCTGAAGAACTCTATAATAAAAAAGTAAAAAAAAAAAAAATTCTACTTAATTAGGAGATACCTGAGTAGTCAAGGAAAGAAAAGAGCAGAGGTCATGGAGAATACATAACTAAACACAAAGGATATAATTTTATTGTAATTTTTTACCTGAAAATAAAATTTTACTGACAGTAATTTTTTAATGATGCTGTATTTTTTTAAAATCCTGTTCTTTTAGAACAACTCAAAAGAAGAAAATCATAGAGATTAACCCTGAAGATCAGCTGGCTATTACTCATTTCAGAGCTTGTTAAATTTTAGCAATGTCTATTTTCACAGGGTCCTAATTTTGATGCTGCTAAAGATAAGTAACTACACAGGTGAATCAATTACCAGGCAGGCGGATAGAGAAAAGTCAGATATTTTAAGTTATTCATGAAAAATACAGTTGGGCTGACTTCCTCTTTTCTTTCTTTAATTCACTTGGCTAACGAGCATTTATTTCCTGAGCACCTTATGGACAGGACTGTCCTGGTTCTAGATAGTGGATATGCATTTAATGGTCTCTGATCACAGTGGAGACAGCCTGGTGGAGCAGAGAGTCATGGACACAGAGAAACATTACACTGTGAAACAGCCTGTACTGTTCTGGTTGTGTGCCCAAGAACTATGGGAAAAGGGGACAGGGAAGGGAACTACTTGTGAGCACTGGGAAAAGCCAAACATGCAGCCTCTGAAAGGGTATTGATGCATCTGCAAACATTACAGGGGGGTATGCTGGCTAGGGGTGAAGTCCAGGGGGAGTAACTTGACATGGATCCCATCATGTCCAGGGGATGTGAGATGGGTGTTGGGGGGGGGTCAGATGAAACCACTGGATTTTGTTTTAAAATAAGGCACTAATAGAGGTTTACAAATAAGAGGACGAAAGGTCTTTGAAGACCAGTCTGGAAGCACCTTGAAGGCAGGGCCTGGAGGCAGGGAGAATAGTCAGTAAATCTTAACTTGGGCTGCAGATTGGAATGACTGGGGAGCTTTAAATAGGACTAATACCAGGCTCCACACCTAGAGATTCTGACTTAATTAGCCTAGGGTGAGACCTCAGACTGGGAATATTAAAAGATCCACGCTGATTTCAAATGTTCCATCAGGGCTAAGAACCATTGCTCCAAGAAGAATCTGGACTGGGTAACCCTTTGAGATTCTTAGATGATTGAGAATGAGGTGGGAGGAAGCTATAAAATAAAGTACTATCAAGCTTCCTACTGACCTGAGCAATTAATTTTAATATTTAGAAGAGAGTACTTTGTGAGAGACTGCATGTACAGACAATGGCCAGACCATGTACGACAAGAGAACTTGGACCCATAACCTTAGCAGCGACCATCATGGGGAGCCAAACCACAGCCTCCGTAGGATGTGGTCAAGGACTCCCTAATTTTTACTACCCTCCCTCTCCTCCACTCAAGACCAACCAGCAAAAGCCAAATACATTCCCCAAACCAATCACATAGGATGCTTCCCTCTAGTAGGCCCCCTTCCAGCCTCCAGACAGGACTTACCTGAAGCCTTTGTGTTTTTCACTATAAAGCTCTCCCACTCCCCTGCCTGCCTTTGAGCCTCTGCCAATCACTTGTGACGGATGCCCTCTGAATAAACAGCCTCTGCTTATTCTCATTTGGGTGTCCTTTGTTTACTTCCACACTATTACCTCAAGCTGGTACAGCAGTTCCAGTGGATCATTCTGGTCATAGAGTGACAACTCCCAAATCTACCATTTCCAGTCCAAACGCTACCCCGTGTTTTGGAGATATAAAACCATTTGCTAGTTACACTTTCACCATTCCACAGGGCTCTTCAACTTGCTTCTCATTTATATTCTGCCATCCAACTAGTCATCTGAACTAGAAATGTGAACTCATCACCCCCTTGATCCCTCAGTTAATTACTAAAGCCTCCCAGTTTGACATCCTAAGTTGCTTTAACCTGCCTGTTCCTCTAATCACCCCTATCACTCTCTTAATTCAGGCCTTCAAGATCTCTTTCCTGGACCACTGCTCATAGCCTCCTCCCTGGTCTGTCAGAAAGTTCCTTCCCTACAAAGTTATTTCCTTTAAGGCCACAAAGGTCTTTTGTCTCCAAAAAAAATCTGGCTGTGTCACGTTCTCTCTTAAAACCTTTCCACGCAGGCTTCACAGGGTATCTGAGACCATGGACCTGACCCAGGCCTATCAGTCATCATGCTCCAGGAAGCTCTCCCAGTGTTCCCTTAATACCCTGTGTCACTACACTTAGTTCTGTATATAACAGCTTTCTTTTTTCTTTTCTCTCTTAAATGAAGCGATTCTTTCCAGCAGAAACTGTTTTCATCTCTTCAATGTCTGATGCAGGGTGTGACACAAGACAGGTTTTCAGAAATGCCTGTGCACAAATAAAAATTAACACAAAACCAAACCGAAAACATGAGTACAAACAGGCTTTGTCCTTGGCTTTTATATATATTTGTCCACACCTAGCTATCATCCATCTTTTCAAGCCCTAGCCTCTTAAACTATATAATGTCTAAGTGAATCTTATACATATTTTTAGAGTATCCTCACTTACTTGTGCTGAGAAAAACTTTGTGTGTGTGTGGGGGGGGCGGAAATAATTACCAAAAACAAAACAAACCTTGAATACTTTGGCTCCAGGAATTTCCATGATTGGTTCTTCTGAGTAAGAAAAATTCTGTTCTGTAAAAAATTCCCGTATCCCAAGCTCACTGATTTCCACACCAACTACACTGTGTCCTCGGTCTGAAAACCTGTATAAAACCATATATTTACAATTAAATTTTGTTTCAAATATAGTACTATATTAAAGGATATATACCAATAAGCATATATTTTCCTTAATTTTAAGGGTTTTATAGGGTTTCATAGAACATGTAGGTCTCTAGAAAGTGAATCTATATATTCTCAAAACTTATGTTATATGGAATTATGAAAAACTGATTTATATGATTTTAGGAAAAATTTTAAAAATTTGTAAAATTAGACCTTAAAATGTAAATTTACTCCAAATGGATCTGGTTAGAAGAGTTTTTAATTCAAAAACATCCTACAGATTAGACATGCTTTTTGATATCTCCACATCAGCTCTGTCCATTGAAACTTTGTGAGGATGAAAGTGCCTATACCTGTGTTGTCCAATCCAGCAGCCACGAACCACATTGGCTATTGAGCACTAGAGATGTAGCTAGTGTGATTTAAACTTAAATAGCCACATGTGGCTAGTAGCCACTGTACTGGAGCACACGGCTTTAGAACACTAGCATCCATTTTGATAATAGTCTTAAGATTTTCATTTACTTACAATACATACTATGCAGAAACTTATTTAATTACCATATGTAAGTCATTTGTATTTTCCTGGTAAGCTTTATAATCACAGAATTCATAGATTTAGGCTCTTGGACTCCAGAGATAACAGTATCAGTGGCACAAAAATCTAGGTACAGTATTGATTTTACGTCGAATTAAATAAACACAGTCAGTTCTGCTATAATGCAAACAGGCCTACCTAAAAATCACTGTACTCTGCAAAATCATGCAATAAAAATTAAGGCTTGTGAAGAACATAAATAAACAAAGTCAGTTCTGCTATAATGCAAGACAGGCCTACCTAAAAATCATTGTACTCTGCAAAATCATGCAATAAAAATTAAGGATCGTGAAGAACATTAAGGGTTGGAAAACAACATGAAATCTTTTTCACAATGGAATATTATTCAGCCATAAAAAAGAATGAAATGCTGCCATTTGCAACAACATGGATGAACTTTGAGGGCATTATGCTAAGTGAAATAAGTCAGAAGAGACAGACAAATACCCTATGATTTCACTTAGGTAGAATTAAAAACAACAACAACAACAAAAATGAACAAGCTCATAGATATAGACAATAGATTAATGGTTGCCAGAGGCTGGGGTTGGCAGGTTAGCAAAATGGGTGAAGGGAGTCAAAAAGTACAACTTCCAATTTTAAAATAAATTAGTCATGAGCATGTAAAGTAGAGTATGGTGACTGCAATGAATAATACTGTATTGCATATTTGAAAGCTGCTAAGAGAATGGATCTTAGAAGTTCTTATCAAAAGAAAAAAATTTTTAAATACGTATTGTGACATGTTAACTACTTATTACAGTGATCATTTTGCAATATATAAAAATATCAAATCATTACGTCGTATGCCTGAAACTAACACAATGATGTATGTCAACTCTACCTTAATTTAAAAATGTAAAAAAAGTTGTTAGACATCTGTCATAATTTATTTCTATGAATTAGGATTTTCCCAATAATACAGAACTTTAAAAAAAAATTAGAAATAAACTGAATAAGTATTACATTAAAAAAAAAAACTTTGTAAGTGCCAACATCAAAAAGAAAGGAACCTAACAGAAATAAATGGTGGCACAGTTTTACACATTAAATGATTATAAAATACAAAAATACTACAACATGGTATTTTACCTTGAGAAAGAACTGACGTTTACTCATAGAAGTCGGCATTGGAAGGGCTGCAGCTTTCAAGTAATTGTGAAGTGATGCACAGAGAATTACTGGGAATCTAGTGGAAAGTCCTAACGCTAGCTGTGAATGGGAGTGACCCATAGCACATAGGGTGAACTGTGATATCTGGGAGAGGTTTGAGGTGTGTGCATGTGTGCTTTTTGTCTATTTATACCCAGCTTAGTTCCACTGGGCATAGCCATCTGCTTTCACCTATTTCTTGCAGGCTAAGCAGAAATTCATGTCATGCTCAAATTATTCCCTAATATATCAATGGAGTTAGAATGAAATTTGAATTTTCAAAACAAAAGGTAGAACAGGACAGACTGTACCTATTACTCACACAAAACTACACATTTTCAATGTTGTCAGAGCATTAACTGTTTATAGTTCTAATATAAACATATTAATAACTTGTCTTTCATATTTCCTAGACAGTTTGTAAGTTAGCAAAAAGGAAATATTTTTTATTTTCCGTACAGTTTTTGAAGTTACAAAATATAAACAAAGAGGTTATATAAACCAGCTGTGTGGATTTTTATTTCCATTCAACATATGGAAAAATCGAAGCACAGCCTACTATAAACTAGTATAAACTGGATTACATTGAAATATATTGCCCTTAAAAAAAAAAACCTAAGAAAATGTCTTAAACATTTTATTTTAATGCTTTGGGGTCTTGCTTCATAGATTATTCTGATATACATCTGATATACATATATATAGACCTCAAAATACAAATTAGTTATATAAATAAAAAATCTTCTAATATAATAACTTATATGCAATTACAATTGACCATAGACCCCAAAATATTTAAACAAGTACATTTAATTGGCTGGTTCATCATGCTACTTCCTAATCTTGTCTCAAAACCTGTGCTAGAGTTAGACTGTTATCACTATGACATGTAGATAAGACTTTATAAATATTTTTCTTGCAGGTAGTTTCCAAAGTGATTCTTCCTTCTCATTCAGTAAGTTGGTTAAAGTCTAAGAATATAGTTTAAATGTTCTCAATTTCATGGCCACACTAGAATCTTAAGCTATAGCAGATAGTTCACAAATGCTCTCAGCTACAAGTATTTATCATCAAGAAAGTGTTAATGCTTATCTGCTCATACCATTTCATCTCAACTGCTTTTCCACAAAGAGGAAAAAATACCCTCAATCCACTTTCGCCTTTAAGGAAAGTATCCAAATGCTTCTTTAATAACCTGAGGAGAAAAAAAAATTTTTTTTGCTTCAATTAGCCCGCTGCACAGAGGAAAGCATGACAATCATGTGATGCTAAGTACTTTTCATGCATTATCACTTACTATTATTAACATTACAAAGTAGATAACATTAATTATTATAATCTCATTTACACATGAAAAAACAGGAAGGTTAAGTAACTTGCTCAGTCACATAGTTAGTGAATGATTAATCTGACAAAGTCACATAGCTAGTGAATGATTAATCTGACAAAGTCACATACTAGTGAATGATTAATCTGACAAATCTGAGGCTCTCCTGATTAGCAATTAAAAATAAAAAAATAATTTGAAAATTCTTTTTTAATCTCCCAAATGTGTGGGGGTTAGGGGATGGCACCTCTGGACACATTGAATTTTTGACATTTATTTTATAGTAAGTTTGTACTCTGGTCTCAGAAGTAGCTCTGAAAAGTTGTAGTCATTCTTGTAGTTAATTCCCCTGGAGAGATGTGGCTCTTTTGAAGCCATCCACATGACAGAGAAAACCCATACAATGGTTCTGAGGTGGTGCTCCAACTACCACTCGGTGTGTAAATGCAATAATAATAATGTCCCCTGAGAACAAGGTACATCTGATATGACCACTTTACTCTGCACTGGCCCATGATATATTGTTGCTGCTTCAAAACCTACTCTTAATATGCGGCTCAACAGCCTAACTCACTTATTAATTTCTCTCAACTTCTCTTCTTCCATCATATAGATAATACTTTAACATTTGAACATATGCTGCTGGAAAACAAAGTCATCATTTTTCAGTATAAAGGGATATAAGCATTAATGTCACTTGAGCATCTGCTATATGTATAAATATGCATGTCCAAAACATAGATGCTATAGGGGCTTTAAAAAAAGCTATCTTTCATAAATCTAAGATGCCTTCAACTGTACATCACACCATTATCTATACTCCATGGGAAGAGATAACATTGTCAATTCACTTGACATGCCACAGATGCATTCTGATTTCAGAGATGCTAAAATCTGAAAAACTAAAACTGTACATCTTAAAATCGGTCAAATAATGTGTACCTATATTTTTATTTCTATTTCCAAAATCAATTTCTGATAGAGCATTTCTCTGTATATACCAAACATTTCTTACTGGTGTCCTTGCTCTTGATGAAATGTAATTTTGCGGTTCACCCACTTTTCTTGCCATTCTTCCAGAGTTAGTACTTGGTTTTTCTGTACCTCAGTATAGGGGTGCTCTTCAATGTCAAGTAAAGTTCTTGTATCATCCATAGTTTTGTGGATACCTTTGTCTCACAAGCAGATGTCTCCAAGACTTAAATGGAAAATATTTGCTATGTTGACATTTAAAGGCATTGCAATTATGTTTAGGCATGAAATAAAAATCATTATCCTCAGCAGCATGACTTTTTAAAAATATTTCAACATCCAAGACAAAGCATACAAAAAAATGACTTTTCAGTGAGTCTGATGGTAGAGGCACAGCTCATATTACACATTAGGAAAGAGCTTTATTTTTTTATTAAATGTATTATTTTCAATATGATGAAATTATATAGGTTTCAAGTATACAATTCAATAATATGTTCTATCTATTGCATTACCACCGAAAGTTAAATTTCCTTCCATCACCAAGAAAGATCTTTAAATTGAATTTACCTTAACATTAAAGTAAATGGATTTGATTTGTTTTAAAAAAAGAGAGGAAAAAACAAAACAGGCATTCCACACTTAACTTTTGTAAGCTTAGAATTTTTTCTAGCAAGCAGTTACTCTTTAAAAAATTTTTTAATGTTTACTTATTTTATCAATGTTATAACACATAATTTAAAGAATTCAACGGTTATGAAAATAACAATCCCCATTCCCAAACGAGAGAGGCAACCACCTTTAATTCTTTTAGCTGAGTTTTGAAACCTAACTCTAGATTTCAAAATAACATGCTTATTTTGTATCTTCTTGATTTTTCATTTCTAGGTAGCTTCTAGAGAAGATGAGCATTTAGCTCTCTTTCAACTTCCCAACACACATACATACCCTTCTCATTTTTCCTATTCTTTCGAGAGACAGAGCAGATTTTTGATTAAATATGTAGAGTACACATTAGTGTGAGTCAGTAAATATCACTTACAACTAAGTCATGGAGAATTCTATGATTACTTTTCCTATGCTGTACAACTTTTTTATTCTGTAGATAATAACTGTCTTGCTTTTCCATTTACGAAATGTCTATGTAGTAGTTTGGATTATACTAGCATGCTATTATTGATGGGTCTAATTTAATAAGTTATTCATGAAAACAGTAAACATTGCATAAAAGTAAATATTTCAGGAAAGGTCCTTCTTTGGCATCAGTGTACTTAGGATTTAAGGAGAAGGCACATCCTTGGAGTTGGGAATATAAATTCACATCTCAGCATTGTTAACAAATGGCTTTTGCAAGGCCCTGATGACATTAAGAGGTGACTCTCAGAGTTTTCCGAGAGGTCAGGGGGAAATACCTGGTTATGTTCAGAAAAGCAAAGGAATGTTGCTGTTTTCCCATCTCCATTTTCAGCCAGAATTTTTTAAACCTAGGCTTGAGCCTTCATTAAGCAGTTCCTTACTTAAAGGAGAAGAATAATTTTATCATAGAGGCAGGGCACTCTGGAATTATACAACTCTATCCCTCTCGCACAACTTGAAATATAACAACACCATGACTATAATAGCTTAATCACGTCTTAGATGTTCTAAGTAGCTTCTTAACTTGCCCATCTCCTTTCCTGGAGAAATAAAGTTTCTCTCTATAAGAAGATAAAAGTGCAAATGATAAGAATCGGGAAAGGCAAGCTTCACTATCATTCCTACCCATACACGGAAACAGAAGATGTGATAGTCTGTGGTCATTCAAGTCCTCCGTGGGTGGGACCCCAAGTCTGGTTTCCTCCCCCATCTTAAAAAAAAAACACGCTTCTGCTTTAGATTTATTTTTAAACTTTGCTAAATTGAAGAATAACTTCCCTGAAGTGCACAATTTGAGTACGGCTCATTGATTTTTATATAGGCATACACCTGTGTAACCACCAATGCACACAATATTTACAGCACCCTAGTGTCCTCCAATACATCGCACGCTATTCCGGCAGGTACTTCTCTTTTCTTAAAAATCATTAATATACAACAATGCTTAGGTTTCACTTTAAGTCATGGAATAATGAGGTCATTCTTCCCAGTTCCCACTCTGCTCCCTCAACCCCATTTTAGGGGGTGGATTGTTGGGCTGTCCATGCTTGTTACGCTGCCCTATTCAGAAATGCTATCACAGGCTCACACTTAGCAAATCCTTGCATTTCTCACTCAGATCCTCTCTCCTCATCAAGGAGCTTACCTCGCTCGCCGCCCGCTGCGTACAGCTGGCTCGGTATGCGACCGTGCGCCCCCAACTCCTCCCCGCGCCACGCCCCGAGGCCCGCCCCCGCAACAGCGTCCGGACCTCGCCTCCTCATTAGGTGTCCGCCTCAGTCCCCGCCCCTGAGCCCGCCCCCTCCCCAGCTCCCAGAGCCCGCTCCCTCCCCACACGCTCCGGCTGGCGCAGCGGCGGAAATGGCTAAGGCGGGGCGAGCGCGGCGGCAAAGCCGAAGGCGGGGACCCTGCTCCTCCCTGCTCCCGCCGGCTCCTCCCACCCCGGGTCACGCCGTCACAGGGGCGGAAGCGGCGGCGGCGGCGGCAGCGGCGGCGGCCGAGCGAGGGCTGCATCTTGCGGCGCGGATCCTTCAGTCTTGTGCGCGTGGCGCGCGGCTCGGGAGAGGCGCCCGCAGTTCGGGGCGGCGCGCACTGTCTCGCACGCGCTCCGAGGTGGGGCGCACGCGGCTCCGGGGGCGGGCGTGGGAGCGGCGGTGGATTTCGGGTGACAGCTATGCACAAAGCAGCTTGGCTGGGGTGCAAGCTCTCCTCCTGTGCAGCACCCCTCGCCCGGGTGGGAGGTGAACGGATGCTCTAGGGGCTGATATCTCAACCCGATTGGAAGCGGGGTGCGGGGTAGAGATCCCTGTCTGAGGAAGAGGAATTCCCCGGCTGGGGTGTTGCGGCGACGGGGTTCTCCAATTCGTCGTGGTGTTGCGGGTCTCTCCTAACCCCCTACCATGTTTTTTCTTTTCTGTACAGCGGTGCCTTCTCCCCACGACTCCTTGCACCACTTCAGCGCTCAGGTGAGCCCCAGAGGCTGTTGCTTCTCCGACTTGGAGAACAAACGAGAAAGCTTTTCGGAAAGCGAGGTGGCTGCACCTGGCACAGGGAATGTTGGGGCTCCCTCCTGGGGACTATTAGAGCTCTGTCACCTGGGAGGTGTGTGGGTTTCGTAAGAGAAAACCCACAGTCGGAGTAGGAACTCCTTCGCTTGTTATTCCCAGCGAGAGTGTGGCGGCGAGGAGCCGGCACAGCGTTGCAGGTGTGGTGGTAATGCTCCAGCACGGCCACCACGCGTTGAGATACGATCGGCATTGCCAGGTTGCTGGGGTAACTCCTCCGGGACTGGGGACCCGGAGGGGGCGGCCTGATGACGGTAGCTGTTAGTCAACAGCCTGCCAGCTGGCAGATGGCAGGTGAAACAGGAAGGAAGTGGCAGGCCCAGCTGTAGAAAGTTGGGGTTCGGTGATTTGGAACCTAGCCAGATAGAGGCCTAGGCTTCCCTTGGGTGAGCCTGCAGGAGTCCGTAGAATAGTCCATTTGGGGAGATCCATCACTCCACATACACACACATAACTCCAGGCTTTTTCTTTTTCTTAATCTATTTTAGTGGAAGATAGGCGAGTGAGAAGGAAGGTTTCTTCAGGAGGTACATGAAAAAATGATCATCAATAATTAATCGTCTTCCAGGCAGAGAAAGTAATCAAAGTATTCAGGCAATTGAACGGGATCCATGTTTTGGAAAATTTGATTAGTGTGGGTGCAATAAGGTGCTAGTCCTTCCTTAAGTGGCCCAAAGGGAAATTCCTGTTTCTGTTGGCTAAATAAGTTTCTAGTAATTTGTCTTATTTTTAGAAATTATGCTGATGCCACTATAAATTTTTATTCCAACCTGGAATCATTTCGATTCATATTTTTATGAACACTTTTTTAAAAAAACTTTTTGAATAAGCTACTTCAGAAAAAATTCTGGGGATTATTAAAATAGAAATCTAGATATTGATATATCCACTTATATGTTTACTTATATATTTTTTGGTTACATTAAAAGAAAGCCAAAACTATGAATTTAAAATTAAGAAGAATCATGCTTATACAATTATATAGAACATAAAACAAATTGATTATATTTAATATTAGGTGTGTTTATTAATTTGAAGAACCAGGTGGAAAAGCACTTTCAGTATACTAATTTGTTTTAATGGCACTTTTAATCGGTGTTTCTAAGATTATACTTAAAAGCACAAAAACTGTAGTCCTTCCAACTTAAAAATTTTCCTTCCATTTTAAGTCCTAAGAACCCAGCAACAGTGAAAATACAGAAATTACAGCAAGTTTCAAAAAATGATGAGGGTACATAACTGTCAATTGTATAATTAAAAGTGGAAATGCACTACCCTAAAAATCATGTTTTTTCCCAGACAACAGATTTAATAATGGCTTTTATAACCTAATGTTTTCATTTCCTCTTAACTATTTCTTGATTTACATCACTGCAATTAAATACATACTTTCCAGTATACAGTTGGACCTAAATGTTGGATGAAATTTCCAGAAATTATGATTTTTCTTGTGAATACTTGCATTCCTAGGTGACAGGGTCAAATGTTGCATGAATCTAGGCTGATTATATTTGTTTCTAAACCCCACATTAGACTCAAATGTTATTGCTGCAATACGTAACATACTGTACATTCACAAATACTATTTTTACATATGCCTTAATTGTGATCATTTTGTGAATAACATGAGATATATATTTTATATAAAGAGATTTGTTAGATTGGACAGCCTTTTGGAAATATAAATGGGATCCAGAAAGCCTTCTTTAGGTTTAAAAATTATAGGTAGGCAGTAGTACTTTTAACATTATTAATGTTTATCCAGCAGTACTGAGAGTGCTGTAGAACTAAATGGCAATTTATTTAATGCTTAAAGAACTATAATATATTTCAGAATATGTATAGAGTTTATGTGTTCACAACTAGGATAATGGTTTTGAGAAAGTGAAGAGTAGTGAAAGGAAAATCATAACATTGGTGTCAAGATTTCTCACAGCTGATGTAGCTGGCAAACTGAAAGTTTTCATGCACGATGTTTAATTCTCCATGAAAAATGTTCTTATGAGTATTAGTAGAACTCACAGGTAGGAAACAACAAGATTACAAGCCCCTCAAAAAGCTTTTTTCCAAGATGAAGATTACATACAGGCATACCTCATTATATTGTGCTTCATTTTATTGCAATTCACAGGTGTTGCATTTTTTTTGCCAATTGTAGGCAAGACCCCCACCAGAAAAAGATTACAACTCACTTTATTCACTTTATTGCAATAGTTGTATCATTACAGTGATCTGGAACCAAACCTACAATATCTCTGAGGTATGCCTGTATGTGGAATTTGTATCTTATGATAACACTTTTCCACCTTCAAATTCCTTATCCATAGGTATGTCTTATTTATTTTCCATGCTATTTTGTGTATGTATAAGTATGTAGTAAATACAATGGATTGGGTAAGGAGATGTGTGATCATTGTAAAATCCATATGTTTTCAAGTATTTACTTCTAAGCATTTTCATACCTTATCTAACTTAATTGAAGAAATTTGATAATTCAGTCTTTCATGGTTCCTATGCATTATTTTCCCTGTAGACTTTGATTCTTAATGTTTGTTTAACCATGCTGTTATTAGGCTAGTTTAAGAACTCATAAAATTTTTCCAGCATTAACTATGTCACTCAGATTCCTATATTTGGTAGTGGCTAGAAGGTGTGCCTGACATTTATTTGTTGGGTTTTACTGAGAAAGGAGAATGAGTTTTCTTTTTAAAGTATAGTAGGTCAAAATTGAGGAACTGCTAGGGAGACACAGTAATATGGAGAGAAAGACAAAAACTAGGTGTTTTTACTTATTGAATTTTTCAAACAGTAATGTAATTTGTTTATTGGTCATTCGTGTTTTTTTTTTATATATATATATTTTTAAATGTACATACTAATGGATAACAGTTTTTGAGCACTTATAATATGCCAGACGTAGTGCTTTAAATGGGTTATTTTACTTAATCTTCACACCAGTGCTATGGTACACTCTTGCTATGTCCATTTTATATATAAGAACACTGAGGTCTTAGGTTAAGTAACTTGGAAGCAATGACTTCACACTCAGGCAGACTAACTGCAGAGCATATACTATTACCTATGAAACTGCATAAGAACTTTGCTCTGGAGTGTTGAAAATATTAGCTAATGCTAATATTTAACCATTTATCTATCTATTTATTTATTTTGCAGATTTTCTGATACAATGGCAACCCCACGGGGGAGGACAAAGAAAAAAGCGTCTTTTGATCATTCTCCAGATAGCCTTCCTTTGAGGAGTTCCGGTAGGCAGGTATTACTCATTTGTTCATTTAGTGCGCCTGTTTCGAGCACAGAGGATTTTTCTGATTGAGACTGAAAAATTAGAAATGAAAAGATAAAATTTCAGTCTTCAAGAAACTTGCAGTCTAGTCGAGAAATTCACCCTGCGACAATCACAGTACAAGGTGATAAAGTGATAGAATGTAGAAAAAAGCATACTGGCAGAGGGAACTCCAAAGATAAGGGTGTAGAGTGTGAATCAACATGAAGTGTTCAGAGAATCACAGCTGTGTGGTTGCCTCTAGGATGTGAGCTGGGGCCAGATGATGCTTGGCTTGTTGTCATTCATAGGTATTTAGACTTCAACTTGTAGTTGGTTGGCTGCTGTAGTTGATAGGTTACTTGCTGCCATCTCTTCTGTATGGATTTTTTCCCCCTAAAGAAAACTCCTGAGTGATATAATTCTTTTTCTAGAATTGTTCTAGGTTTTTTTTTTTTTGTTTTTTTTTTTTTTTTTAAAATCTGCAATACTGTGAGGGTATAACTGCTCTAAGTAAAGAAAAAAAAATCCTAAACTGAGAGTGGCTTTTATTTTGACTGATACAGCTTTTTGCTTAGAAAGGCCCACGTGCATTTTAGTTCTCAGAGACCTGTCGTTCAAGTGCTCGTTCTATATTTGTAGCAAGTTAGTGAATTATCTGCATAGTACAGTCTCAAGGAAATTGCTATATTGTCAGCTCCTAACCTACTTCCAGGATATTGCTGATCTTCAAGTTTAGAACTCCTCCTAACGTGGAGTTCATTTCAGTAATAAACCTTCCACCACATTTGCCTTTGACTATTCTGGTCAAATCTTAACCTCTGCTGGTTCTTCCTCAGGCAAAGAAAAAAGCAACGGAGATGACAGATGAGGATGATGATGGTGGGTCAGAGAAGAAGTACAGGAAATGTGAAAAGGCAGGCTGTACAGCAACGTGCCCCGTGTGCTTTGCAAGTACTTCTGAAAGGTCTGTTTAGATAGCATGTCGTGGCCTCACATTCCTGCCTGTGAGAGTGTTCTTTGTCGGAACATCATCCTCAAAGATAATTTTCCTAAAGATATATATAGATACTGTAGGTCATCTAATAATAGAAACGTTGCCTGTACATTCTGTACATAGCACATGCTTCTATACACTCCCCCTGTTAGACATAGCCAAATCAGCTCTGCACAGGAGCCAGTCAGTATCCTCAAATCCCACCGACCAGAGCTGTACACCTCCTGGAGATTGAGGGTGGGACAAGGTCAGGGATGGGAACACAGTAGAGAGAACCATGGAGCTCCCTGTAGACCAGCAGGTGTTTATTTTCCCCAGACTTCTTTTCTACCTTGTATGACATACCTCCTCTTCCAGTAGACATAAACAGGTCTCATTGAAACCATGAGGCTAATTGCACTCTTGCTATTTTTATTGGGCTGATGCAAGCATAACTTTCTACTTCCAGAGAAAATTCTTCAATGAAGGCATAAGATTCAGTAAAAACTGGAACACAAATCTCATTTTTTAATCACAAAGAGTGGTGGTATTAGTGTTCATGGTGGCATTAGATTTCACTCTTTTACTACATTATTGGCTGTTTGACAAGTTGTATTTGCCAGATTGCTTGTTCAAGGGTCAGATTCCAGCTGGCCAGATTCATTAACTGTTCAGTATTGGGCCAGATTTTATTACCAGAGACCACACTTCTCTCCTTCACATACATGCAGCTTGCAGCAAGTACAGTGACATCCCTGTTTCATGTCTTAAAACCTTATCATGGCTCCTGGTAGTCTTGATAAAACTCCTAAGTCCCAGGCCCTTCTGACCCCATGTCCTCACCATGTATTATCACTTGTCAGTCGTCCATTCTACTTCCATAGTTATTAGCTCCTGGTTGTTAGGATTTTAAGTGGAGATAATGCAAAGTAGACTCATAGGTATTTGATACATATTTTTTAAAAAAATGAAAAAAAAACCGTTTCTAATTAATGAAGTTACATATTTTTGCTATTTTCAGATGTGCCAAGAATGGCTATACCTCCCGATGGTATCACCTCTCCTGTGGGGAGCATTTCTGTAATGAATGCTTTGACCATTACTACAGAAGGTTTGTTTGCTAATTGTTGGAGGTTTTTGTGGTAGAGAGTGTGGGGGTGGGGACAGTGGAAGGGGGCAGATGGTTAAGATTGAGTGCCTAGGCTTACTGAGTTATTCTACTATTGCAACTGTGTTAGAACTTTGATGTGGTAGTTTGCTAGTTTGCATGTGTGTGTGTTTGTGTGTGTGCACACTCGGGGTTCCCAAAATAAATGCTATGAGATAGTTATTCTTTTTAGTCTGCAAGTTCTGGAAAATCTAGGAGCAGCTTTGCTATTTATTCTCTGACAGTACATAGGGGGACAGATGCCAAGGTTTGGGGGAAGATGTTGGCAACTGGAGGGAACTGGGTAGACAGTTTTAGCTATTTAAACTGATTGGAGTGCACCACCCCTGACAGTCTGTTTTATGGATGCTGTAATAACTTTCCCCTCCTTATAAAAGTCTTTTACATAAGATTTGCTAACCTGCCTCCTGTTTTGAAAATCTGATTAGCTTATAGCTTGATGTATTTTATTCTTTTTCAGCCATAAGGATGGATATGACAAATATACTACATGGAAAAAGATATGGACTAGCAATGGAAAAACTGAACCTAGTCCCAAAGCTTTCATGGCAGATCAGCAACTCCCCTATTGGGTAAAAAGGATAATGCTTTATTGTTCTGTAAAGCGTTTGTAGAGCTAAAAGCAAGAGGAATGGATGAAAATACCAATTTTTAGGAAAATTTGCTTTTATTACATTTGTTTTTCTATGTCTGTTAAAGCAAATCACATTTTTTATTTTTGTAGAAAACTTAGATAATTCAAGATAATATAAAGAAGAAACTAAAGACCACTAACTGGTGATAGTCAATGCTAAGCTTAGTATATATCTCTCTCATTTTATGTTCATATTTTTATGTGGATATTTAAACAATTTTATGCTTATATAGAAATCTTAATTAGGTTTAAAATTATACTTTGCATATAATTTTTGGTAACTTTTAGTTTTTAATTTAATTTTATATTTTTTCACTTAGCCACTCTGAAAATAAATTCTAATGATTACATAGATTTGATAAAGATACCATTGTTTAATAAATGATTTGTCATTTTTTTAATATCAGGAATATTCAGGTTTCTCTTGCACACTTAAAATTTTTTATTGAAGTTCACGTAATATAAATTAACTATTTTAAAATATACGATTTGATGGCATTTAGTACATTTACAATGTAGTACAATCAACACTTCTAATTCCAAAGCATTGTCGTCATTCACAGAGTAAAACTTGTGTCTGTTAATCAGTCACCTCTCATTCTTCCCTCCCCCATCCCTAGAAACCACTAACCTGCTTTTTGTCTTGATGGATTTACCTATTTTGGATGTTTATATAGAGGAATCATACAGTATGTGACCTTTCGTGACTGGCTTCTTTCACTTAGCATAACATTTTTGAGGTTCATCAATGTTTTTGAGGTTCATCTATGTTGCAGCATGTATTACTTCTTCTTTTAATGGGAGACTAATATTCCATTGTATGAATTTGCCACATTTAATTTAGCCATTCATCTGTTGATGGACAGTTGTGTTGCTCCACCTTTTAGTTATTACAAATTGGGCTGTTATGAACATTTGTGTACAAATATTTATTTGAATACCTGTTTTCAATGTATACCTAGGAATAAAATTGTTAGGTCACATTCTATATTTAATTTTTGAGAGACCAGCAAACTGTTTTATTTAGCTAACTGCTGCACCATCTTTCATTCCCATCAGCAATATTTAAGGGTTTAAATTTCTGCACATCATTACCAATTTTAGTTTTCCTTTTTTTTTTTTTTTCCCTGCTCTGACTATCCTAGTGGATGTGAAGTGGTATCTCATTGTGGTTTTGATTTGCATTTCTCTGATGACTAGTGGGTCATTTCATGTGCTTGTTGGCCATTTGTATATCTTTGAAGAAATATCTGTTCAAATCTTTGCCCATTTTTAAATTTTTTTTGTCTCGTTGGGTTATAAGAGTTCTTTATTATGGATACTAAACCTTTATTAGATATATGATTTGCAAATATTTTCTCTTTAAGTGGTCTTTTTACTTTGTGTCCTTTGATGCACAAAAGTTTCCAATTTTGGTAAAGTTCAATTTATCCACTTTTTTTGTTGTTGCTTGTGCTTTTGGTGTTATATCTAAGAATCTATTGCCAATTAAGAGGTCATGAAGACTGACTCCTATGTTTTCTTCTAAGGGTTTTATCATTTTATATCTTACATTAAGATGTTTGCTCCATCTTGAGCTAATTTTTGGATATGTGTGAAGTAGGGATACAACTTTATTCTTTTGCTTATGGGTATCTGCACGCTTTTTAAAAAAATAACCTTTTTATTTTGGAATGATTTTAAATTTACAGAAAAAATACAAAGGTAATACAGAGAGTTCCCATCAGTTTTTCCTAATGTTATCATCTAACACATCATGATTATTCATCAAACTAAGAAATTAACATTGGTTACAGCACTAATAACTATATTTGAATTTCTTCAGTTTTTTCATTAGTGTCTTTTTACTCTTCCAGAATCCTATCCAGGGTACCACAATGCATTTAGGGTATATGTCCTTTGAGTAACTAACTAAATTCACCTCTGATTATTTCCTTAGGTTAGAGCTGGAAAACCTTTCTGATACGAGTAGTCAGATCCCCTTTGCATTTTCCTGGTGCCTGAGCTAGTATTGAGTCAGAAATTACCCTAATGGGGTAAAAGTGGATTATATGGGTGATAGTCATGCAAAGGGGAAAGAAAAAGTACTTAGAAGTACTAAAAGGTTGGTTTGATTATGTAGAGAAGATGGCAAAGTGAGTGATGGATGAGAGAAACACAGGCTCAAGATCAGCCAACGTATTGACCTTGACATGTTGCTTTCCATCTAGGTCCAGTGTACAAAACCTGATTGTAGAAAATGGAGGCAACTTACCAAGGAAATCCAGCTTACTCCACAGATAGCTAAGACCTACCGCTGTGGTATGAAACCAAATACTGCTGCTAAGGTATGATCTCTGTTTGTTTTACTTTTGAATTAATTGGTAGGTTAATTTAGTTGTCAGTAAATAGTAATGGTGTATATTTTCCATTTATTTTATTTTGATCTTTGTATCAGTGTTGTATTGGTCCACATATAACAGAACCCTGAGTACAATGGCTTAACCGATTAAGGATTTTATTTTTCTCCTTTGAGCAGTTGGGAAATAGGCTTGGTGTAGTTGCTCAAGGAGATCATAGTTTCTAGTTCCGCCAAAGATGGTTCAGCCACAGGATGGTTGCTACACCATCAGCCATTGTGTCCAAATTCTAAGCAGTAAACATGTTAGAGGTGTAAGGCAAGAGGGGTGTGCCAGCTGGATCTCTCCCACCTTATTGGAAAAATGGGAGCTTTCCTGGAAGTTCCAATGATAGATTTCTATTTACATTTTATTGGCTAGAACAAGAGCATGCAGTAACTTTAAACAACAGTAGAGACAAAGGAAGAAAAAATTTAAAACGGAGCATGTTGCAATATCAGACAAAACCAGGATCCTTTTAGTGGGGAAGAAGGGATGACGGGATATGTTTGGGCAATTAAGAATCTGCCATCATTAGTATAATGTGCCTTTTGTGACATTTGGCAGTTACTTAGTGTTTAAAATGTGTAATTTCTTTTTATGTGTTAAAACATTAATCTACACAAATGTTTCCTTCAGTACATTAAAGAATGTTAGGAATCATTGTAATCTCAAGAATAAAATACTTTCTTAAAATTTGAGATATAATTCGCATACCATAAAATTCACCCTTTTAAAATGTGTAGTCAATGGTTTATAGTATATTCATCACTGGCAAAATGTTTTCTTAGTTCAAATATTTCCCTTTTTAAAGAATAATGAAAAGCTTCATAAAGTTTATGATCAAGTTTTTTAAAACCTGGGAGTTAAGACATAGATATTATTAAAGCAACTCATAATTATTGTAAACATATTTGGAAGATTTTGCTAAGTGAAATGATGAGAAAAAGGGTATGAACATTTAGGAACTATATTGTTCGTTGTTTTAAATTTTATGTAAGTATGACATGAATATAATCTCAGGCTTTAAAAAAAGTATGTACAGATCTTAAATGAATATCACTGAGTTTGGGTGTAACCAATACCCCAAGTAAGATATACAGTATTTTCTCTATCCTAAAAATTCTATTTATTTCCTTCCCTCCCACCAGAGGCAACCAAAGTTCTGATTTCTATGCCCTAAGTAGACTTTCGCTTACTCTTAAATTTCATAAAAACAGATTAGCCAATATATACTCTTTTGTGTTTGGTTTCTTTCACTGAGTAAAATTATTTTTGAAATTTACCCATATTGTTGCATGGATCAATAGCTTTTTCTTTTTATTTCTGAGTAGTATTTCATTATGTGGGTATGCCACAATTTGTTTAACCATTCTCCTGTGGAAAGGCATTTTCAGTTTTTTGTTATTATAAATAAAACTAGTGAATATTCTGTGCAAGTGTTTTTGTGGACCAGTGTTTATTTCTTAAAGGTAAATACATAGGAGCGGAATTGCTGTGTCATATGGTAAATTTATACTTAAGAAACTGCTAAATGGGTTTTCACAGTTGTATCATGTTACAACATTTGGTGGTGTTACTCTTTTTTTTTTTTTTTTTTTTAAATTTTAGCTATTGTAGTAGGTATGTACTGGTATGTCATTGTGTTTTTAATTTTCATTTCCCTAATGACTAGTGACATTTAGCATCATTTCATATGTTTATTGGTCATTCATACTTTGTCTTTAGAGAAATACCTGTTCAAATCTTTTTTAAAAATTTGGTTTGTTTTATCTTTACTATGTAATCTCGATGTGAGATATCATCTTGAAGATTTTTACCCAGTCTTTGTCTTACCCTTTCATTTTCTGAATAGTGTTTTGATGAGCATTTTCTAATTTTGAAGCCTGGTTTATCCATTATTTCTCTAATGCTTATAACTTTTTGTACCTTTTATAAGAAATCATTGACTACTCAGCTTACACAGGTAGTCTTTTATGTTCTTTTTGAGGAGCTTTATAGTTTTAGCTTTTACTAATCTATTTCATGTTAATTTTTGCTTTTGATGTGAGGTGTAAGCCATAATTCCATTTTTTTAATATAAATATTTAATCGTTCAGTACCATTTGCTGAAAAGACTGTCTTTTTTCCCCACTGTATTATCTTGACTCAGCTGTTAAAAATTCAGTTGGCCATACACACTGGTCTGTTTCTGGACTCTATTCCATCGGTCTCTTGGTTTATTCTTATTTCATTACTCTGTTGTTTTGATTATTGTATTTGTATAAATTGTCTTAAAATCAGGTAATGCAAATTCTTCTGACTTTTTCATTTTCAAGACTGCTTTGGCTATTCTAGGTCCTTTACATTACCATGTAAATTTTATTATCAGCATGTAAATTTCTACAAAAAAGCCCCTGTAATGCATTGAATCTGTAGATAATTTTAAGGAGAATTGACATCCTTACATTTTTCTGTCTTCTAATCCAGGGGTCAGCAAACTATGGGCCAAATCTGGCCCCCTGCCTGTTTTAAAATAAGGTTTTATTGGAACATGGCCATGCTCATTCATTATGTATTATCTGTGGCTGCTTTCATGATGCAGTGGCAGAATGGTTGTGATAGAGACCATATGATCCACAGAAGATAAAATAATTACTATCTGGCTCTTTATAGAAAACATTTCCCAATCCCTGTTCTGACTCATAAGTATGGTATATCTCTCCTTGTTGAGTTCACTTATTAAATTTCAGAATCTTTTTGTAGATTCCTTTGGGTTTTCTATAATCACATCAATTGTGAATAAAGACTGTTTTGCTTTTTTAATAACTGAGTCTTTTTGCTCTTTTTCTTGCCTTATTACATTGGTCAGGACAGGACTACTAGGACAGAGTTGAATAAAATTTGGAGAGCAGATATCCTTGCATTGTTCCTGACCATAGCAGAAATGTGTTTAGTATTTTATTATTATGTTTGGTGTTGGCTGTAGCTTTTCACAGATGCCTTTTATTGGATTGAAGAAATTCTTTTCTATTCCTAGTTTGCTGAGAACTTTTTATTATGAATGGATGTTGGGTTTTGTCAAATTTTTTTTCTTTTTTCTTTATCTTTTATGATGATCATATAGTTTTTCTCCTTTAATTTGTTAATGTGGTGAATTACACTGATTCTAGAATGTTGAAACAACCTTGGCATTCCAGAAAAAAAAAATCTCACTTGTTCTTAATATATTATCTTTTTAATGAATTGTTGGATTCAGTCTGCTAGTAATATTTTGCTAAAGATTTTTACATCTGTGTTCATCATGAATACTGTCATCTTATTTTCTTGTAATGTTCTTATCAGATTCTGCTGTCCCTGAGTTATGCTGGCTCCATAAAATGAATTCAGAAATATATCTTTCTTCTCTATTTTGTTAAAGAGTTTGAGTAAGGTTGATATTATTTCTTCTTTAGTATTTGATAAAATTCACTAGTGAAGTCATTTGGGCTGGGTTTTTTTTTGTATGCATGAGAAGTTTTGAAATTACAAATTCAACTTCTTTAACAGATACATGGCTATTCAGATGGTTTATTCTACCAGTTTTAGAAAGCTATGTTTTTCAAGAAATTTGTTTCATCTACATTGTCAGATTTGTTAACATTGTTTGCTGTGTTGCCTTATCATCTTTTAATGTCAGTGGGATCTATGGTGATATCCTTGTTTTATTTTTGATGTCAGTAATTGGAGAGTAGAAAGGGTAGAAAGCACAGATCTAATTTCAAGAAACCAGGGTCTTGGAATTAACAAGTCTTATTCTATAACCTTTCAGTTTAGCCCTGAATTGATTCTTGAGCTCAACCTTCAGAGTAGAAGGCCCCTCTGAAGGACAGAGGAAAAAATAATGGGCAGGGCTCACACTGGGGGGTGAGTAATTTATTTTCCAGGCTGAGTGGGTCTGCTGAGGGAACTGGGTTTTGAGTAGTGAAGGTACATGAATTTGTGTGGCAAAGGGGAGCATGTCCAGCTAGCTGAAACAATGTCATGACTGCACTGAACTTGACTAGCACTTGTACCCCAGATTATTTCTCAAGTCAAAAGTAGACTCAGTGGCATTTAATTATAATATAAAGTCAAGTTCAGCCAAGAGCATGCGAAAGTATTGGGCCTTTTCACTCAATGTATTTCTGCAAAGTTTCTAAACAGTCATTCTAAATAATTAAAAAACATTTTGGATGACTTGCATATTGTTATGTTACTAAATATTAGGTGTGATTTTACATAAAAAGTTTATATTAGAATCATTTTTTTGCTGTGCTTTGACTAGCTTTGGTTTAACTATCATTTGGAGTTATTCATAATCTCTCCTCTCTTTTACCTGCTGACAGTGGAGGTATCTCTACTAATTGTTCAAATTATCCTTGTCTTGTTTTTTTAATTCAACTTGATTTGTCTTTGGGTGGTAGTTGTCCTTTTCAGTTTTTTCAATTTAAGTGGTTTTTGAAAAGTCTTAAGGTTTTCTTTAGCATGAGTTCATTTTTAGCCAAATGATATGTATTCATCATGGAAAAATTCAAGCAAGATAGAAAAGAACAAAGATAATAGAAAAAGATTCATGCAGTTGTCATCATGAAGTAACCATCATTAAATGAGATCCATTTAAGAGTATTCTTGCATGTATTTATACATGGAGAAGGCCTGGTATGTAAATAACTTCATGTTAAATGGTACTATACATGCTGGTTTAATACAACAAAAATTTAAATCAGAAAAAGAAGCCAATGTGAAATAAATTGCTGAACATAGATTAATTATTTTTATGTCTCTAGAAAGAGTAATTTCTGAAAACCCCCTGAAAGGTTAAGAAAACATGATGAGGATGTTAAGAGGTTGGAATCATTATTTTTTAATTGCATGTTTCAACTTCAGGTATTGACACCTTGCTGTGAAAGTGGAAAAAGTAAATTACAGTAAATTACTTCAGCCCATCTTCCCTTTTCCTCTCTCCCAATTTTTGTTAGCGTTTTGTTGTTTTGTTTTTTAGTTTAATTTACTCTGTTGGAGTAAATGTCGTATCATTTATTTTCTATAAACATAGTTCCTCCTTTGCTCACACTTCTGTTTATTTACATGGGTTTACTGCTCCCCACAATTTCTCTTACCACAGTTTCTTCTATCCCAAGTTGTTTATTTTGATTCATCACATGGTTGGATGTATTTTAACATCTTGAACTTTTTTCTGGGAGGACTCAGAGGTGTCAGATTCCTTAAGCTTTTGAAAACAATTGCATTTCTCCCTCTCAACTGCTTTTAAGTTGAAGGCTTCATGGTCTTCTTAAATTCCAGCTTCTCAGTACTGTATCATGTTTTACATCTCTTCCCCATCTGGGCCCAGAAATTCTTTGAGTAGCTGCTACTCCAGTCTCAATTGATTACTATCTATAGCCTGAACTCTTGAAATATTTAAATGGTGTTTATCGATCTAGAGTCCTTTTGGTTTTCAGCTTGGTATTCTGTCAAGGACAAAGTCTGAAAAGGCTTATATGAAAATGACTTTGAAAAGAATGGTATCAAAATATTCACACTATTTTGGAGCTTGCTTTTGTCATTTAATATATCTTAAAGATGCTTCCATCTCAGGACCTAGTGATCTCTTTCTCTTTAAAAACGATATAATAAATAGTCCACTGAATGGATGTATCGTGATGAATTTAGTGCAACTGAGAGCATTTAGGTGACTTTTAAATGTTTACCATCAAGGACAATGCTGCAGTGATAGCTTTATATCTATGCCATTTTTCAGTATATGTGTAGGATCAATTCCTAGAAATGAAATTTCTACATCAGAGAATATACAATTGTTTTAATATGAAGTAATTCTTAGACACAAAAGAAAAATTATAATTTGTGTGTAAGGAATAAGGAAAGCAAACAGTACCCAGCACCCAGCTTTAGAAACAGGAATTGCCAATGCCTTTGTCTCCCCTGCATGCCCCTCAGTAGCTGATCTTCCCTCCCCTGCAAAAGACAAACAGTATTTCAGATTTTGTACTTATTCCTCTGCCTTTTGTTACAGAGTTAATACATGTTTTCCAAACCCTGAACAACATGTGAAGTTTTGAATAGTTCTTGTACTGGTTATAAATTACATCACATTGTTTGTATTCTTATGCACCTTGTTCCTTTCCTTCAACATGGAGGTTTTTCACATGAATTTGTGTTGTCCTAAAACTCTGATCCATTAATTTTCCCTGCTGTGTAGTATTGCATCGTGGGAATCTACCACAATGTATCTATTGTGCTTGTGGACATGAGGGTCGTTTCTAGTATGCATGCCTCTCCCAGTACACACATGCAGGAGTTGCTCCAGAACATATTCCAAGTGCCAGGTTTGCCAGGCCATATGGTATGCCAGCCCTCCGTTTCTTTAGGCAACTTTTTAATTGATTTATAACATTCAAACAGAAAATGCACAAATCAAAATGCACAACTCTGAATTTTCACAAAGTCCTTGTTTATCCAGCTCCTGATAAATCGAACACTTAGCAACCCCTCAGAAGTCTCCTGGCACCCCCTTTCACTCAGTCTCCATCCCTTACTCCCCTACTTACTATTCTGATTTAAAACACTACAGATGTTTGCTTGCTTTGGAACTTTGTGTAAATGGAATCATACAGTGTGTTTTCTTTTGAGTCTGGCTGCTTTCTCTCACTGTTATGTCTGTGAGGTACGTCCACATCGTAGTATATGGTCATAGTTCGTTCGTTCTCATTGCCACGAGGAGGCCCTGATTTGAATAAAATAGTTTATTTATCTATTCTACCCTTGGTGGACCTCTGGGTTGTGTTTCCCTTTTTTCTATTACAAATAATTCTCCTTTGAACATTTTCTAAAACTTCTGTTGGTGCACATGTACGGGGTCTCTCTAGAAAATATAACAAAGGTTAGAATTGCTGGACAAACAGTATGTGTGTCTTCAGTCATAGAAAGTTGTGCCAAGTTATAGTGCATTTAAATTTTCATATTTTGTCAGATTGCTCTCCAGAGTCGTTATTTCTTTAGATTTCCACCCAGGACTTTCTTGTGAGAGAGCGCCTTTCCCCTCATGCTGTCATACAGTGTTTTATCACACTTTTTTCTTTGTCAGTATAAATAAACCTAATTAACACTTGGCTTTCCTTTGCAGCCCGAGACCTCAGATCATTGTTCCCTCCCAGAGGATCTAGTGAGTATTTCTGCATGTTCTCGATTGGATTTCTTTGTACCTTAAAAGATAAGTACTCTATGTAAATGACTAACAGCTTTGTGAGTTTCTCTCTCTTTGGTTGCCAATCAGAGGCTTTTTATGCTAACATGATAACAGTATGAAAATGCTATCAATGGTGGTATTTTCAACTTAGAGAAAAAGTAAAGTCGTATTGCTTTTACATTAAAAGGAAATAAAAAGGAAGAAACTACTACCTTGCCTTACTGTAAGGATCAGATTGGTTATACTTGTTTTTCATGGGGAACTTTATGGCCTTATCTCCACTTGAATCCTTTTAAGAAAAGAACAAGAAGCCCATAATTGAGGCCCAGATTCAGCTGCCAGAGAGTGTTCTTGTGTATTGTGACTTTGGTGTGACTCCTTTGACCTGTCCCTTCTATGCAAGGGAAAGTAGTATTTCCAGTTGGCAAAGCTTCATTGCATTTCATTTGTCTTGTGAAACTTTGCTACCTGAGCTGGCAAACTCCATGGATTATATAACCAGATCCAATGGCTGTTTCAGAAAAATGACTTTTTAAAATTCTGAGTTCCTAAAATTTTGAGATTCTTACTTATTCTGCATTTTAGTGATTTAAGATTATTAACTTGCAGTTTTTCTAGATGTCTGGAACTCAGAGACTGTGGCTGATATTTAGGCAAAGAGAGAATTAACATCTAGCAGGTCTACTTTAAATGTACATGAGACACACACATACATATATTTTTAATAATTAGTTGTACCCTCAAACGTTTCCAAATAATCTCTGGATTTAAGGTAGGCAGGATGAGATAATACAAGGAAAGAAAAAACAACTTCACATAATGTTAAAATACTCTGTGAATCTGTTCCCTAACTTTCAGACCGTTTTGCATGCAGAGGAATTTGAACTTTAGAACAGAAGCCATATTCTTGGGATATAAGAACTTCAAAAAGTTTAGAAGAGTCCCTGGACGTTCATCTGCCAGTTATTTATTTTTGCATTCATGTAAGAGAGAATCAGGAACAAGTTTACAGCCATATCACCTACCTCACCCCTTTTCTATTTCTGTGGATTCTAGGTTCACTTTTAAAGCAGCTTCTGAACTTTGAATGCCTGTATTAGTTTCCTAATAAATTACCACAAACTGGGTAGCTTAAAACAACAGAAGATTATTGTCTCATGGTTCCAGAGGCTGTAAGTCCAAAATCAAGCTGTTAGCAGGCTGTGCCCCGCCCCGCCCTGGTCCCCACCAAAGGCTCTAGGGGAAGATCCTTCCTGCCTCTTCCAGCTTGCGATGTTGCCAGCAATCCTTGGCATCCCTTGGCTTGCAGATGCATCACTCCAATCTCTGCCTTCGTTATCACATGACCCTCTTCTTATGTGTCTCCTCTGTCTCTGTGTCTCTCCTCTCAAAAGGACACTAGCCATAGGGAATTTAGGGCTCACTCTACTCCAGTGTAACTAATGACATCTGCAAAGACCTCGTTTCCAAAAAAAGTCACATTCTGAGGTTCTGCATGAACGTGAATTTGGGGGTTGGTATTTCATTAACTATGATAATAGACTCACTACATCAAGTACAGTTTCTTCAGTGGTATGTGTATTCAAGGTGAGAGGGGGATTTTTGAGGCATATGGACAAATTTATAGCCAGGTTTCCAATAATGGTGAGTGTGTTGAAAGACCACACTTGAAATAGCAAGATCAAGTGCTAATTTATTAGTCAGTTTGAATTTCTCTCATTCTAGTGCACAGGCTGGTTGGAGCACCCTCAGGTGGGTTTCTAGGGGAAAGGAAAGACTGGGAGGAGGTAATAGGATGGCAAGATCTCTCTTAGGTTCTGACTCAATTTACCAACATAGCTGCAAGAGCCAGGAAGTAGAAGGGCATGGAAGAGCTTGGGTTCTTTTTTAAGGCACCTACATTCTGCCCATTTGGAGTGTCAGGATCTGAACACCAGTTTACTCTCTCCTTGGGCCTGAGCTCAGTTAGGGTGTCCATAGAGGTGGTACTGGTGGTTTGGGGAAGGAACTGAAGCTTCCCTTCATTTTGTACAGTACAATCTGGTCAAGGGTAGCCAAGCCTAAAACAAGCCTTGAGAACAAAAGATTACACACTGAAATACCTTTGGGCCAGGCAAGTAAAATGAATGTGTGAAGCAGCTGCGAATAATTTATAGAGGGTGTTGGGGCTTGTAGTAAACTGAAAAATGCTTGTCCCAGATTTTGATTCTGAAATCTGCGGGACAAATAAAATGCATCTCCAAACATGAGTGTGGGAGGGTTCACCCTGTAGACCTCGAGTTCACAAACCCCAGCTTGATGACAAGTGGCATTTGCTGGGAGTCTGGATAACTAAGGAGCCCTGAGCTCAAGGTTCTCCTGTATCAGATTCTTAGACTTCTTGGAGCATGCATTCAAGATCACATTTGGAAAAGGCTATCTAACATAGGATTTGTGGCAGTGTTGCTTTTGAAGCCAAACAAATTTTCTTTCTATTGCAGTACTTATCATGGGGATGCTTTAATCCAATGACTCCATATGTTCAGTCAACTCTGGAATATGATCATATATGTTAGGACCAAACATACCTTTTTTGGTCCACTTTCACATTTAGCATCTTCTTTGGTGGTTGTAGTATACTTTTTCCTCTGAAAGTTTTTTAGTAGCCTGTGGCAGAAAGCATTAATGTAATGCGTGCTTACTAGTTAGAACTCTATTTCTGCCCAGTTTTGCAATTTCAGTTATCTTGAGGTCCTAAGTAAAAAGGAGGATGGATGATAAATGATTACTGAGCAGAAGGAAATTCGTCATGTCACACTTAAACATGTAGTTGATGTAGAGCTTTAAGACCTGGATTCGGTGGGTTTTTGGAGGAGACGTTGGGGGAGAGGGAGCGGCTGTTACATATCTAAAAGAACTCTCTCTGCTTAGGAAACATGCTCTCCAGGTATTGCGAGCCACTTTTGTTTCTAAACCTGAGTGTGCAGAACTCTGGTGTAGGATTGTTGAGTGAGGGAAGGCAAAGTAGAAGGGTTAAGGACAGATGCCTTGAAGAAAATCATCTCTGCTTGGCTGAATCTGCATGTACATTTCTTGTCTGTCATTGTCCCTCTTTGTCTTGCTCTGTCCATTTCAGAGAGTGTCGGAAGTTTCCAACCAGTGGTGGCACACCATGCTCATTCTACCTCCTTTGCTGAAAGACAGTGTGGCAGCACCCCTGCTCTCTGCCTACTACCCTGACTGCGTTGGCATGAGCCCCTCCTGCACCAGCACAAACCGTGCAGTCAGCGACACCAGCCCCGGGAAGCTGGAGCACTCCAGCGCGGTCCCGTCTGTGCTGGGTAAGAGCTGGTCTTGGTACCCCCTGTTTCCTCTTTTCCCTTGTTCATTTCCTGGAAACATTTGGGAGAGCTGAATGGAAAAGACTTTCTGAATGTGTGCAACATGTGATATATGGATTTGGTCATGCTGCGGATCAACCATATCATTTATGTATATTGTGTAGTTAATTTTTTCCTCAGTAATTTGGAAAGACACTTGTCCAGTAATCATGTCTACGGAATATAATGAGTATAAAGTTGGATCACTGCATAAGTTGATGATGACACATGCTGTAGCATACTGGAAGAAAGTTTTGACTATATGAGCAGCCCCTCTTTTTTCTTTATGAGTCCTCCTGTTCCTAATTACGCCTTTGATAATCTCAGTAAAGTGATCCACTCTTGAAAAAATTCAAAACTTCAGGTCAGAGCAGGCACGCTGTTGACCGCTTATTTTAAAATACTACTTGAGAATTCTTGGTGTGCAAGCAAGAATACTAGATCTCCTGCCTGCATAATAACAAACTTAATTTTTGATGGCGCAAATAGATTTTGACCTTGTGGCTGTATCTCAAGGTTTTTACCTAATAACACTAAGCCCTCTAAAAACATAGCTGAGGTAAAAAAATCAAAGCTGAAGTGAAAAATCCCAGTGTTAGTGAAGGTGGAATAAAACCAGCACTCAAACACCATTAGTGGGTGTGTACATTTATGAAGGATAATTTAGCAGCATGATTCAAAAACCTTAAAATAGATATGCTTTAACCCTAGGAGTTTAACCTAACTGAATGATCAAAGTAAATTCTCAAAAGTAAGTCCAAGGACTTATGTGCAAATAAATTTGTGTGGCATTGCTTATAATAGTAAATAATTGGATGAAGTTCAAATGCCCAGCAGTAGGGGAATAGTTAAATCATAAATAAGAAAATATATGTCCATTGAAGTCCTATTTAGTAACATGCGAAAATGTTCATGATGTCATACATTTTAAAAAGCAGGTTAGAAAATAGCATTTTTATAGCATTTCTTCTTTATAAAAAAGCTATCTATTGATATTCTCTGTTCATAGAAACAACACTGGTAGACTGTAAACTCCCACTCAAGCATTATTAGAAGTTAGTGATTGTTATTTACTTCTCCAAACCTATTCATTTTATAATCAGAAAAATTCCAATGCAAGTTACTTTTTAAATAGATTTCCATGGGGAGTTGGTGTTCAGTAGATAACAGAGTTTCAGCCTTGCAAGATGTCAAAGTTCTGGAGCTCTGTTGTACGATGATGTGAATATACTTAACACTACTGAACTGTGCACTTAAACATGGGTAAGAGGGTAGATTTTATGGTATGTGTTTTTTTTTAACACAATTACAACTTTCAAAAAATTTCCACATCATGGAAATTAAATTTGTGAAGAAAGAATGGAAGAAATATTTGTTTAGTTCATGCATGTTTTCCCTTATTGGATGGAGGAAACAGAAATACTTATGAAGGACAGACTGGAGTTTGTCGAGGCTGTCCTTTTTGGTTTGCTTCTGCTTAGATTGGGAAGTTACAGCTTGTAGGATTTGCCCATTTGTGCTTCTGTCAGTTCCAGACATGAACCGGTACTTCCAGCCTTTCTACCAGCCCAATGAGTGTGGCAAAGCCCTGTGTGTGAGGCCAGACGTGATGGAGCTGGACGAGCTCTATGAGTTCCCAGAGTATTCCCGAGACCCCACCATGTACCTGGCTTTGAGGAACCTCATCCTGGCACTGTGGTACACTAACTGCAAGGTAAATGGAGGGCATGTCTGTCAACAGCATGTGGACAGAGACTTCTGTTGAAAGAGAGGGGCCACTTTACCTGGGACGGAACCTTTCGTGCAGGGTTTCTCCACCTCAGCACTGTTGACACTGTGGGTGGGTGTTCTTTGTCGTTGCGGGGGTGGCAGGCTGTCCTGTGCATCGTATGTTGTTTAGTGGCATCCCCAGCCTCTACCCACTAGATGCCAGTAGCACCCTCCAAACAAAAATGTCTCCAGCTATTGCCAAATGGGGCCAAAGTGTCTCCTTCCTGAGAACTACCTCGTCAGACCATTTGTCATCAGAATTCTTGAGTCTCTACTGAGTATAAGGTGCAAAGTTTGTTTCAAAGAGTTCCATTGGCAACACCAGGAGAAAAAAGTAAAACACTGAAGACTGTATTATAAACCTCTTGAGGGGAGGATTCTTATTTACCTCATTACCCTCAAACAACCAGGGCTTTGCTCTCTGTTGAGACTGAGTAAATGTTAAGGGCCTCACATAGCACCCTCCTTGAAAGGGGAGAAGATAAATTAGGGGTGGGAATATGAGCTTTTTTTTTTTTTTTTTTTAATTTAAAAAAATTTTTTTAACAAAGCCTTTCCTGACCCTAGTGTTTTTCCAGTTTATTAAATTTTCTGCCATTATTTGAGTGACTGCTGAATGCAGAACAAGGCTGCCAAAGTAATCTTGACGAAAGAAAAATGTTTCACTGGATTAGACTCCAGTATGAGATGACCTAATTAAATGATGACTGTTAATGCCATTTATATGAGTTATACCCAGGTGAGTAGGCTGGGCAAGGTAGAATTTATTATTCATTTTCTCCCCAACAACCTAAGGTAGGTGCTCAGTAAACATTTGCTGAACTGAACAAAATTGTGGTCAGAATTTCCTGTGAATAAGTTGTAAAAATAATACTATTCAGAAACAGCCTTAGATTCATTTTTTTCTTCACATTTTTTTCTATTTGACTTTGAAATTTGACTTATACAGGGGAAGAATCTTACAGAAAAAAAATCCTGAACTTGTCAGTCTAGATCCATTTTAAATTTTAATAAGAGAGTGTGTATTGTATATATTAAATACTCTAATAGAGAAACACAAATGTTTGCTTTAAAAGAATCAAAGACTTTGAAATGATTTTTTTTAACTTCATAAATAACAAAATTTTTTATTTCCTGGAGCAATGCAAATCAATGGTGTATGTGCTATTTCTGGAATACTTTGGGTATATATTCATCTTCTTGTGTTTGAATGGGTTCTGGTGGAGCTCTGGGAGTTGTTGACAAGTAGACCCCCTTATAGTTCCCATGCCTATTCTAACTTCATGACAGGCCAAGGCCGTATTACTCTTAAATCTTTGAAATAGACCAAGGCCTTGCCAAAGCTGGACTGAGCAGAGAAATGTAGTGTTGTCTTTTTTTTTTTTTCAAGTTCCTAAATCAGTCCCCCTGTGTCTTACCATTAGTGAGAATCTAGCTTTTCCTGCTACTAGTATACAAAGCAGCCTGGGTTTCTGCAGTGGCCTTTGTTCTGTGGTTTATTGAGTCAGGAATATATTTGTGATGTTGTCTGCTCCCACACTCCCTGTGGCGGTCATTCTAGCAAGGAGAAACTTATAAGATACAAGTGGCTGTATCTGCATTTTGTCCCTTTCTTCTTTTTTTCCTTTGCCAGGCGAACATCTTTTTGATCCTAGTATAATCTTAGTGATAAGTGATGGGTTTGAATGACCCTGAGAGTTTCTTTTTATTATGATAAAATACATACAACATAAAATTTATCATTTTAACTATTCTAAAAGTACAGTTCAGGGGCATTAAGTAGATATACAGTGTTGTTTAGCTATCACCACTATCTATTTCTAGAAATTTTTCATTGCCCCAGGGGAAACGCCACACCCATTAAGCAGTGACTCCTCATCCCTCCTTTCCTCCCTGAGCAGCCACTAATCTTTCCGTCTCTATAGATTTGCCCATTTCTAACATTTCAAATAAATGAGATCATGTAATGTGTGGCCTTCTGTAATGAGCTTCTTCATTTAGCATAATGTTTTCAAGGTTAATCCATGTTGTAGCATTGATCAGTACTTCATTACTTTTTATGGCTGAATATTTTACATATGTGAGTAGACTACATTATGTTTATCCATTTATCCATTGATGAACATTGGATAATTTCCACCTTTTGGCTCTTTTAATAGTTCGGCTGTGAACATTTTGTTTAAACAATTGATTTCAAGTCCTTTGGGTTTGTACCTAGAAGTGGAATTGCTGGGTCATATGGTTAATTCTCTGTTTAACTTTTTGAGGAACCAAGAGTTGCTTTCTGTTTGTTTGCTTTAACAGTTCGGTTTTATTTCCAAACACAGGAAGCTCTTACTCCTCATAAGTGCATTCCCCACATCATTGTGCGGGGCCTTGCGCGCATTCGATGTGTTCAGGAGGTGGAGAGGATCCTTTATTTTATGACGAGAAAAGGTCTCATCAACACAGGTGTTCTCAGTGTCGGCGCTGACCAGCATCTTCTTCCTAAAGATTACCACAACGTAGGTAACGCTCCAGCGGTAGCACCGCCACCGGTCGTGATAAAGGCTGGCATACTGTTGTTTATAACACTAGTAAATGTTGTGTTATCACCATACAAGTTGTAAAGCAAAGCTTTTTAGAATGTGTTTCCCTGGAAAGGAGACTATGAAGCACTGTTTCCTTGGACTGTAGACAAGAGGAAGGGATTACTTAAAAATACTACCATATTCTTTAGGAAAATAACTTTTTTAGGGATATCAAAGAAATGTAGATGGACTAACTTTGCTTTGTGTTAGTGCCTTCCAGAACAACTAAAACAGTCCACTGTTTTCATTGCTCTAATTAGATTTTTGCTCTTTTTTTTTTTTTTTTTTTTTTTTAAAGAAATCAGTCATCATTATCGGGGCTGGTCCAGCAGGATTAGCAGCTGCTAGGCAACTACATAACTTTGGAATTAAGGTAAGATTTTTTGGCACTTGGAGGCAGAAACAGATGATTAATTGCTCCTCTGGTCCAAATTTTCTAAGACTTAGAAAACAATTCCTGAGTTTAGTGAAGAATGCTATATATATGTGGTATCTTTATATCTTTATAGTCGATCCTAGAAAAGATACAGAATTTGAAATTGGTTTAATAAAAGGAAGGTAGAGGAATACAGAAATGCCCACAGCTTTGGAAAGAGTTTTAGACTCTAATGCGCAATTCAGAAAAGATTTTAAGTTGGAACTAAAGCAGAAATTCTTGACAGGTTGTTATTGACGTAATAGAGAGGGGTCACTGGGAAAAATTCTTTGTTTCTGCAATAGTTTGAGAAAACAGCAACTTGGAAATTCACTGTTTTTTTTTTGTTAAAGTTTCTGAAACACCCAGTTAAATTTTCTTATGCAAATCAAGGACACTCTTTGAATCTTACCCTGGAAACAAAAATCTTTGCTTTTGGAAGCAAGATCGAATTAGTTAATCCATGGTTGAAACACAATTACATGACTTAAACTGTACGTATTTGAGGTAGCCTGCTTCCCCAAGGTAGGATATTTTTTCTTTATATCTGTTATCTTGCCTTACTGCAGTTGTCCAAAATTAGCCACGATAGAGACTATTACGATAAACCATTTGTGTGATTCAGTATCTTATTTCTGTTAGATTAATTCAAATTAACCATCCCTTAGACTTCTGTGACATCCTAAGTCTGACACATTTCACCTTTTTAAAAACTTACTTTGCAAAGACTTCTGTTTTCAGTTAAACTGAATGTGAAAATTAATTTGGTAGAATTGAATTAGTCTTTTTACTCTCCTCTACCTGGCTAAAAGAAGAGTTCTTTTTTCACATTTTCACAATATCTCCTCTGCTGGGACGTGTTTCAGAGATGAGAACAGTTTTCAGTAGCTGTGCCTTAGGGAGGTTTTCCTCTTGATTGAATGGAGGGCCTGTCTTTAATTACATTATGTTCCTGACAAAGCAGAAGAATCTCAGTTGGATTTACAGGAAGTATGTTTGCATTTTCAAATATTTTCCTAGTTGTATTAAGCTATGAGGTGTTTTAATCGTTTATTTCAGTGTTGGGTTTTGGGGCCACGGTTTCTTGTTTGTTTTTCACTTGGGAAACTTACAGATTATGTTACAGGGGAAGATGCTAATATCGAGTCTAGAGGCTTGTCCTTAAGGTTCAGCCTTCCTCTCACACTAACAGGAAACTAGAGATGGGTGGTTCTGTGTTAATCTGGAGTCAGAGAAGGAGGGTACAACCACAGGTTGTAGCCTTTCTAGTTGGAGAAAATGAAGAATTTAGGTCTGAAGAAGAAGACTATTCAGAGGGCCCTTGTTACTCTTCCCTTTCTCTCACCTGGTGATGAAGGAGAGCCCATGGAGACCACCCATGGTTAGGAAATCGGTTCCTCTGAGTAACCTGAGAGATGGCCCATTTGGGGAACCTCCTTGAGCAATTTGAAGGAGTGCTTGTAGGGACCCAGAGAGAAAATGACTGGCCCTGCACTGAATAGGACTCGTTTTCAGTTACTGCAACCCAGGGAAGCATAGCACTTGAAGTCACAGGGCTGGCCAATGCATTTGAAATTTGGAGGAGAAAATAGCCTCAGAGTGGGACCAACCTGCTTAGGCCAAGCCCACGAGGTCCTATATATAGGATGTGAGATTTTTTTTTAACTTAGTTCTATCTTAGGGAAGTTACGGCCTGTTTGCAACATTAAAGGAATTTGCTACATATTTAGATATTTCATAGGACAAAAATCTCTTTAACCAAGTTTTTGATAGTGTTTTTTAATTTATGGAACACTATTTAGTAGAAGCTATCAGAGTGCATTTTATGTGCTAGTTCATCAAATTTCATCATTATGAGGTTGAGGATTTTACCAGCAGACCATTCATTCATTTCTTGTTAGAATCTAGGCTGTTTAACATCTACTTTGGCTTCTGTCCACATTGCCCTCTTCAAAGTCATTTCTCTAGTAGTACAATAAATATATTATCCAAATATTGAACTTCTTTAACTGTGTTATTCTACATTTATAGTACTGCATTTGATTTGACTGTTCTTTCCTACATAGCTTCCCTGATTGTCTATCTTTTTAGGTGACTGTCCTGGAAGCCAAAGACAGAATTGGAGGCCGAGTGTGGGATGATCGGTCTTTTAAAGGCCTCACGGTGGGAAGAGGAGCCCAGATTGTCAATGGCTGTGTTAACAACCCAATAGCGCTTATGTGTGAACAAGTGGGTTTCTTTAAGATTTGTATTGTAGATGAAGAAAAAATTATCTCATTTTGCTTCGGTGTAGTATTAATGTGCCTCTAGATAATATCTAACAATCCCAGAATGATCTCTTGCCTCCTCATCTTCTTTGCAAAGTGAGGACAATTACAGTTCTTCCTTTCTAAGAAGGTGGAACTAGAATTCTTATAATATTTTTTCTTTTTCTAAGATCTTTAACTATATTTGTGTTATTTGCAGGCTACTCGACTAGTTCATAGTTTTAGAGTTGCCTTATGAAGCAAATAGAAATACAGAATGCCTTTGACCTTCAGATAGACAGCAAGTAATTTTTTAGTATAAGTATGACCCAGATATTACATGGGATGTTTTGCATGCAATATTTGGGATATACTTAGAGTTAAGAAAAATTTACTTGTTTATCTGAGAGTCAAATTTAACTGGGCGCTCTGTCTTTTATCGGGCAATCCTGCATAAGTGTCTTTGCAGACCTGGTAGACCCCAAGGTTTTTTCTGAAATATGCATTACAGTAAATTCTATTTCAACTTCTGTGAGTGTTTGTGTGTCGGTGTGCTCATTTTCATGAGAGTCTACAGAGGAAATGGAATGTCAGGGCAGGAGAGGCAGTGCACAGCTATAGCATCTGCGGCATTAATAAATATGGGCCGAGAGGCTATAGAGTGCATGGTATAGAAGCTGTTGCTGTCATCTTCACAGTCTCATAAAATAAGGTCTCAGATTTCATGCTATTTTTTTCCACTGCCTGCCTTTGCTGCCATTTTCTGTTAAGCATAGCTAGCTTTATTTTTGGAAGGTACTAGACCATTTTCTCCATGAGAGCTGTGTCTAATTTCAGCATAGAACCTGTACATATTTTTTCCAGGGAAAATTTTCACCTTCTTATTCTTATTATTTTGAAGCTTGGCATCAGCATGCATAAATTTGGAGAAAGATGTGACTTAATTCAGGAAGGTGGAAGAATTACTGACCCCACTATTGACAAGCGCATGGATTTTCATTTTAATGCTCTCTTGGATGTTGTCTCTGAGTGGAGGAAGGATAAGACTCAGCTCCAAGATGTCCCTTTAGGAGGTATGGGGAGAATGGTGTTCTGATTGTTCCATCTGAGTCTCATTCGAACCTAAGCTTGGTCAGCAGTAGCATCACTCGTCCGTGAGGTTGATGTATGTGATAAGAATAGTCCTTTTGGGTGTTCCTTTTGGACAAATGAGTTCTCCAGGTTTTTCCACAGAGGAGCAGAACTTCCTCAAGGACCTTTAGATGCTTGTGTGAGCGCTTATACACAAATCTTACTTTATACAATAGCTAGTATTTAAATATTTACTTAAATGTTTGATTTTTAATTTCCCAGAGGAGCTTACTTTTAAGGAAAGTGTGGTAAGCCTTGTGTGACTAAGTAGTTACCATGTAATGTCTTTTCTAGATAAGAGTTTCTGTATGCTAAGATTTCTTTTCCTGTTTTCTGGGCAGTAGGTGAAGATTTTTTCAGTATATTTTGTTTAAGAATGCAAGACCGTGTGTTGTAATTTAAGAATTTTAATTCAAAATCTTCAGGCTTTCGTTTTAAGTAGACAGTATTAACCACTAACTTTTAGAAGACTTGACTTTCATGACTCATTTCCATGAGGGTGCCAGCTGAGATTTTACTATATTGCTTCTTAAACTGATATTTATTTAACCTATAATTCTATGACCCGAATATATTCACTTGTAGTTCTTGGAAGCATGTAGGAGTTTCTTAAAGTGTGAACATTCAAACTCAGTTTGCAGGATATTAATTTGCTTTAATTATATGTTTCTTTGTAAAGGTTCTGAGTTCCTCATCCTGGTATATACTTCATCTCTGTTTGAGGTGACCTTCCCAGTAGCAGGGTCTTGCTCTTTAATCCCCTATTTCCCCACCCCTGCAACCACCTCTGAGACTGACCCACACTCTAATCGCCCTTAGAGAGTGTTGGCTGACAAAACATAACAGAACATTTTCAGAAATTCACTGGGGTTGACAGGGATCATTTAATGATATGTACTGATATCCAGACCAAGTGGTGAGTTGTTGAGTTTTCTGGAATTATTAGGCTGACTTGCAGGATATTCTCAGAATTTAGTTAGTGTTTTTTGCACATTTGTGGTAGTTGCTGGATGGCATTTTTTAATACTTCTTTCAGGGTCACCAAATAAAAAGTTAATTGCTTTGTCTTGGCCTTAGTTTAAAAAAAAAGGCTATTAAGGGAGGATCAGCAACACTTAACTATGTAAGTAGTTGTTTCATTAGTATATTTTTAAAGGCTTTATTAATAGCTTACACATCTCTATATGAGGTTACAGTTATATCCTGCCTGTCAGTATCTCAGCTGCCTAAGATCTTACCTTATTAGCACTTAGCTGTAAAACACACACACACACACACACACACACACACACACTAAGAAGCTAGAGTTAATTTCAAAAAAGCACATGTACCAAAGCTTTTAAATATTATTTACATAAAAATCACATTAAGGCTTCTTTCGATTTGTTTATATTTAATTTTATGTACTGTTCTAGCAATCTTGGTTATTCCCAACCTTCTACAAAACTTAAAGAAAAACAGAAACCGCCAGAGGCAGGAATGGGACTGCTTTAAGAAGGTTCTGCAAATAGCAGAAATCCTGGTGGTTTAGGGCCGAAAGCCTGGCACAAATCCAGCGGTGCCGTGACATCCCTGAATTACAGTCTAGTGGACGAAGGGAAAATTTTAATGAGAATCTTGAGTTGTCCACAAAAAAAAATTAACTGATGGCCAGTTCTATGTCTAGTCAAGCGAATGCACGGTACTTTATAAAGCTTTGAGTCTGCAATATATGTGTTGGATGGTTGTCATCACTGGGAAGGTTATAAAGAAGTAACCTGTATGAAGATTCTTATAATTTTTCAGACATGAGCCTCCCCCAATGCTCCCCAAATGGAGTCTAAGACAGTAACTGGAATGGTATCACAGTGCTGTGTATATGTAGTTGAATGTTCCAGTTGAATGGGATAAGTGCTGGGGTTGATAACAAAGGGCCATTCCTGAGTTTGTGGAGTCGGGGATCCTGTTGTACCGTCAAGGATGGCTAGGAGCAGGGTGGGGCAGAGCGGGCATTCTGGTGAGGGGAGTGATAGTCACAGGCCTTGCAGGGCTGGCATTTGCCAGGAAGAGATTCTGCAGCAGTGCTGCAGAGTCTGTAAGAGGGCAGGTAGGGCTGCCATCTCTGGAAAGGCTGAAAACGAGCTAGCATGGTCTGCCTGTGGGTTTGGGATTTATTATATGGGCAATGGAGAACCAGTAATTAAAGGAACTGAGGCATAGGGCTGACATGATGAAAATCCATAATGGAGCATTCTTGTTTGGGAGAGAATATAGTCAGTCTGTCATAGGTCTCCCAGTTGAGATGAGATGTTACAAGAACTTGACTTTAAGGTGATGGGAATGGCATGAGAAAGGAATGGGAATCCTCTTTCTGTGTGGTTTTGTGTGCAGGGGGGAACTTTTCCTGTATGCTGAGCAAAAGAACAGTTTCTCAACTAAGCAGAAATGAAACATGGTTGAAGATCTCGAACCTACAGAGCTTTGCTTCTGTTAAGATAAGCTTTTTCTTCCTGAGAGGAACCAACCTTATCAAGATATCCTTTCCCCCTAAGTTGGCTTAGGAAGGAACTTTAGAAGCTTGGGGTGTTTGCGGATTGAAGGAGGTTGAAAGCAAAAGATAAGGAATTAGAGAATAATGTTAAAACTGTTTTTTAATGCTTTGATCCATTTCTATTACAGAAAAAATAGAGGAGATCTACAAAGCTTTTATTAAGGAATCTGGAATCCAATTCAGTGAACTAGAAGAACAGGTGCTTCAGTTCCACCTCAGTAACCTGGAATATGCCTGTGGCAGCAACCTCCATCAGGTGTGACTGGGTTTTATGAAACATGCTTCGAAAATGTTTGCTTTTGTGCATGTGTGTACATTGTATATGTCCAAATATTGAACCTGGGCTGGTTTGAGTAAGCAGGAAACAATGGTTCTTCTGCTTAAAAGTTTGAAAACCATGATTTCAGAGCATGTTAACCCATAGCGGTTTTGGAAAAAAAAAAATTTTAATCAAGAGAACCCTTTTTTTTTTTTTTTTTAAATAATGCCTTGGAAGAAGCTCAGTGTGTCAGCTGAATACAGGAGGGTTGTTGGGCTGCATCAGGGAGGGGCCCAGCGTCCTATTTTTACCTCCTTCTTCCCATGCCCTTCAGGGTGACCCTGGAGGAACCCTATGTTGTCTAAAAACACTGCTCTCAGGTGACCAAAAGAGTATCTTTGCAGTGGTGGTCTGTTTATCTTGCTAAAATAAATTTAAACTTGCCTGACTGATTTAACCAACTGGGGTTTTATACTCAAATATTCTGTAATTCGAATAGAGGCTCCATGGATGCCCCCTGACGTAATAGTCCTCTTTGAGACCTCTCCATTTTGTTTGATTCTTCATTGCAGTTGTTTTCCAAAATCACACTGCATTTCAACCTCTATAGTTTCCATGTTGAAGACAAGTAGTTGGCATATTTATATATGGAAATGATCAAATGCAGTTTTGCTCTCATAAAATTCTTCTTTTCCAGGGTTGTTGATATTTAACACATTTCTTATTTTTATCAAGGAGTGGTAGCATGCCCAAATCATACTACCTTTTGTTTTAAAATAAGCTTTCCTAAAAAGTTGAAAATCACATGACATCACTTATATGTGGGGATATAAACCTAAAAGCAACAAATGAACAAGACAAATGAACAGAGATTCATGGACATGGACTATAGACTAGTGGTTACCAGAGGGGAGTGGGGAGGTAGACAGGGTGTGTGGGGGGGAATAAAAAAATAAAATAAGTTTTTCTGTGTGTCATCGAGCAGTTTCTTTCCCTGACAGTGGTATCCATCTGGGTTGATCTCTCGTCCCTTTGCCTTGTGCTCAGCAGCCCTACCTTCCTGTCTCAAGTGGCTTTTTCCACATTGGGCTCCTTTATTGTCCCTTAGGTGCAGGCTTAAGGATTCATACCACCTCTTCTGTATCTAGCCTCTCCTGCTGTTTCCTAGGTATCTGCTCGCTCCTGGGACCACAACGAGTTTTTTGCCCAGTTTGCTGGTGACCACACCCTCCTCACTCCTGGCTACTCTGTCATTATCGAAAAGCTAGCTGAAGGACTAGATATTCGGCTCCAATCTCCAGTGAGTACTGACAGTGATGGGAGGCTCTGGTTTGGCCTTGATTTTGGAGGATGTGACATTAGGAGTGTGTAGATTACACAGGGACAGGTGCTTGCTGTGACCTTTAGCCAGTGCCTCCCAGTATTGTTATGTTACAGTTGTAGCCTGTGACGTATGACAATTACCCCTGTCAATTACTCAGCTCTGCTGTTTGGAAACAATAGTGGCGCAGATGTATTTTCATTAATAATAAAGTATTCAAGCCACTCACGGCCTCCTTGATGCAAAGCAGTTATTTTCACTTTAAAATTTTCCCTTCAGGTCTCTGTCCCTGTACATTTGTATTGTACATTGTTATAATCATAGAGGCAATTATTTACATTTCACTTTATACTATAAAGATTTTCCATATTCTGACACAGCATTTATAAATTTTAATGGCTGAGTGATAGTTCCCTAAAATAAGCTATTACTGCTGTTTTGAGCTCCAAATGTCAGGAAATGATCTCCATAGCCTGGGAGGTATAAAGTCACATAATGGGAGAATTGGAAAAAACTCTGGGTGATATAATTCCATTCCTCATCGTGATTTTGATCACCATTTTTCTTGGGCAGGTACAGAGTATTGATTATTCTGGTGATGAAGTGCAAGTTACTTTGACAGATGGGACAGGCTGTACAGCACAAAAAGTAAGTGCTAGAATTTCACTAGGTGCTGGAGGGGCCTGGGTGTAAGGGAGAAAAGTCTTTTCCACTGAGAAGTTTTGCCTTTGGCAGTCTGCCTGGAGCCTTGTTTGATTTCTGAAGAGTTATGTATCTCCATGTAATTGTGTGTGGATGTGCAAATCTGCTTTAATGAATCCAACACTATAGATTCATGGCAGATGGAATTCAGAGTAGCATTTTTTAAAGTGGGTTTTCTGGTACATTAGTTATGAGAATTGAAAAAGAAAAGAAATTATTTGGCCAAGTAAGTTTGAAAAGTACTGTATATACTACAGTTTGATTTTAGGGTTAAATATGAGCATATCTAAGGCTCTGAGAAGTCTTGCATTTGAAAAAACCTATTTTACTTTATTTAGTTCAGTGCTTTCCAGATTGGTGGTGGTGGTGGGATGGGGGTGGGGGTGTTTTTGTTTTATCATGGAACCATTTTTCAAATCCAGAAAGCTCCGTATTTTCATTTTGTAATTGGCAGAAGTATTTTTATATTATTTGATTTTTTTGTAAACAGCTTTAGTAGGTGGACAGTGAAAGGTGCTGTAATATATGAGATCACACTGAGATTTCTATGGTGTTGGAGAACAAAGATGCTTACTTGGGGCGGAGGGAGATTAATAAATGCCATAAGTTTATTTATTTAGTTATGTCTGAAGTGATTACCAAAAAGTATAATTGATGAACTATTACTAGTTCCTGTGTTTTATACTTTTCAGTTAACTAAAAGTATTTCACAGTCCTTGATATTCATACAGAAATAAAGGATTGCATGTCAGATGGAAAGATGGGGTGTAGTATATGAGGTCAGGGGCCAGGTCCTCATATTATTCCTGCCATTGACTAGCTGTGTGGTTAATAGTAACACTGTAGACTTGGGACTAGTAGTGGTTCTCTGTCTTGGCTGCACATTAGAATCACCTGGAGGGTGCTTAAAAAGAAAGATTACAAAACCTCATCCCATGGGGATTCTCATTGAATTGGTTTGATCACATTGGAGCGCTTCCCAAGTGATTACAGCCCGTGGCCAGAGCAGAGAACCACTGGGTAACAGTGTCCTTATCTGTGAGCCCCAAGATGAGAATCAGGCTAATGTCTTAAGTTCTTCTAGTGGTTAAATTTTTTTAAATCCCTCTTTTTAAAAATTGCAATTTGGCCAATGGCTCAACCTCAGTAATTTTGTAATTTAGCCTCTTGGCGTCTAGGACAACGGGCTAGTTAGACTCACCCTGCTGGGTCACCTTCTGCTGACCCTGACCAGGCACATTTGCTTTTCTTTCTTTGTATTCTAGTTCTGGAGAGAGAGAGAGCATAGCTTTAGGCTGTGTTTCAAAGCCTGCTCACAAGGCTTAAAGCAAATATTTTTATTTTTATGGTCATCAGCACATATTACATGGTTTGAATTGGAAGTGTCCCCAGCTTAGAAGTGAAAGATTTCCAACTCAACAGACACACCGATAAACATTTCACAAAGTAATTCAATATAGGCTGCTCTTACTGAGATCAAGGTTTTTAGTTCTTTACTAGGGTATGTTTATACCTGGTGCCTATTTGTTTACCTAAGTTCAAGTGCTTTTGAAATCTTTTTTGTTAAAACCTCTGGATATTATAGTCTTGCAGTTTTTATTTGTATATTCAAGAGAGTAATTGTTCTTTTTTTTTATTTTGGTTACATGGTAGCTGTCATCTGCAACTAGATTGAGGATAGAGAACATGCTTTTTACTTTATAAAATTTCCTAATTTTCTTGTGGCAGAAAATAGTGACAAAATTCCAGGTAAAACTCTGAACTTCTTGTGATCCTAGATTTTGAAGTTCATGCCAAATACACTAAATCTTTGATGAGGGCTGTGGCAGATGTGGTGTTTGGCATTCAGCTCATTCCACTCCCATCCTACTGTGTTATCCTGCACTGTAGATTATGGAAAATGCACGCACGCACGCACGCGCACACGCACACATACGCAGTCACCTTCCCAGACTCCCTTGCAGCTGAGGTTCTAAATAAGATGCACTTGCTTAATTTGGAAGGTATAGTACAGCTTTTACTTCACTTCTGCTGCCTCTGCTGATAAGCAACATGGTCAAGGTGTTGGATTCTTCTGCAGTAGAGACAGTAGAGGACCCAGGATCCACCCATTACCTATGAGGGAGTCAAGAGGCAGGGCATGACGAACCTATTTTGCTGGTACAGGTTGTTCTATAAGTGGCCCAGTTCTGGAGCTGGTAGCAGTAGTAATGGCTTCTTACTGTGGCAGTGGTAACATGGTTCTGGAGCCAGAAACTTTGTGATTGCATGGAGAGACAGCAAGTTTCTTTGACGGCCTGTTTTTGTGATGTGATTTTTGAGAGTCATTCTTGAAGGCTTTGTTAGCATCTGTTACTTCACCTGTTAACTAAATGATTCTGTAAGCCATTTGAGACACTGCAGTAAATTGTTTCCTCCTCAAAAAAATTTTATGTGGCCTTACATGATTATAATAATCCCTAATGTTTGTGATGTGCTTTACCATTTATGAAGCATAATGATGTATATTGGTGGTTTTTGTTTTAAGCATATCCCAATCCTTTGAGGTTTGGGATAACCTCAAAGTATTACCTTGGCCACACATTAGCAGGTGTCAGGAATGGTACACAAATCTAGGTCTCCTGACTCCATATTTAGGTTCATTTCCTCTTATAGAACTGCTTTTCAGGATTGAGATCTGTTGACTCTTCTTACCTGGGGTTATTTTAAACCATCAAGACCGTTCTGCAAGATCCTCCATGTGGTTGCCACTTCTGCTCAGCCAGGCACCCTTGTGCAGTGAACAACCTACACAACTGTACATGCAGGCCTTGTTCTTACGAATATAACAACATGGGATGTTGAATATAACATGGGATGTTGACAGTATCGTGACTGACAGTGGAGAGGAATGTTCTTTAGTCGTTGAAATTTTCCTGGAACTGCATTCACTGAGTAGTTGTGGTATTAGGTTCAGTTGCTTTTGTATGTTAACTGTTAATCATTTCCCACAGGTATTAGTCACTGTACCACTGGCCTTACTACAGAAAGGTGCCATTCAGTTTAATCCACCACTGTCAGACAAGAAGATGAAGGCTATCAACAGCTTAGGTGCCGGCATCATTGAAAAGGTGACTGAATTACTTAAGCCTCAGAACTAAAGAGATTAATATCAGATGACAGGTGTTCCTTTGCTTCAGACATTGAGAAGTAGTGGGTAATTTTTTAATCCAAATAAAATTTGAAGATTTCCTTTGAATAATTATTTATACAGAATACAAAAGGATATTATGAAAACAAGGAGGAGAGCTGGCTGAAATCTGTGAATTGTGACTTTAGAAGGATGAGTCTTATTTAAAATTTGAACTTGATATATAAGTAAACAATTCTCTCTTTTTTTTTTGCTTTCATGTCTACTCTCCATCAATTGGCCCCAATGAGGGGTGTGTTTTACTTCCTCTGCCTTTAAAATTTCTTTTAGCAGAATCTGCCAGTGGTGCAGTAGACACTGGCAGACCTATGAGGAGTCAGAATTAATCTTATGCACATAAGCTTCCAAACCAAGTCTCAGGAATGCTTTGCGTTTTCTGATTAGCCTAGAGGTTGTCAGTGGGTCTCACCATTATCCATGTGAGCACAGGACTCAGTGACATAAAGGCCAGATGCTCGTGGAGAGAAGAAAGGAAGTAGGAGAATGGAAAGGAAGTATTGAGATTTGTTTTCTTGAACATAGTTTTAGTTAAGAGCTATAGGTTGCTTCTTAGAGATTGCTGTACTATTAATTTAAGAAACTCTTAACCATCTTTCTTTTACTCACTTTGCAGATTGCCTTGCAATTTCCTTATAGATTTTGGGACAGTAAAGTTCAAGGGGCTGACTTTTTTGGTCACGTCCCTCCTAGTGCCAGCAAGCGAGGGCTTTTTGCTGTATTCTATGATATGGATCCCCAGGTAAAATCATGAGTGAAATGTGGTTTGAGTGTTCTTATTACAGTTTAAAATTTGGTGTGGTATATTCACGTGTAAAGCTCAGAAACTAATGGGCATTGTAGACACTGGATATATGTTTATATTCTGGGAGCATACTTGGACTGGGATATTTTCCTATAGGATAGCAGTCCCAATATCTGCCATATTTTCTTGAAGTACTAACATTGTTCTATGGGAAATGAATTAGTCACTTGTGGAAACTGTTATTTCAGGCTCATAAGGGAATAATTCCTCTCTAGAGGAGTCTGTGACAGCACAGTAACAAGTGGCACTTGAAAGTACTCTGGAAGGGTCTTCCAGTAGCCCTGGTGAAGGGTGGGATATGATTGGCTCAGGTGAGGGTAGATCTTGGTGTCGACAGATGTGATTGGTGCTGAATGAAGGAGAGGGGAGGGCCTATCTGGGACTGGAAAACTGTGGTGGTGTCATACAAAAGAATTCCAGTTGTTTTTTTTCTCTCTGTCCCAAGAAACTTTATCTTAAAAGGTTTCACATGGGAGCCAGGGACAAAATTTCTTTACCATTTGAGAAAGTTCTTTTCATTATTCAATCCACAGACTTCCCTTCTCAACCCAGTTCCACTAGGTTCTTAAATAAGTGCTTATAGGGGAAAAGCCAAGAGAACCTTGAAATTGACATTTACATGGCTTCCTGAGTTTTTTCAGCAGGGAACAATAAAACGTATAGATAAATAATGAGTGTTTGTGAGGAAAATAGACCAGTGATTGAAATGAGGGTAAGGGAGAGTAGGAAATACTGAAATTTAACTTGTGAGAATGAGGTCATCTATTTGGAACCATGCATTTAGAGATTTTTGCACCAAAAGCAAAAAGTGTAAGCTGCTTTTCCCTTCCCTGTCTCCAGAAGAAGCACAGTGTGTTGATGTCAGTGATTGCTGGGGAGGCGGTGGCATCCATTAGGAACCTGGACGACAAGCAGGTGCTGCAGCAGTGTATGGCCACACTCCGGGAGCTATTCAAGGAGCAGGTCAGAGAAACCCTCTTTGAAATGAGAAAGACAGGCCTACTATTTTCTTAGCATGCTCTTCAGAGTGGGATGGAGCATAAAGCAAGCCGTTATTACTGAGAGTGGTGGGAATCAAGGCAGTGAGCCACCTGATTTTTCTTACAATGTCCAACTTCCTACTTAAGTACCTGGGTTACGTTTTGCTAGGGCTGCCATAACAAAATAACCTGGGTGGTTTAAACAATGGAAGTTTATTTTCTGACAATCCTGGAAGCTAGAAGTCTAAGATAAGATGTCACCAGGTGTGGTTTCTTCTGCGGCCTCTCTCCTTGGCTCACAGATGGCTGCCTTCTTGCTGTGTCCTCATATGGTCACCCCTCTGTGTTACCTGTGGCCTAATCTTCTTATAAGGACACCAGGCATACGGGATTAAAGCCCACTCTAATTACCCCATTTTAACCCAGTTACTTCTTTAAAGGCCCTTTCTCAAATACAGTCACATTATAAAGTAGTGGAGGTTAGGGCTCAACATATGAATTTTAGGGGGACACAAATGTAGCCCATAATAGTACCCTATACTTCCTCTTACAGTATTGTCTTCCTTTCCTTTTTTCTCACATCATGCATACCCCCTTTCTTTCCTAAGGATGTAGAAGGTTCAGCATTTTCCACTCTATGTTTACTCAAACCCTAGCAGGCTTTGGTGACAACTTTCCTTTTGAAGGGAAACTGTCCAGAATTTTCACATATCCCACATATGCAGCTAGTCTCTTTTCTGTTTTTCTCCAAGGAGCTCAAGGTACTTTTTATTTGCCAATTTACTGTATCTCATACTTCCTGGAGATTTATCAGTACTGTGGCTTACATCATGTTCAAATAAAGAAGCAGAAGTCAAAAGAATGAAATGATTCAAAAGTTACATAAATTAGAGAAAGAGAGGCACCTAGGAAGTGTTGCTTATTTTACATGATGTGATTATATCTCACAGTAGCCCCTAGTTTGGAATTTTTGTTCAAAAATTCGTTTTCAAATTATTTATTCACAACTTAGCACATAGATTCTATAGAAATATCTTTTGGTGCTTGCCAGAGGCTAAACCACAAAATAATTTGAAACTTAACTTAGTGAGTGTGAAACATATCTTTGGGCAGCCATTTTGTGGATGAGCTTATTGAGACTTCCAATCAACAGGTCCTAGACCCCCACCCTTCCCTTTCCTACTGGTCCAGAGCCCTTTCCCACAATCTCTCCAGCACATGCTAGGTGATGGGAAAGGGATTACTCGAACTTTTAGCCAGCGGTGATGGTCCTTTGTGAGTGGGGAAATGTGTGTCTGGTACAAGGACAAAGTGTAGCAGTGAGACATACATGGGGGGAGGTTGCAGAGTTGGGGCAGGGGATAGAGAATGGTGCACAGATGTGGGGTGGAGTTGTAAGAGGGGAATAAGAGGAACATACTGAGAACTGCTACATGAATTAATTCAATTTCTAATGGGAGGGAGGACTGAATATTTATACTTGGAATTGCATCATGTCTAAGGCCCTCTTGATCCTGTTTTATGATTCCTTCAACTTGACACAGGAAGTCCCAGATCCCACAAAGTATTTTGTCACTCGATGGAGCACAGACCCGTGGATCCAGATGGCATACAGTTTTGTGAAGACAGGTGGAAGCGGTGAAGCCTACGATATCATTGCTGAAGAAATACAAGGAACCATCTATTTTGCAGGCGAGGTGTGTATCCTCATCTGAATGCAGTTACTTTTATTTCGATTACTTCTTTTTTAAATGATATATGTTCAGAGTTTAAGAAAACAATGTCAAATATTGTCAAGTCTTATGACGACAAATGGCAGATGCCCCCCAACATCCTCAGACTCTCAGAGCAACCATTTTTCATTCTTTCTGCTGTTTCCTCTGGAATTCACTTCATGTTTTAAAATATTTACATTGTCTTCTGATTTAACAAGTTAGACATTATCTACTGACTTCTTACCAGGTTAAAGATTTAGCCCATTTGCAATATGGTTATTTCGCACTTAATTAAGTTGATATCAGTGTTTTCATGATGTGGCTAGGTGAATGTTTATATCTAAGCCAAGGTGTTCATTGATTCTATTCTTACACAGCTTTGTTTTCTTGACAATCATAATAGCCCTTTTTTCATTAGCTTAAATTTTTTTGTACCTCTCCTAAAGACTCCCCAGCTATGTCTCTGATCACAGTTGAATCCCTGCATTTGTTCAGTTTTTAAAATCTCATATCCTGGCAGCCTCCTCCCTTTGCTCAAGTCTGTATTGGTTGACCTTTGGGACTCCTGCAGAGCTGTCTCCTGCAAGCATCTCTTCCTTAGTACTTTCCAGGGTTGGAGATTTTTATTTTCTAGATCCTTTTCTTTTTTTCATATTTATTTTTTTTTAATTATGGTGAACTACACATAACAATATTTACCGTCTTAACTATTTAAGTGTGCAGTTAAGTGACATTAAATACATTTACCTTATTGTACAACCATTATCACCATCCATTTCCAGAACCTATTCATCCTGCAAAACTGAAACTCTCTACCCATTACCTCCCCATTTCTCTTCTATGCCAGCTCCTGGCAGCCAACACTTCCTAATTCTATGTATTTGTTCTAGGGACATCACCAGATAAGTGGAATCATGCAGTGTTTGTCCTTTTGTGACTGGTTTATTTCACTTTAGCATTGTCCTCAAGGTTCATCCATGTTGTAGCATGTGTCAGAATATCCTTTTTAAGACTAAATAATATTTCGTTATATTTATATATTACATTTTTTTTTTTATCTATTCATCTGTCATGGACACTTGAGTTGCTTCTACCTTTTGGCTAGGGTGAACAATGTTGCTATGAACAATGCAAGTATCTCTTTAAGATTCTTTTAAGTCTTTGGGGTATTTACCCAGAAGAGACATTATATTGCTGGATCATATATTCTATTTTTAAGCTTTTGGGGAACCACTACACTGTTTTCCACAACAGCTGCATTATTCTATATTCTTACCAACAGTGCACAAGGGTTCCAATTTCTGCACATCCTCAATAACTTATTTGTTTTGTTTTTGGATAATAGCCATCCTAATGCTTGTGAAGTGGCCTTCTTTCTTGGTTTACTTCTGTTGAGAAATGTTTTGCTTTTTTGATTTCTAATCCTTTTTATGCCTTTTTTTTTTTTTTTTGATTCCCTGAATCTAGAAACTCATATTCTCCAGTGCTAGATTTTACTTCTAGTTATTTTCTCCCCTCATTTTTCTTATTTCTGATCTTCTGTTACATATATTGGAACTTATGTTATCTTTATTTTTAGTCTATGTGTTTTTTTCGATCCGAACTGGGTCTTTTGTAGGCACGATAAGTAAGGATCTTGTTTTCTTATCCATTCAGCCACACTGTGTCTTTTGATTAGAGCATTTACAATTTACATTTAAAGTAATTGTTGATAGACATCTAGTTATTGTCATTTTATTATTCATATTTTTGATGAATAATAGAAGATTTTGATCTTTTCCTTTTTTCTTCTTAAAGAGGTCACATCCTGTTAACATTTCTTATAATTCTGGTTTGGTGTTGATGAACTCCTTTAGCTTTTTTTTTGTCTGCGAAGCTCTTTATCTGTCCTTTGATTCTAAATGATAACTTTGCTGGGTAGAGTAATCTTGGTTGTAGGTCCTTGCTTTTCATCATTTTGAATATTTCATGCCAATCCCTTCTGGCCTGCACAGTTTCTGTTAAGAAATCAGCTGACAGTCTTATGGGAGCTCCCTTGTAGGTAACTAACTGCTTTTCTCTTGCTGCTTTTAAGATTGTCCTTAACCTTTGCTATTTTAATTATAATGTGTCTTGGTGTCAGCCTCTTTGGGTTCATCTTGTTTGGTACTCTGTGCTTCCTGGGCTTGTATGTCCATTTCCTTCTCCAGGTTAGGGAAGTTTTCTGTTGTTATTTCTTCCAGTAGGCTTTCAATTCCTTGCTCTCTCTCTTCTCCTGGTACCTCTATGAAGACAATGTTGGTACACTTGATGCTGTCCTAGAGGCCCCTGGAACTGTCCTCATTTTTTTTTTTTTTTTGTTATTGTTATGATTAGGTATTTTCTGCTACACTGTCTTCCAAATCATTGATTTGATCCTCTGCTTCATCTAATCTACTGTTGATTCCCTCTAATGTAGTCTTCATTTCAGTTAATGTAGTCTTCATTTCTGACTGGTTCTTTTTTATGTTTTCTATCTCCATTTTTATGTTTTGTATCTCTTTGTTGAAGTTCTCACTGAGATCATTGAGCATCCTTATAACCAGTATTTTAAACTCTGCATCTGGTAGATCGCTCATCTCCATTTTGTTTAGTTCTTTTTCTGGAGTTTTGTTCTCATCTTTCATTTGGGACATGTTTCTTTGTCTCCCCATTTGGCTGCCTCCCTGTGTTTGTGTCTGTGTATTAGGTAGGACTGCTTTGTCTCCCAGTCTTGGTAGAGTGGCCATAGGTAATAGGTGTCCTGTGATGCAGTCTCCCTGATCACCTAAGCCAAGTCCTCCAGGTGTGTGTCCCTTGTGTGGGTTGTGTGTGTCTGTTTGCATGTCAGTGGGAGAGATTGACCCTTAGGCTACTTGGTTGTGAGGACTGGCTGTGACTACAATGGAGGAGCTGTTGTGCAGAGGTTTACCTATGAAGCAGAATTTGCTTTAGCGGGGCTCTGGTGCCCATCCAGTCTGCCCTTTGGGTGTGTCATTTGTGGAGGTGGTTGGGTGGTACTCTGGTGTGATCCGAAGCTGGCCCCTGGGTGTGTTGATTCTGAGGCCTCTTGGGAGGTACTCTATTGCAGGCCAATGTCAGCCACTGGGGTCACTTGGTATGAGCTACAAAGTGATCTGCAGATGGTTGCCACTTGCCCTGTGCTTGAAAGTGCCTGGGAGAGGCCAAGCTGTGTACCAGGGCCACCTGCCATTAGTGCAGGGCTTGGGGCTGTTAAGCCACAAAGCAGGTCAAGGCTAGATGCTGCTTATTTGGGATTTGTGATCCTTTGAGAGATATTAGGAAAGTCTCCATGAGCTAAGGCAAACTGTATGGAAAATCCACTGGAAGAAGCTTGTGTGGGCCCACAATTTGGGGGAGTGGGGGGTCCTCAAGGAATCACTTGAGTGGGTTAGCCAAGTTAATGGACTCATATGGGGCAGCTTGCATCTGCATGCTACCTGTGGGGAGAGCTCAACAAAGGAACAGTAGATTCTGCCAGCATTTCTGTCTGGGAGAAAGCTGTCCCTCTAGCCCTCACACCCTGAAGCCAGATAATTCAGTTCCTTCTGTGTGTCCCTGGCACTTTTCGAGCAGCTGCCCTAAGCGCTGGAGCTCAGAGTATGTTCATCAGTAATTCTGTACATGGACCCTTTAGAAGGAGCACCTGGGACTCCAGCTGCCCTCCATTTCACTTAGCCACAACCTCTGCTGGTTTTCACAGCCAGAAGTTATGAGGACTTCTCAGCACTGGAACCCTGCGCCGGGGAACCTGGTATGGGGCTGGGACCCCTTGCTCCTCAGCCACCGAGATATCCCTCCCAATTTTTAATCACCCGTGAGTGTGGGACCAGCACATTCTGTCCCCAGTCCTCATACCAGTTTCCATGTGGCTTCTTCAGTTACGTCCTTAGCTATAGAACTTCTGTTCAGTTAGACTTAAAGCCATTCTCAATGACGGTTGTTCTGTAGATTAGTCGTAATTTTGATGTGGTCATGAGAGGAGGTGAGTAGTGTTTACCTACTCTGGCATCTTGATTGGAAGCTTTGAGACATTTTTAAAAAGCTAATTGAAAGCTCCAGCAAGATCATCAACTGGTGCTTAGATCCCCAAATCAGTCTATAGCTCATTTCTCTATGAACATGTTTCATTTATGTGGTGAAACCTCAACTCTTGGCATTCTGGGAGCTGGAAGCCTCTTAGTTATGAAGACTTTACTTAATCCCGTTGTTTGGCACCTCACCCCTGCTGTCTTCCTTAGATACCCTGGGGGTTGTAGTAGGAATAGGGAACCTGGTAAGGGACCAAAATGCTCTTCATAGTCTTTAATCCTTTTTACCCATGCCCAGCCTCTTCCTCCATAGTTCCTGATACTCCTAGTGGCCCAGATTTTTAAAGAATTCTTTGGGGTGATATGGCTTGTTTTTGTTATCACCCTATTCTGCCCTACCCCCTGAACTTAGTAAAGTGAATTCTCAGTACTTGTTCATCTGCTTTCATAATTTGTATGTTATGGTTTGGGATTATGCAGGTCTTCCAGGTTTATCAAAGAGCTTTTTTCTCTTGATTTTTGATCCATCACAAGACTGTCATTTAAAAACCAGCTCTCTGATTACTCCTTGGCCTGTGAAGAGCCAACTTTGTAGGAACACAGCATAATGGCTGCATTCCAGGCAACAACTCTCAGCTACTTCTAAGAGATGGCTATATTAGGCTAATGTGCCCTCAGATCATGGACAGGGTGTAAAATATTTTTTTGCTTTCCTTTGCTGCTTTGATAGTTGTTGCCTTGCCTTCTTGTAAAATCTCTTTGCAGTTCCTATCACTGTCACTCTCTCTCGGTAATAATTGTGTTCCTGCTGCCCTCCAGATCCTTCCCCTATTTATTTATGTTTTCGTCACTTGGCTATTTTCCCTTCCACCCCGGCCATCAATTTAGGTGACATGGAACCTGGAGTTCACATGGAATTTTGTGTTTATCTTCAATTTTCTATGACCTACTCACTCCATTTCACCTACTCTTCCCTATAGCCACACCCCAAGCCAACTTTCCTGTCCTTTTGGGTTTGCTTATTTTGTTCCCATACACTCTCCTTACAAGTGAGGTTCTCCCATTGACAGCCCTAAACCTTTTGACTTTTCCCTTCCTAAGTGGTCTATCCTTTTAGTACCTCATCTATACTTTTGTTCCACCCATCTAGCAAAAAAACTCCAACCACAGGTGAATTGATTCCCTTTTTCTGCTTGTTTCATTTATTACTGATTTAACATTACTTGTCTTATTAATTCCAGTAACTGGAATATATAAGTATCTTAATGTCACACAGTACTTCACAGGAGTGCTGAATGTATTGTAGAATGAGTTTACTTAGAAAAGTATGGTGAGATAACTAGAAAAGGTCAAGTGCTATGATGGGTGACTGATGTTAATATGAGCACACATTAGTGGCACCAATCTATTTTAGGAGGATCAGAGAAAGTATAAGCTTGTATTACCTTTTGATTATCATCTGAATTCCTTATACGTGATCTCAAATTATGCAATTGTTTTCTTACAGGCAACAAACAGGCATTTTCCACAAACTGTTACAGGGGCATATTTGAGTGGTGTTCGAGAAGCAAGCAAGATTGCGGCATTTTAAATAGAATTTGTCTGGATCCATCTTTCTTCTGTACCCATGGGAAAGTTTGAAACACGTTTAACCTCACTTTCATAAAATCAAACAAATCAAAACCCTCCCCGGATAGCAAAACTGAAATGTTTCTAAGGTAGTTTGATCATGTAAACCCATGTCACCACTCAAAAACACTGGCCCCAAGAATCATTTTATAAGCACTTATATTTAATTGCATTTTCTACAAGTATGACTAGCACTAAATCTGGATTTTGGGATAAGGCAGAATTTTGAACTAAAACCTCAGTTATGATTCATGGTTGGAGATCCCCTTTAAATTTGACTTTTTGTTTGGCCTATCACCTTACACACACTGAGAAACCAAGTCAATTAAGCAGGAATAATTTAAAAACCAGATAAAGCCATGTATTTTCTATGACAATTTTCTTTGCCAATGAGCCTTAAGACTTTTATATAGCTCCAATGTTGAGCTTTTACTTAAAATCTAGATAGAAATCTTTCCTTTTTGGATACAGCACAAACTCTTCAAAGGTAAATGAAGCTTCTGGACTATTTTATACACATTTCTTCCCATTGGGTGTTCAGAAGAAATTTAAATTCAGGTATCTTGACAAAACGTTTTAGATTTATGCACTCATTGGCAAAACAGCAAAATTTTCAATTCCTTAAACAGTACAGGTTCATACCATGGAAAATGGGGCAGAGATAGTGTGGTCTTCATACTTTAGACAGAGATTATGGCTATTTTTAATAAGAGCGAAGTTTGGGCAGATGACACATTTTAAATAGCCTTAATTTTGGCAAACACTAGCAAAAATGTCTTGTTAAATAAATTAGTAAAAGCCTCTTCTCAAAGCTTCTTTTTAAAATAACTGATTCAATCTATAGGAATATTTTTTACAGAATTGTTTTCAGTATTCCATAGGCAGGTCCACTGGAAAACTGCAGATATCCTGGTAAATATTACACATTTTATAAGCCATACCATAAGAGCCTGAGAACATGGCAAAAAATTTTTCACTCATGGCCAAAAAATGTCATTTAAAAATTAACACTGGTTTCAGGGTCTTCGGGATGCTTATCTTGCCAAGAAATTTCAGTTTACATTAGAAATATGGATAACCTAAGTGCTTTTATTTTAATGACTTTAAAGCCACTTTTCAAAATATTAGGTATTTTTAAAATTTAAAGTCAGCTTATAAAGTATCATATATAAATATTGTGAACTTAGACACACCTCCCTCCCAATCAAAGCAAATGAAAACAAATACAGTATAGTAGTTTCAAAGTTAACAGAAAAATGTTGATATTTGGGTTATAATACTCATCGGTACTATTTGAGAAGTATTCTGCTTTAAAGTGTTATATATTAAAATGTTTAAAGAATAGCATGTGTTAAGTGATAAATGCAAAATACTTTGTTTGAAATGGTTCCCAGTAAATTTTTACCTTAGTCCTCGGCATAAAAGTTGTGCTACAAACTAAGGAAAAATCTACTTAATAAAGTATGGTAAATATATATTTAAAAAACCCTCATTTCCTGTCTCAAGTGACATCTGACAAATTGTTCAAGGAACCATGGTACTTTTATTGAGTTACTCTGAATGTTTTTCATTGTTCTGAAGGTTTTATAATTGAGTAGCAGTGAATATACGCTTTAACTTCAGATTGTAAACAGCTGGTTGTATAAAACTACTTAATAAAAATTAGACTTGTTTTTCAATTACAGTGCACTGTAGTGATAAAAACACTAAGTACATCTTCATCACAAACTTTCATACTAGCTCAATCCCCTCTCCTCCAAACCCTCTTTAGATGTTTTAGGTCACAGGCATTAATTATTCTTTATCCCCATTCAAGTAAAATGATCTTAATTGTTGAGCTTGAACAGCTTACTCTTTTGAGATCACTTCTAGTTTTCCCAAGCGATTTCTCTGTAGTGTAAGAACACTCCAAATTATATAGGCTGTGGGGCTAAATACATTTAAATAAACTGTTCTGAAATCCTCACATAGAGAAATGACAGAGAAACTTGTAAGTTAAGACATCAAATGAAAGAGACAAAGCATTGACTTTAGTATTTTTATTGACAAGGTGTATAGGAACAAATATTTAAAATCAAAGGCCAATTCTTAGGTTTCATTTAGTTTATTCCATTCATCTGTATTAAGTGTACCTTTCTCTAATGTCTTAATATCAAGAAACAAGTCAAAACTGAAAATACCTGTTAAAACAGTCAACATATTTTTATGTACTGTTCAATGATGCAAAGATTTTTATTTTAAATATTCGATTGGTTTATCAAAGGCCTAATTCTCATAAGCAGCGTATTTTACTTTAAAATTCAGATTATTTAATAAACTGATTAAGATAGTCAATTTAAAAGACAAATTAGTCTCAGGGTGGTCCATATATCACCTAGAATCCTGATTGGCCAAAAAATTTTAAAACCCAACTCTAATTCCACAAATACATAAGTTTCTTTAATGTTAAAATAAGTCTATTATCACTTTTGAGAAATACTTTGTCAGAGATAACCCTCTGTTGCCTACACATTTTCTTCTGGCGTTACTCCTGGTATTTTGTCATAATTATAAAGGTGGCCAGGTTCCCTGAAAATATGAGCATTTTATATAGGCAAGCAGTAAATAAAAATCAGTCATTTATTATAAGCCAAATGTGCTTGTACTTAATCCTACTCTTCTGCAAATTTCTTGAATTTTGAAATGTTGAATTTAGTATATCCTTAATAAAAAACATCTATAAACACTGTTGCAGAGTTAAACTACAAATTTATGACACTTTCAGGGCAAAGCAGAGATCTGGTCTTTGCGTTTTCTTCAATGAATTGACTTTCACTGCTCCGTGATACCATCTGGCTGAACACTGACATTTCATATTTTGTAAAGTTATCTACCTATATGATTTTAAAAATTGATCTGCACAAAAGAAATAAAAAAACTATATACAACAAATTTGTTTTTTAAAATACAAAAATAACATCTGTCACTTGTCATGCTGACAATTTGACATATATACACATGCAGGAGAAAAGTTTCAATTTAGTCAGCTGAAGCTTATACATTCTTAATATGAACACACTGCCATTGAGTTTTTACACTGACAGAGATGTGTATTCAAAATATTTCGTATACTAAATACTGAAATTGTTCTGCATGTATAAATGCCAGTTATAAGTTTCTGTTCTACTTGATTAAAAGTATGTGAAGCTAATATTAAATGCACTAAAAACTACAACAATTCAAGAATCTATGACCCTATATAAAGAAATGCAAAATGTACAAAATACAACTATAAAGGCAAGGAACAGTTACTGCCATGCAAAATTTTAAACTAAAAGCTGCAGAGAAATGCAATTTAAAATGGCAAACACAAATTTATGTTAACACACAAGATAAAAAAGTCAGCAATAAGTCCTACCAACAATGCTTGCAAGGATTTAGAAAAGGAAATACATTCTCTTTGCTGGTATAATGGTATAAATCAGATCTTTAAATCCATGGAACAAATCATCTGTCTCTGTCCTCTCTCAAGAAATTAGCTGTAATGAAAAGAAAAAATTATTTCCCCACAGCCAATATACAGTATTAGGTACACATAAGTCATAAGACCTTACACTTCACTTTAAAACTTTATTTTACTACTATGACTTTGGGAAATCAGCTGGGATTAACATAAACCACAGCTTCTGTTGATTTCCTCCTCTCTTTGGTGGACACATACATGCTCAAATAGTTGTGTGTGCGCACCTCTGAGATGCTTAACTAAGCATTGCAGACTGGGCCGCATCTCGTCATCTGAGGTCACATTTGGTTACTAATTTTCAGGCTTTATTTTTAAGTTCTAAAATGGGAATGAAAAATATCTTTCCCCATCTATTTTGAGGAAATTTGATATTTAGTCAAATGTGATGTTTAGGCATATTTTAAAAAATATGCAGTATTTGAATACATATTTTTTGTCTTATGCCGAAAATGATCAAAATTGGAAAAGGTAGACATATTTACCTCTTTAACGGTTGTTTTTATGAAACCTTTTCTTTCAGTTAAATCATAAGCAGGATAACTTTCATATACCTATAGCAAAAAGGAAAATATTAAAAGTAAATTTTAAAAATCCAAAGAAATGTATGCTATGACAAGTAGATGTATATATTTTCTAACAGTACTCTGGTTCATCACAGGTAATTCTACTAGTTTTAATAATAATGTAAAAGCAGAAAATAAACTAACATGCAAACATTCTCAGTGTTTTAAACTGGAAATATCAGTTGAAATAATATTAAACATGGGTGAGGAAAACACCTAGATAGATCTTAGCTAAATGAACTAGGTTCTTTGTACTGGCAGGTTACCTGTCACATATCTTAAGAGATACCCTCTTACTTTCTCGCTACATCATCCAACACTATGATGCAACTTGAACTCTAATGAACCTCAGCCTTCACTCCTTGTTCAATTTCCTCCCCAAAGTCAAAACACTGAGATCCAGGTGATCTCAGGAGTCCTCTATTTCTATATCTTACTATGGATTTCCCACTCTTGTCAACTTGAAACTTGCTTCTTGAGACTTCATCATGACTTCTAGTCCTGATACTACATGCACCCTGCCGACTTCATTCCTGCGGTGTAGTTCGAGGTGCAAACTTTTTCTCTAAAGCAGGGGACCCCAACCCCTGAGCCACAGACCAGTACTGGACCATGGCCTGTTAGGAATCAGGCTGCACAGCAGGAGGTGAGTGGCAGGTGAGGGAGCAAACTGGTCCCTCGTGCCAAAAAGGGTGGGGACCACTGCTCTAAAGTATTAGGTTAGTGAATAGTTTCAGCTTTCCAGTGAGTTTCTGTCACTACTCAACTATGTAACTATAGCATGAGAGCTGCCATACACAATACTTAATTGAATGGGTATGGCTGTTATAATAAAATTTATTTACCAAACAAGTAGTAAGATGAATTTGGCTCACTGGCTGTAATTTGCCAATGCCTGCAAATATAATCATTTACATTACTCTAAGTATTTGCCCCTTGTTCTCTACAAAACACCAAATCTGAGTTGGTTTAACTACCAACTTTTCTATGGTTAGGCCCAGAGAAAAGACTGTTGTGGGAAAATATAACAACTTTGAAAAACTAGTACCTTTTAAGTTCATGGTATTTAATGTCTAAGCCCCTCAACAATCCCAAGTATCTCTAATCGGGTCCTTTCACTCTGTCAATGGCCAATTTCATCCTCTTACTCAAGTGTCCCACATTCCTACTCTCAGCCAAGAAGCCATTATTATGAATTCCTTCAACTTTCTCACATGCCTCTTCCCCTCCAGTTTATTTGTATCTGGATTCATCAATATTCCCCATTACCTTTACCTCTGCAGATAGCCATCCCTCAGTTGTCCTGATCTTCAGCTTATTCTTTCCCAGTACTGTCCTTTAGCCTGACACAGGCTTGCGTTCTCTCCCCCTGACCTTCTTAAAAATTATCAATTTCTATCCACACCTCCATCTACTATTTTCTTTCTAAAGCAAGCTGCTTCAAACAGAAACTTTAATTAGTTCACTTTCTTCACTATTAATTCTCAATCCAAGGGTAAATAACCCTTGCACTTACCACCCCTCAAAATTCCTTGTATGTGAACAATTATCTAATTGCTGAGTTCCCAAAATATTAAGTCCTTCTCACCTCACCTCTCCATATTAATCATCCCTTTTTAAAAATTAGATAAATACATTCACAAAACCATTCAAAGAGATAGCAGGAGTCTCCCTTCAACCCCCTCCTCTGCCCTCAGAGGAAACCGGGATATCAGTTTGCTGCAATATAGTTTTTCTGTATTTAAATAAATGAGGTAATATTCTATGTTTTAAAATTTTGACAATACCTGGGAGGTTTTTCCATGTTCTTTTGAACTGCTACATAGTATTCCAAAAACATGGATGTACAGTTTAATGAATTCCCTATCGATGGCCATTTAGGTGGTTTCTGATTTTTCAATATTACAGACATGCTGAGCACTATCATAATCATTTTGTGCAGATGTTACTATGTCTTTAGGATAGAGACCTAGAAATGGAATTGCTAGGTTAAAGGGTATTTGCAATTTAAATTTTAAGATATTACCAAATTGTTTTCCAAAGTTGTTACAACTTAAAGAATGAGAATATTTCCCTATATTCTTGCCAACAATAAACACTGTTACTTTTTATAAAGATTTTGTCTAGCTAATAAGCAAAAATATCTTTTAATTTCTATCTTCCTCAATAGTAAGGAAGGTTAAGTGTGTCTTCATTTGTTTACAGGTAATTTTTCTTCTGTGAACTGCCTTCCCTTAGTCATTGATTGTTCCATGTACGTTAATCACATTTTCTTAATTGGCACTACCCTCCTCAACCCTTGAAAATGTCTTTCCTGGCTTTCATAGCACCACTCTGGTCTTCCCTCTACTATTTGACCTACACTTTTTTGTTTACTGTAGAAATTACTTCTTAACTCTTTTAACTGCTGTTAATGGTCTCCAGGACTTTTCTCACCTTTTATCTTCTTCCATGGGCCACCTTCTCTATACTTCTGGTTTCAACTCCCAGCAGTATCCTAGTCTAGGTTCTCTCCTAACTTGGAGAATTAATGTTCAGAATTCACTCACTTGGATATTCCAAGCAACTCATCTGAAAATGTCTAGAACAAAACTCACCTTTTCCTCAAAAAGTACCTTTTGTTATGTTCCCTATTATGACTAATAGACCCAGGCCCTTATACCCATGCTGAAACAACCCCTGATCAGGCTCTCTTCATTTGACTTGGATTATGGCAATCCTATAACTTTGATTATAACATGAATTGGGTTTCTTGCCTCTCATCTCATTCTTCACCAGTCTGTCCTTGATATCAGGATGACTCTTAAAAAAAAATCTGACTGGGTCATGCCCCTGCCAAACAGCTCTCAAGAACCTATCCAACCTCACAACTCCCCATAAATTTCAGGAAGAAAACCAAATGCTGTAACAGGGCATACGTAAGAATTACAGAACTGTATCCTCTCCTAAGTTCTGTAAAGACTTACTTTCAACTCTAGCCTTAGCCAAATTAAACTAATTACTATTCCTCACAGTCGTTATTTGTCATATTTTATGTAAATATGTCAATGTTTCCTCACTGTACACACAGCTGATAATCTAAACTCTCTTCCAGGGTGCTTTTCCAGATCTCCCCCAACCTTCTTCTTCCTAATCCCAAGTAGGTCCTTTTTTGATTGGTGGTGCTGTGACACCTTCTGCTCTCTTCTAACACAGCCCTCACACACTGTACTTTAGTTACTATAACAGTTGCCTCTTTCAATCCCATTGAACTGTAACCCCCCTAAAGCCCAGTGGCTTCTCCAACTCTACGTCTATCCCAGGGTCTGATACACAGTAGAGGCTCAGTGAGTGCTGAATGAATAAAGAATTAGTCTTCAAAAAGTACAGACTACTTCATACGTCACCTTTGGTACACTGCAAATTTTCATTTCATTTTACCGTAAGAAACTAGATGCTAAAATATCTCAATTTTGATGTAGGGTATGGCATCTCTATGGAATCACAGTCAAGACTAGATCATTTTATTTCCTGAGTATTTGAGCTTCAAAGAAGTTTGAGCTAAGAACCTAACCTATAACATCTCATTTATCATAGAAACACTAAAAATGAGATTCTGCTTTTTTAAATTAACATAATCTAAAGATGCATCAATAAAAATAGTTTCTAGATCACGAAGTTTCCTACATATTTGGAAGGTATCACTTTATTCACTGTATACATTATGTTAATTACACACTAACTGCAAAGGGCAGAGGCTCTATTTAACATGGTTATCCTACCACCTGTAAGAGTGCCTGGAATGCAGTAGTTCAATAAGTACATGTTCAATGAATTAATATATATAAGAATCTGATTTTAAATTGTGGAATGGGTCAAAGAATTTTTCAAATAAAATCAAAATGATCTAAGCGTTCGTCCAATTACCTTTTTACAAATCTGCTTCATTGTAACTTCTTCCAAGTTAGCACTGGCCAATAACTTCTTTACTGTTTCCTTTAACTCTTCATCTGTAGGAGGTTTCTTCAATTTTTTAATTAAAGGTTCATCATCTGAACTATCCTCAGATTCACTTTCTAAAAGTAAGATATTTTATTACATGTGAATAAAACTTAAGTTAGCATTCAAGAGTGGGAAGAATTCTATAAGCATTCATCAGATTCTCAAAAAGGTATTTGATTAAAAAAAAATTATAAATCACCACTCAATAAATTACCTATACAACATACACTTAATTTCTGTCAATGTTCTTTGTACTTTACCTATATTCTATACACTTAAAAACCATGTTATAGTATGTAAGTTATCTTTTTAAGTTGGTGAAAATAGGCAATTTCTAACATACCTTTTTTTGAACTGTTTTGATTCTTCTTAGTGGTGCTGCTATCTGCTTTCTTCACATTAGCACTCTTCACAGATTTTTTACTTTTAGAAGTGGCTTTTGGTTTAGGTTTTTCTCTTTTAGATGTCTTTTTTGGTGGCTGTTGTAAAAGAAAGCAAAGTACATACACCAATGAGATTAACTGCCATCTCTCTACTTCTCTATACCCCTCAACAATACTAGAGAAAAAAAATGTATTCAATATCACTAATAAAAAAGTATAATTAATTTTCAATTTTTGAGATGACTAACATGCTCAACATCTTAATTTTATGCCAACACAAGGCCAGTCATGTGAAATCAAGACTAAAACACTAAAAATAATAGATGCTTACATTTATTCCACACTATTAGATAGAAACCTTTATATGCGTTACCTCATTCTTAAAAAACTCAATGTAAATACTATTAACATTCTGTTATTTACTGTCAGTCTCTTCCAACTAGTAGGTAAATTCCACAAGGACAGGGATTTTCTTGACTGTCCTATTCACTGATGTATCTCTCACTCCTAAAATAGTGCATGGTGCACAGTAGTTGCTCAATAACTACTTTTGAATTATGAGGAATCTAAGGCTCAGAGAAGTTATTTTGCCAGTCACGATCTGGCTCCAGAACCTGTTTTCTGAAATACTTACCCATAGCTGATTAGACAAAAGTAAAACTATACATACAGATAAAAATGTCAAAATTATAATTTATAGTTACTTTGTCTCAACCAGGGTCTATGAAATTAGGAAACATTAAATCTTCATTTAATAAACATTTCCAAAGGGAAAAGCAACCTAACAAGCAAATATCCCAAGATGACCTAAAACCTCATCTTTATACACCAAAAATACTGCTATCACTTTTGATAGAATGTTTCTCTAAATGTTTTACACCCATTTTCTAATTATCAACATAATTAAAGCTTTTTTAAAGGACAGACATTATGAATTTATCCTTATAGTCTTTAAAAATTTATCCTTAAATTCATGAAAAATTAAAGTGTATAGACAATCTGTTCCAAAAGTTAAGTGAGCTCAGACTACTTCTAAGTGCAATTCATTGGATTTGTGTTTCTTTCCTCTTGCTACATGATCATCACTGTACTTATTTACACAAACTTGATACCACCGTGCACGACCTCAATATTCTTTTGGCTGGTAACTAGCTAACCTATCTAGTTTAACTGCTAGTAAAAAATGCATTTAAGAGGTGTCAAGGCTGACATGCTTCTAAAAACAAAGTATATGAGTTACACCTATGGATTTTTGCTATTTAGAAGCCATTTTCACTTATTTTCTAATTCTTAGAGGTATTCCAATTAGTGAGGGTTGCTAGAAAGGCATCAATGGCTCATCAGTTTTCTGTGACTAACTTAAACTAAATTTTAAGTGTTATGAACCATCCACCTAATTTATAAGAACCATGAAATACTTCCAGATCCTTTTAAGGACATAAGATAAGGCTTCCATTAAAAATTTCAAAGACACACATATTACAACACAATTTTAAAATCTGCAAGTTGAAAGTAATAATAGTTTGAATTTGCGGTCATAAAGGATAATCAAGCCATCTCCAAAAAATGTTAGTTATACAAACACAAAGAATTTAAACCATTATTCTTTCTGCATTTAACATCACTATCTATAAGGGATAGTTTTCTACAGTTTTTTAAATGCACAATTAGCCTATTTTCTATTTAAAAAATTGCAAAAACACTGTTACAAGCACTATAGAAATATAATAGGTAAGAGTGTGGGCTCTGAAGACAAGCTGCCTGGTTTCAAATTCTAGCCCCAGCACATCTTTGGGCCCTAGTTTCCTCATTTACAAAACGAGGGAAATGGTTTTAGAGGGAGAGAATGTGTTAATGCACATAAGTACTTTTAATGGTCCCAGCACAAAGAAAACAATAAATATTAGCTATTATTATCATCATGAGTGCTCTCTTTTGCAAAGAAATTCATTATGCAAATAAATTTCCTCCAATAACTTATAGTTTATAAATTTTTTTTAAAAGCAAGGCAAATACATAGAATAGATACACAGAATAAGAACAGTTAAGACAGACTCAGACACCTGTGTTAACTAATCAGTATATATCATGTCTGTTTCATTACATTCTGGTAGCTAAGACTACATCCACAAACATCTAAATCCCTATAATAACACGTTATTTATACTGAATTTTACTTATCTTTAATAACCAGTTACAAATTATTCTGTGTGAAATTAAAAGTAGGAACTCAGTAAATTATCTTTATTAGACAGATGAGTACTGGTGGGGGAAATGGTGAAATCTGAGAGTAAAATAACTAACACATATACCTAGGGGTCTCATCTTGAGCACAGGCGATCAGATAACTGATTAATTTATATCATGTGCTTTCTTCTTGCAAATAATAAAAAATCACATCAGTTGCCCTAAAGACAAATTATTAGATATAGGAGGAACTTTTGGCAGGTATGACAAACACGGGTAATCTGATATTTTAGAAGTAGCAGAGGCCCTGGGAGAAGCTGAGAAGGCAAGTTATACTACACCTACTTAAAATTTTACATGAACCTTCAAATCTTCATTACTTTCACTCCTCCTCTACTACGAAAATCTCATTCATGGTTCTAAATCCAACAATCGCCTCCTCTAAATCTTTCATAATATCGCCAGTATGATTAACCCATGGTCCCATGGTACATGGCCTACAATTCATTTATCTCTTTTATGGAAAGTACTGTGAAGCAGTGAACAAGAACACAGGTTTTAGAGCCAAACTTCCTTGTTCAAGTCCTGACTGCACCACTAATTTTGCATTCTCAGGCAAATCACTTACCTTTCCCTGTGCTTGCTTCCTCATCTGTAGAAGAGAGGTAATAATACCAGACTTGCCTTAATTCAACACCTTTTTTTTTCACATCTTCGCATCTCTGATATTGGGGCATATTTTACAATTTACGTTAAAACGATGCCTTATTGGAATTGTAGATTTGATTAACTATAGCCACATCTGTAGAATTTTTATAAGGATCAAATATGCAAGTACATATAAGGCACCACTCCATATATGCACCATGTTAAACTGTAGTTATTTATAGGTCTGTTTTCCAACTACAAGTTTCTTAAGGGCAGATCTGACAATCTCCTTGAGGACATTTATCTTATTTGGCTCCTTTTGTCCTCAGCAACTACAAGAGTGTTTGACATAAAGTAGCCACTTAAATATTGTCAGGTTCACTTCTGTATCATTTGTAGGCTCTAGTTTACCTATAACCTGAACCCAGGATATTGTTAAAATTGTAATTAAAAAAAAAAAAAAATGCAATTAGATAGCATTGTTTTCCTATCCACTATCTTAAATGAGCTTAAAATAAAAAAAAACAGCAAAAATAAAAATCCAAAGATAAAGCAAATGGTTTCTCATTATAAATAATAATATATCTCAGTAATTAAGTCAGCCAATGCCTTATAATTTAATAAAAACCAAGAGCTTCGATTAAGTCCAGTGTACCTCCTACTATAGTAGTTGCTTATAGAAATGACGAACCTACTCAACATATACTTCTTTAAGCCAGTTTAAACTACTAAAATATAGTAATAAGCCAATGATACCATACCTATTTATCACGTTGTTAAATGTAACTTTTTCCATTACATACAAATGTTATTAATGATAAAAAATAAAAAATGTTGGAAGAGAATACAGAATGGTGAGAATGGACAACCAAACTCTGAATTAAGGCTATCTTTAAGTTTACTCCTAACTCTGTATGGGTTCCAGAATCCTCTTTAAAAGAAAAAGAAAAATTTAATCTAAAATTGGTATAATCCAATACTGTATAGTTTTCCTCAAATCTTTTGCTATGCCAACCTGTCCTGATTATCCTTAAGGTTCAGATCAAATTGTTACCTCCTGTCTGGATCTTTGCTCCCCCCTTGCCCTAGAAAGAGGTAAATATTCTCCAGCTTCCACTTTAGCTAAGTTATATTCTATTGTATTTTTTTCTCCTAATCTTTGACTTCCGCACTCCTACCAACTAAACTGAACTATGTAAGGGTATTTGTTTCTTAATCTTCAGTGCAGAGATTAGAAGTGACACTTAGTATTTATGTAATTATTTGAAAAACTGAAATGGGAAAAGATTCTTGGAGACTAAAAAACCTTTAAAGATCTATTCCAACCCTGAGGTTCTATTTCATTAGAAAAGATAAACACATTTCCTATTTAAAGCAGTTAACCAAATTTCTTAATTTTTAATATCACTGCCTTCTGGCACAATTTACCTATATAGATGGTACATTTAAGAGGCAAAAAAAAAAAAAAAAGACTTAGTTCAAATCATCAAGGGTTGAGCCTGGGCACCTATACACTTTAAAAGCCCCAAAACCACATTAAGATGAGAGATAAATTTTTAGTCTAGGTCATCTATAAATTGCCAAATAGTAAATATTTAAGGCTTTTCTAGCTATATATGGTTATTATTGCACATTCTTCATTTTTTTTTTTTTAACAAATATTTTCAAAGTGGAAAAACCGCTCTCAGATTGCAGGCTGTACAAAAATAGGGCATAGGCTAAATCTGGTGTATAGGCTAGTTTGTCAACTCCAGGTTTAGATTATGAAATACTGGAGATATGTAAGGAAAAGGCAGGAACCAGATAAAGCAATCAATAAGATAATTTCCCAAGTTATAAAGTTTATGTCAATAGCTCTTAAAGTTTTTATAAGCAGTAGATTTATACTCATATTAACTTTCCTAAAGCTACTGATTGAAATCAAATTTGGATGTACATCAGTTCTACATAGAGAATTCTGAACACAAGAGTGTATTTGAAGCTCTAGAAAGAGTAATACAGAGAATGAATTTTTAAAAAATCATTATATCTTCACAGTACAAAAATAAGGATATATACTCTTGTCTCACGGAATCGAGGCTAAATGAGATGCAAGACCTGAAAGTACAAGATACTCAATAGTTTCTTCTCCTTATAAGTACCAATAAATGCTTACTGAACTAGTGGTATTTCTCCCTAAGTAGACTTTTCAGTTCCTGGAAGACAGATGCCATCTCTCTTCTCCCCCATGACATGTCAAAGTGCTCAGGTGGAATAAGATAGTTTTGAAGGAATGTGAACGATGAATCTATCTTCAGAAGATTTATTATTCACACAACAATGCCTAAATTCATCAGTTCTCTTAGTCTGGCTTCAATGTACATTCCTCTAGTTTCATCTCTCATTGCTTTACTTCTGGACACACTACCTAACCACAGTGTGTTTGTCAAAGTCACCCTGTGCTTTCCTGCTCCCCATTTTTGTTCACATGTCCCCCTTCCTTTCTATTCACAAGGTCAACAACTTCAACTGGCACTTCTATTTCTACTCAAAACTTTCCCTCATCAACAGATAGGGAGATTCTCTTTTTTGAAATTTTATAGTATTGTCACCCAAGTGGTATTTTGGGCAGAAAATATCTTCTGAACTCCAATGGCATTAAGCACACTCACTTTATTGACTCGAGCAATCAAAAAGTAATTACACTAGAAACCAAGTATTGGTCCCTTATTTTAAGTCTCTTTTAAAATATTCTGAAAAGTTTAGTAATTATATTAATACATCATGTAACATGACATTATAAAGGAAAAATGGTGGCAGTATTCGTGACACTTAACATCTTTGTTATTTAACTAAATAGGAGCCAAGACTTGAACCTTTTAACAGAATTTATGGGAATAAATTAGGTAACAAGTTAAAAAAAAATAAAGGCTAGTTTCTAAATTGTTGTGGATTTATTTTTAAGATGCTGGCTTGCTATTTTTGAATATGCTGTGAGTGGTTTAATCAGGACTATCTTGTATTGTAGGTATTTTTGATGTATTAAAGGGAAACAGATAAAAATTGATAGTTGCCATTAATTTTAGATAGTACAATGTACTGTAATATAAATTTTTAAAAGATTAATAATATAAATTTTAAAAATTTGAAGGGGATTTTCCATGTCTCTGATAACCGTGAAGGTATAAAATCAGAGGACTAACATTAAGCACTTTTTGAAGGAAGGCAAAAAAAAAAATCTTGGGAGAGAAGGCTTACCTATCTTTTATAGGCAGCAGGGCTCTTTGAAGGAGGGTCTCCAAAAAAGACGCCTGTCACAGAGCCAGAATCCTGTCCTCACAGCAGAAAGGTTGTACTGGGTGAACAGATGAAAATAAAAATTAGCTTAAAATACACTATTCTTATAACAACTTGGCTGAGAAAACGCAAGAGTGCCAAGAGTAAAGAATGTGCAAGTCTTATTATATTTCACTAAAGATTATGAAAACAAGTTGACGTGTAAGTATTTTAATACGGTGATTATTCAACTTTGCCTTCCAATAAAAGGTTTCATAGTTTATATGGTTATTTAATCTCTCTGATCAAATTATGAAATGGGGCAAATCCTTATTTTTTAGAACATAGTTAAGGACTAACAAAACTTTCACATTCACCCTCCTACTACCACCAAATATTCTGAATGGTCCAAATATGTCTGGTCCAAATATGTCTACCAAAAATTATAACTGAAAGTTTCTCTGATTTGGTAATTATTGTACGATGGTTCACTCAACATCTCACTTTTTATTTGCCTTCCTCCTGTAGATGCAGAAAAGTTAACACCTGGGTCTCACAGTTTTCCTTTCAGTTAGCAAGGTGGCCATGTAACAAGTACTGGCCAATGTGATATACATGGAAGATCTCTGATAAAAGGCATCCCTTGGGTGGGGGGAGGGTGAGAGCAGGGGAGCCAAAACATCACTAGAAGCCCTTTGCTCTTTCCTATCTGAACAGGGATACAATGCCTACGGGTAAAACCATCTTGTGATCACCGAGTTAAAAGCCACATACAATGATGGTGGCTCAAAAGACAGATGGTACCCAAATTCTTGACACCTTTCATGAGCAGCTATACTGGCCCAGAACTGCCTGTGGACTTGTCATGAAGGAAAAAGGAGCTCCTGTTTTATACATTATTGGTAAAGTTTTTAAGTATTTACAGCTGAAAACATTCCCGATACATATTAGAACATTCAGATAAATTCTCAATACAATGTAAAAATTCAGTTTTATACTTTTTCTAGAGATAAGAGAGTGTTATTAAAGCACTAGGAAACAAAAACTACAAAAGTGTTAGATAAAATGAAAAAAAAAATAGGTATACTTTTAAGGGTCTAACAAATTAACTTTCCTCCAACCTGGGGAAGCATTGCTTCTCTTTTCTCTGTAGTCTCCAGTAATTTCTCTTTGTCTGAAGTCTAAGATCTGTGAATGGCATGTCTGAACATGACTTAATCTCACTGGCTAATTTTAGAAAAATTTCCCCAAAGGAACGAGTTGATTTTCAGAGTAGGCTGATAGAAATTAATGAAACCTGTCACTTTTCTATTATCTCATTTTAAACTTCATCTACCAGTTTCTTTCAGGTTCCTAATTGCTCTCCTTTAACTGCAAATGTCCAAGAGATAAAACAATACAGAAGATTAGAGCAGCTCTTTTATAAAACAATTACTACCCAAGTCACTCTCTCTAAAAAGAAAATTTACTTATTTAATTCCAAAGAAAATGAGAATTAAAAACTGTTGTGAACCCCTCACTGCATATCATAGAAAGAGGTAGAGGAACACAGAACTTAAAACCAAAGTCTTAGCAATTATTGCCTAACATGCTATATGTGAGATATTTTCTTAAAGACCACTGTTAATTGTAACTATGTGATTTTGTGATTTCAAGCCTACATTTAAAAAATAATGAATTTAATTATCTTACTTTCACACAGCTAAATATAAAAATTAGCAGGTGAGTGAATAATATTCAACCTCATGTAACTGGCCAATGGACAACTACTAACTTGAACCGAATTTCTGCATAAATTTTGACTTCAGCAACATGATAGAGATTATTTAGTCTAAAGCCCTCAATTTACAAAGGAAACAAGAAATAGTAAAATTAATCTTCACAGTTATTTACTCCAAGAATCTAAAACAGAACAAGAAGCTTATCTTAATAGGGAAAATCTTTTATTTATGAAAAAAAATTCACTTCACAAAATAATTTTCTATGAAAAAAAAAACTGCAAAAAAAAATTCCAACTATAAATAATCCATTTTCCCAATCAACTTGTAACTCTTCCTAATGGCATCTTAGAAAAGAGGTCCTTTCATGGTAATGACCAAAAATACCTCCATTTATCAAGTCCCTAACTAGGGTGCCACTTGAGTCTTCAAAAAATGGAAGAATAAAGAAAAAAGTTACCATAGAAATATTGCTCCCTCCTGCTAGCACTTACCTTTCAAAGGCAACAAGAGCTTTTCATAGAAATATAATTATCAGTAAAGGTTTTGAGTAGAAGAGCTCTAAATTTGAAAGTCCTTAGAGCAATGACGACTACCTATGCTTATTGGAGGAAGATTTATTTTGGGTGGGGGGAAGGGTCATTTCTCAGTCCAGATTTTGCTGGCATTGTGTTTTATGAAGTCTGCCACTATCAGCCCAAGCAGAAGAACTGATGTGGAAAATAGAGTATTATGACAGTTTTTTATGTCATCTAACTTTATATACTTAATGTCCATAAAAGCATTTTTGTGTTTTCCTTTTTCCTCTATGTATTTTCATCATGTGACCCAGCAAAAGATCCTGCTTATGGTACTGTACAAAAAAAGGCTTTGCTTAATAGTGGGAAAGTTTCACTTGTGAGCATTATTTAGTAACCAATAAGAGTTATAAATCAGGTGTCATCTATATTAACAGACTTCAATTCTACTTAGAAATGGGACAATAACCTGAAAAGTAAGAAAATGAATAACCTTTCTAAATCCAATTTTCCTCTACTTTAATAACAACAGGAAGATTGGATTTAGAAATGCTACATATGACAAAAGGTCGCCTTAGTACTAATAGTAATAATAGCAGCAGCTAAATACTTACACAATACTTGTGCCAAGCACTACTCTTAAGTGCTCTAAATAAAGTCATTTAATACAACTCTTTAAGGTTGGTACTATTAATATACCCATTTAACAGACAGGACTCTAATGTTATAGTTTAAGTAACTTACCCAAAGTCATACAGTGGTACAGTGGGATTTGAACCCAGATAGTTTCCAAAGCCCATGCTCATAATCATATTGCCTCACTGAAAATTAGATGTTTACATTCTGCGAAAACTTTCCATGTTTTTAACTCTACCTTTAAAAAGGTTTTAGGGAGCACTGTGAGTACACATAGTAACCGAAAGTTTGTTGAATGAAGAATACTATTACTACAAATTGCCACTATTACGTTTATATATATTACAATATTATGTATTATATTCACATATAAACATGTTTTCCTCTCAGATGTCCTTAAAACCAATTCTATAAAAACCTTATGGCTCAGATTACTCATCTTCCTTTATACCAAAAATATATTGATATTTAGGAAACAGCTCCTAGATATGTAAGTCTTAGAATTATGAAGCATTTCACTTAGCTTTATAGAAGTCTTTATAAAATTTGACATTAAAATAAGCATGGATTTGAAATACCTAAAGACAAATATATACAAAACACACAAATATAAAATCAAAGTTCACCACATCTTTAGTCCCTCTAATTCAATAGTTATCAATTAACTGGTAGTGATTCCCTGCCCCCACCCCAGAAGACATTTGGCAATGTCTGGAGACACTTTTGGTTTTCACGACTGGAAGATGGTGTGTGTGGGGGAGGAGGACCTTACTGGCATCTAGTGGGCAAACATTAAGTGCACAAGATGGCCTTCCATAATGAACAATTAACTTGGCTCAAAATACCAAGCCATATTAATTAAATCCCTAAATAAGACAAGGAATATTATCCAAATTACAGTGCAAGTTCTGACCAGTGAAGGGGGCACCAAAACAAAGTTAAAATTGAGTCTACTAAAACACTATTAGCAGTAATAAGAAATCATTTCTTTGTACTCATTTGCCATATACTTGACTGAAGATATATATTAAGGAAAGGATAAAGTTAACCCTTTAAATGGCTCAGCAACTCTAGCCCTTCCTGAAGTTACTTTGGAAACTAAACATTTTCAACATTTTACAAGTATGTGCAAGTAAAAGAAAATAGCAGACATTTCTAAGTGACAGGAAACTTGCCCACCAATCAAACTTTAATCACTGTTATTTTTATTAAATAATCCTCAACAAGAAAAAATGGTGGTCCTTATTACTCCTTGCTTTTCGCATGAAACAGAATAAAATGGTTTAAGACCACTATAAAATACTAATATACTATAAAAGATTCCCTGTCCCTTCCTTTCCCATTTGACTTACTTTGGTTAAGGCCCAGCTCAAATCTAGACCACCTCAACCTCACTCTTTTCCAACTGTTATACTCTGGCATGGCAACAAAACTAAAAGCTTCTTAAGGGAAAGAAAGGGTTTATACTTAACTATTTCTGTGTCTTTGAATTAAAAACAACCAATATGGTACTGATAGTTCCTAGAATCTGTTTTCTGGCCATACCTACTATGTAGTAGGACTATTTAACTCTCCCTATGGAAAGTAATGGGGGGGGGGGGAAACCAACATTTTACCTCCTCTTCACTTTCTTTATCTTCATCTTCCGAAGTCTCTTCCTTATTTTTCTTTTCATCTTCATCACTGCTAGATTCATCTGACAGAATTTCAGGACACTTGGTTCGCTTAGCTTTCCTTGCCATTCCAGAACTGTTTCGTTCTTTTTTGTTGCCTTTGCTAGAAGTTTTTTTAGATTTCGGCAATGGCTGCATAAAATAAAGATAACACCAACAAAGTATTATATTTCCAACTCAATCAACTGTTAATGAAAACTATTTCTCAATTCAATCTTTCTTGTTCCTGCCTCAAGAAATATTTCCAAGGTTATTAGCTCTAAAGTCATCATCTTTAACTTGATGTGTCAAATTAATCTTTCTGTCTGAACTACCAATACTCTTTCATCTGTACTCTAAACACCCAAGCAATATTTAAACACTTCACTAATATTTAAATACGCATTCTAAGTTCTGATAAGTATACATCGTGTTAAGCTTAGACCTTTCTTTATACTTTATCAAGACAAAAATATTGAATGAGGCTTTTAATTTACTTTATTCCTCTAAGCATTAGCACTGCCACTGCCAAAATCTTCTTGTTTTAGGGGACCTTCCAAAGGATTAGAAGGAACCATCCATAAAGGAAATAAAATCTTATTTTACACATCCTGAATTTACGAACCATATAGATTATATTCATCTTACCTCTGGGTTCTATTTTTAATAATGACAGGCTTATATTCTCACTGATGACTGTATGTTAATTATGAAATTAAGAAACACAAAATAAGTGCATTGCTCTTACTTTGATATTCAATTAGAATATGCATATTCAAAAAGTAGATTGTAATGTAGGTAAAATTATTTAATTACATTAACCAACAAATTTAAATTTTAAATGCTTTCTTAGGGGAGAATTTGCTAACTTCTGAAATGGAAAACCATAAAATAACCCTGCATAAATGATCTGAAAAGCCATACACTAAGGAACTAAAATTACTTATTTCTAAAATTATGGGTATCTTTCGTTTGTTTGCCTATGTTATTTTCTGTAATAAACAGAAACAGTAAGAAAACTGTGATAATATAACCTTAAGATATGCAAATATATAAATGTTAGTGGTAACTTTAGGAAATATCTTATCGAACTAGCAGAATCACAGGTCCTTTCTCTCCCAGAAACTTCTAGTCTTACAGGTCACTGTCACCACAAAAATTAAAAAGTGGCTGCTTGTGTGATACAGCATTGTTAGGCAATATACACAATAGCCTCTAACTTGCCCAAACCTACCCTTCTAAAAGGCAGACTGGGAAACAGTCAATCTAGGTGTAGGTCACTCTAGAAATTTTAAGTTAGTGGATCAAAGATATTTCTCAGAGTTCTCTAAAAGAGACTTCCTTGAATGTATACAGATATCCTTGATAATGTGAGCTATTACCATTATCAACTACTACCAGAAAACAAATCAATTTAAAATCTTTGATATCACTGTTTGGAAAAAGGTAACTGTCTAAACTCTCACTACTCACAGTATGAAATCCAGGACTCAAATGTGTTAGAAAAATATGACATTCCTCACACTACTCAGGAACCATATACAAGTAGTATACAGAATTTGTATAATTAGTAATATGAGGACTGGAATGGGTGCTGAATAAATCTACACAGGCAAGTGAAAAGCTGTTAAATCATTCAAGCAACCAATCAAGAAAATACAACTATCGAAAATAAATGAGGAGCTTTTAATTAAAAAATAGTACTAATATCTAAATGTTTTAGAGCTTTCCTATACTGGCTCTAAAAATTGCTGAATCTATTACTCAGAATCCAGCTTCAACAGCATCATCCTTTTTTGAAACAAAATCTGCTTAACAAATAAGGTAGAAGTAATAAAAGATGGCTAGTAAAATGACAGAGTCAATGTTAAGATTATAATAGAGAAAAAATTAGTACTAATGACTTCCTCGTATTTTTCTTAAATAATGTAAGCATACGGTAACATAGAAAATAATTTCAGATACCATTAGATTAAGCAGTAATTACCACAGAATCAAATATGAGAAATGGATTTAAGAGATTCCTTAAGAAAGGATAAGAAAGTGGTTCTCAAAGTATAGAAACCCTGGGGTTTCCTGAAAACTTTCAGAAGCCTCCCAGGTCAAAACTATTTTCATAATAATACCAAGACATTATTTATTTGCTTTCACTGCGTTGACATTTGTACTGATTATGCAAAAGCAAAGGCAGGTAAAATTGCTTGTACCTTAGTACCAACAAAGGCAGAAACAGCAAACTGTGCTAGTAGTAATTTAATTACCACCCATACACTAGCAGAGGAAAAAAGGGTGTTTCATTTAAGAATGGCCTTGATGGAGTAAATAGTAATTGTATTAACCCTAAACTTCTGAGTACACATCTTTAGAATATCCGTGTCAAATGGGACGCACAACATACATTACTCTGGCTATGAATTGAAGTTCACTGGTTTTTCTCAATAAAAACATTTGTCCAACTGAGCTGGGACCTAAGCTAGCTACTCTTTTCATGAAACATCATTTTTAAAAGAATAACTGAAAAACTATGTATTCTGACTTAAGTATTTGATGGACATGTTCTTAAAAATGAAGAAAATGATCCTGTCACTTCAAGGAAAACTGACAGTATTTAATGTCAATGATAAATTTTAAAATTTCAAGTGAAAAATTATAATTTTGGAAAATTAATGTCCACTATCATGAACCTGACAACCTCCCAATACCTAAAGATTCTTCTGTTGAGATAATGGGTATATTAATGAATGTTACTTTTTGACAGTTTTTAATGAAATGTGACAACATGTAGAAGATCTGCATAATTCATAGGACTTATATTTCTCAAATGGTGAATGCATATTCAAAATCATACATAGGTAAAATGTCTAAGTTCATTAACATGATTTCAGATACTATATTACAACTAACCACCTTTAAGAAACTACCACTGTGGAGGTTTGTGTTATTATCAAAGAACACTCACAATTTTCTGAAAGGGTTTTTAAAATATTCCTCCTTTTTTCTAACTACATACCTTTGTGAGGCTGGATCTTCCTTATGTACTTCCAGCAAAACAATACATTGCAACAAATTGAAACGTAGAAGCAAATTAAGAATAGAACTGTCTTTAAGTCACATTTGAAGATTTTCAAAAGCATAAACGGTAACATTCTTCTTGCTAAGATTTTTAAAGTAGTTATTTTGCATACAAAATATTACTTTTGTTAACATGTAGTAGGCTTATTGTTATTTTAGAACTTTTCAGTTTTAATTTAGAATATAGTGAATATCTAAATAACCCACGTAAGCAAAAACTCTTAGGGTCCTTATTAATTTGTGAGAGTGACAGGGACCTGAAACCAACTCACTTGAAACTGAGAAAAAGATGACATAAATACATTCTTCACAACTTAGGCAGCTTAGTAATTGCTTCTGGGGAAAGTGTTCAACTTGTCACATTAAATTCTGAAGTAGAGGTACAGTCATATTAAAAGTTTAGAAATACAGAAAGATAATCTCTCATCTGTAAATAAACCAATCTGAAACACCAAAAAATCACTATAACCCTTGGGTTTGTAAGCATGACACAAATATCCTTTATATGTCCTTGTCCAACTAATAGTAAATAGGACCAAGAGCAGACAAAAACAAAGACCAGAGCTATTTTCTGGTTTCTAATCTTTATGCCCTCTCCCCTCGCTGATGGTGTTCCCTGACTCCTAAGCCCTACAGATTGCTTCACAATTTCCTTCCTATCTAAATGAGGAATATAAAAATACTTGCTAACAAAGAAGAATATAAAAATACTTGCTAACAAACTAAAATCAAACTGAAAATGATATTACTATTAAATAATTAGGGCAAACTTAACCTTGCTTTTAGGAAGAGTAGGGTAAACTTTAAGGATGTTTTACATCTATGTCCAGCTTCTGGGCACTGCTAAAGATTCTAGAAATCCAATCCAAGAAATCTGCAAGAGTCCTATGTCACTTTTATATAACTTTATTCTAGTATCTAGAAAACATCCAGTTCTAATATACCCCTATCTTGTCTTTCCTGACCTGATTACAGATTGCACACCCTCCCTCACCAGCCTCAAGTCAATCTGTTTCTGTTCTTCTTGTGCCTTATAGATATGTAACTCTGGATTTCTGCCCTATCTGATATTTAGTTAATAATTATTTTTCTTAACCTTATATCCTCTATGTGTGATAAGGGAGAACATATTTGTATGCTTTTTGTTATTTCTATCATGAAATTGTAGGTATGTCAATAAAAGGCTTATTATTCTTTGAATGTAGATATTACTAAATGTTGACAGCAATGCTGGTAACTAAATTGTTTCATAAAAAGGAGAAAATAAGAACAGGCTATAAACAATTGATTTGTTACTGAAATAGTATAAATTAGTCCTCACTTTGCCAGAAGGCTTTGGATGCATTAAGAAATTCAAGATCCTCTTCACCAGTTCACTATTTACACCTGATCTCTCCAAATCAAGAACTTCACAGATGCTCTTTAACATGGCATTTCTAAATCTGAAAAAGAAAATGGAAGAAACCAAAATGATTATGTACGAAAGTTAATAAACATGCTCCACAATATTGAGGCAGTAGCTAAACAAACTGACTCAGCTACAAACACTAAAACAACAGCCAATATTTCTCTAAATCTTGGAAGTACGTCTAATAATCTTGACTAATGTACAGAACACATCAGACATGATTATTAAAAAACTGGAAACACCATTTACCAATTAAGTTTTAAAGTTAGTAAAAGAATAAGTTAATTCACTAGAAAATAATGTAGTCTTCGATACCACAAAATTCAGGGACTTGATAATTCTTCTGGCTACTAATTGTGATTTTACAATTACATTTTCCCCTCAGCATTCCTACTATGATACTGTTTCAATGAAGGAACATAGTCATTTTTATTAGAGTTCTTAAACTACAGAAACTTTAACAAACAAAAGCTCTAAGAATATATCTCCTTGCTTGCATTATGGTGAAGGACACTTTCTATCAAATTGGTTATCTTCAAAATAGTTGGTGCCTATAAGTGGAGGAACAGGGTAGCTGAGAGTGGAACAGAATTTCTGCTATATTCCCTTTAGACCAGTGGTCCCCAACCTTTTTGGCACCAGGAATGGGTGCTCCTATGAGAATCTAATGCCTGACAATCTGAGGTGGAGCTGAGGTGGAGATTCTAGTGCTGGGGAGCAGTTGCAAATACAGATAAAACTTTGCTCTCTTGCCAGCCGCTCACCTCCTGCTGTGTAGCCAGGTTCTTAACAAGTCGGGGTGGGGGAGCGGGGAGTGGATTGGAGAACCCTGTTTTAGACCATCTGTAATTTGGACTGTGTGAACGATTTGCCTTTATCCTTCTTCTAAGAAATAAAATTGTCTTTCAGTTTTCAATAAACTTGATAGCCACTATTTATTGAAAAGTAATGAACAGGCCAAGTTAACAGCTATGAAGATAAATCAGGTCTTAGCATTTAAAGCAAAGAATAAACAGTCTACTAAAAATATGCGGAAAATGTATGAGTGGTCATGCTTAAATGTTTAAAAATAAAATTTAAAGTGCATTGATCAAAACATGATATTTATAAAAATAACTTACTTTTTCAACATTTCTTCCTTCTTTTTGTACTGGGTACTTCCTTTTTCAAATGGAAAGCCACTGAACTGACCCACATTCTTCTTTAATGAGGATACCTGAAAATGTTTTCCTTATTATTAATACTACTTATTACCCAGTAATGTACACAAGAAAAAATTCAAAGCCAACATATTTTCACATCTATTCTCAAGTTACGATATTGATTTATTCAGTATTTCCTATTCACAATTGAAAACTCTATTTTTCACTAAAATATTAATGTTATAAAAAGCCTACAAGCTTTATTTTTTGCAAATGACAATTTGAATGAATTTCCATCTGGGAATTTTCACTGGTAATTATAAAACCACTACTAAATGTTATCTGACAGCACCAGGGGATGTGGAAAGTTACTACTCAAGAAGATATCCTTTCCCTTATTAATACAAGTAATATTTATTATTTTCCAAATTACTTTGAAAAGTAAAGAACAGAGCATGTCCGGAAGTTAGAACTATTTAACAGTTACGGAACTCGTTTAAATTAGATTGCTTTAAGGATCAAACGAGATAGCACACATGGAAATAAATTATATCACACCTCAGACATTCTAACCTAACAATTTCAAACAACTCTGCCCATGTACAATCTCAAAGCAAAGTTTCCTTGATTACATGGAATACTGAAGTTGTGTGTACAGCACAGCAGCCTGTCCCCATCCACGGTTACTGTGTTCTGAAAATATTAAACAAAAATGCCAGAAATAAGTAATTTATAAGTCTTGCCTACTGATCTGAGAATCATGATGAAATCTCAAGCTGTCTCACTATGGACGTGAATCATCCCTTTGTCCAGTGTATCTACACTGCACAATAGTCGCCCCCCCTTATCTTTAGGGGATATGTTCCATGGTCCCCACTACATGCCTGAAACCAGTTAATACCAAATCCTATGTATATTATGTTTTTTCCTATATACACTTACCTATGATAAATTTTATATAAATCAGGCAGAGTTAAGAGATTAACAATAATAAAATAATAATAAAATAGAACAATTATGACAATACACTGTAATAAAAGTTAGGTGAATGGCTTTGGGGACATTATTAAATAAAATAAGGGTTACCTGAACATAAGCAGTGTGATACTAGGACAGTCAATCTGATAACCAACCAAGACTTCTAGGCCACTAACAGGAAGGTAGGGTATACAGCCTGAATATGCTGGACAGATTCATGTCTCGGGCAGGACAGAGTGGGATTTCATCATACTACTCAGAATGACATGCAATTTAATACTTATGAATTTATTTCTGTAATTTTCTATTTAATATTTTTGGACCATGGTTGACCACAGGTAACTAAAACCGTGAAAAGCGAAACCGTGGATAAGGAAGGACTACTGTGTATGCTCCTTGCCCATTAGTCACTTAGTAGCTGGCTCAGATGCAGTGTGGCAATATCTCAATGCTTGTGTTCAAGTACCCCTAACTTTACTTATAGCCCCAAAGCACAAGAGTAGTGATGCTGACAATTCAGATATGCCAAAGAAAAGCTGAAAACTACCCTGTTAAAGTGAAAAGATGAATACAGTACAAAAAGATACTTTGAGAGAGGATATATCACATAATTTTCATCACAGTATAGTTATAATTGTTCTATTTTATTATTGGCTATTGCCATTAATCTCTTACTGTGCCTAATTTAGAAATTAAACTTTATCATAAGTATGTATATACAGGAGGTAAAAACATAATATACATAGGGTTCAATACTACCCAGTTTTAGGCATCCGCTGGGGGGTCTTAGAATGTATCCCATGCATAAGGGGAGAATATATATTAATTCAGTAAATGGAACACTAATTTATTCTAACATATCTATTGGCAACAAATTACCACCTAATTTATCAGATATTTCCTCAAAATGACATACAATTATACTATGTCAATTATTCTGAATGGCTAAAAAAATCCAAAATGTAAGCTTTTCCTAATACATTTAAAGATCACTAAAATCATCATAATTTGGGTTTCACAATTTGACATTTCAGCAGAAAGAGCCCTGGATATTGCTATTCTGTTGCTAATATCCAGCTATGTATCCTGTGATACATCATTTAAAAAGTATATATCTCAATTTGTTCACCTGTATGGTATGGAAATTCAACTAGTTGATCGCTGCAGTCCTTTCCAGGACTAAAACTATGTTTCTATTGTAACATATTTTAATACAAAACTATGCTACTAGGTTAAAGCTATAAATAAATAAGGTCTTACTGTGCCTGGCCTGTTGTAAAGTAGTTTATGTAGATTTCTAAGTTCATCGGTTTTCTTCTTACTCAGAAAGAAATGTATCCGTTCAATTTCACAAAGTTTCTGCCCCTTTCCTAGAAAAAAAAATCATAATTAAAGTTAAATATCCATTACATGTTAATACATTTCCAAGTTAATTTAATGAGAATTATTTTAACAGCATATTAACATATAACTTTTACTCTACTAGAACAGATTAAATAAAATTATACCAATAATATATTACTACTTAGGGAACACTAAATATAAAGCACTGCTAACCATATTTTGTATGTTTAGGCATTTTCACCATAAAATGAAAGGAACATAGAATAAACTTACCTTGTGCAATTGTAAATGGCTCTCTTTGTAAAGAAGAGACTTGCATTGTTAACCTCTCTACTTTTTTCTTTTCCCTCTTGCCTTCGACGATGAGACTCTTTTCTAGAAATTAATTTAATACTTCTTAAATAACAATAAGTTTAAAGAATATATAACTTTATTGCATATGCATGTAGAAAATCACAGAAACCTAACAGCTTACACTTCTCTTGAGCTGATATTTGAAAAGGAAAAAACAAATGAAAATACTTGGTAAGTTAATAGCACTACTGAAGTTTTTTTAGAGAAACATACTTACCTGGCAACCTCACAGGAGATCCAGTTTTAAAAAAAGCAGAAAAACTTTTATCTAACTGCAATTATTGTTATGGAAGTGAAAAATTATCAAGGCTTTCACTAAGCCTACTTTACTCTTTGATTAGATATAATTCTATTAGGATTCACAGTTTACTACCACAGCTCAGAAAACAGTAAGTTTAGATTAAGATCATAATGTCAAAAGATATAGAGAAAAGCAGTAATTTAGTAAGCTGACAAAAATAAATAAATAAATAAATAAATAAATAAATAGAAACAACATTTAGGTACTATGGGTAGGGTAAAATTTAACAAATTTACATTTACTACAATCAACTAAAGGGTATTGTAGTTTAATAAATTATGCTAATAATGGTTATAACATTCCAAAAATGTTAAATTTAGTCCAGACTTTTTTAAAAGTTAGATAATATAGAACATATACTTTAAAACTTAAAAAATTAAGCTTGGTTTTCTAAAACCACTTACTGACTCACTGAGATAAAGTCAGATAAATAAGACACTATCACTGGAGGTCCTTCTATTTAACCAAATGCCTGTTTCATACAAAGCTGCGCTAGATATAGATACTAAGAAGGGCTGAGTAGGTGATTAAGATACTGAATTATCTCTTGAAAGTGGTCTTGTCTACCTGGCGGGCTATGAGACACACATATTATACACCAAAGCAGATGATAAAAACTCTTTATTAAAGATACAAATAAGAGTCCTGAGAGTTGAAGGAGTTAATTATCTTTGGATTAGGGGGGAAGGATCAAAACATTGGAGCGGGCTTTGAAGGACAGGTAAGATTTGGAGATACAGGGATTTGCACAGAAAGAAGTAGAAGAATCCCAGCAGGCATATTCTGGCATTCATTGTGTGGAAGAGAAAGCACTCTAAAGCAACCCATAATCACTTTGCTTTCTTTCCCTGAGCAATTTAAACCATTAAATTTGCTTTTCTTAGATGATCATCTTTAAGCTAATAATTTTCCTGGTCTACCTCCAGCCCAGTTTTTTCCTGAGCATCGAATCAACTAATAGGGATGCCAATTGGACAGCTCTACTTCTTGTCCTATTAGCACCTAAATCAATGTATCCAAAACAGAAATTATAATCATCCCCCAACCTGCTCATCTTCATAATTCTATTTTTCAGAGTGGTACTATCATCCATTCAGCTGCCAAAGACAGAAACCTAGGAGTCATCTTTTACTAGGCATTCCCCCATCCCCATACTGTCCCCCAAGAAAACTACTGCCAAGTCGATCCCACCCTTTACTTGGCAAAGACTTCATTGCCTTGTCTCTTCAGTGCCTCGGTAATAGAGTTAAATTTTCACCGCTAACCAGGATAAAAATGTTCAGAATTTTAGTTGTTCCAGTAACAGCTAAAATGAGGGAAAAAGAATAATAATAAATTAGAACTCTTAAAACGTCTTGGGAACAATTTTAAATTTTCATGTTGAAATTCATCATCCAAAAAGCCTATAAAAATAAACAAAAAAATGGAGGAAAAAGTGCTGAGAACGTCTTGACTAACAGATATTGCAGCCAATTTTGGTATTGTATTATTAATTTAAAAGTAACATTTTTCTAAGCAATTTTGTAGTAAATGTGGATGTGCTCCCTTCTTAGAGCACTTAGTACTTTAAAAAAACAAATGGCATGCCATGTAATCTCAACCCAGATTTATAAAATGCTAACCATGAACTGGTTTTGGCTTAAAAGAAATTGACAGTTAAACCTAGTTTTCGGAGGAAATTTTCAAATCTCTTCCCAAGTTTGGCTGTGTTGTAGCCATATTTTAAGTAAACTTAGATTGGGTTAATATCATCAAAGAATGTTAAGGCCTCCAATACAGCTTAAGTGGTTGGAAGGTGACAATCTTCAAAGAAGCACTGCCCTATGTATGGTGGATAAACTGATAAAGTACCATTCCCTAATTCTGTAAGGTTCTTCTGTTTCATGCCTTCAAATAATGGTTAATATCACTCTCCCTCAACACCAAAACCGAGAATGCACTGAGCTCATGTTTAACTTTCATAGTTCACTGCTTTCATATTTAACTTTCTCAAGTAGCAATAGCTTTCACCGGGTGAAACTCCCCTGGGCCTTCGAAAAAAAACCTCTGCGATATCCAGCAAATATATTTAAATTATTATAGTATTTCTAGAACCAACATTAATAACTTAATGTTTTGTTTCATTAAAGACCTTACAGTGACTTCAAAAGGTACAAGATGAGTACTTAAACTAGCAAAAGATTAAAAAACATTACCTTAGTTAACTTCAAAGGCTAAGAGTTTTAAAAGCAGATCTGAAACTTAAAAACTTCCTGTCGAATGAAGAAATGTTATGAAAGTGTTGATGGTGAGAAGTCACCTGCACTCCATAATACGTGACAACTCTAACAAGTAGTTTTTTAAAAATCAGAATTCGCCAAGTTAATTCTCTGCTATGGCTCAACACAAATCGGATAAATATCGCAGACATTCTTGCAGAAAATCACTCCCATTTAGTGCTCCTACTCGCAAAAAGGGCAAGAAGACTTGTCCGTAAAGCCTCTCTAAGACACGACCTTCTTCCCACCTTTTTCTTCCTCCTCGTCCTCCTCCTCGTCGTCGTCCTCGTCCTCCTCTTCACTTTCCTCTCTCGGGCCAGGAATTTCGGGTTCTTTCTCGGACGCGGGCTGGCCTGGGGTTCCCTCTCCTTCCGCAGCGGGGCCCGAGGAGGACATGCTGTCGGCCTGAAGGCGGGCGGAAACCAGACGTCTCGGTGCCCGCGCCCCGAGAGGAGAAGGACGGGGCGGCCTCCGCCACAGCCCAGGAAGCCGGGGGCCGCGGGAAACCCGACCTCAGAGTTGCCTCCTCCGGCAGCTGGAACGGAGCTTCTCCTCCTCCCCGGGAGGCTTCCCTCCCGCTCGGCCCCGCGGTCCGGGCATCCCCGACGCGGGAACCCGCAGGGCCCGGCCGCCCCTCCCACCGCGGGCCGCGCCGCGTCCCCTCCCCCGCCCCAGGCCGCCGTCCAAATGGCCGCGGCGGAGCGGGCGGGCCCGGCGGCGCCCTCTCGGCCTCCTTGCCCCGACGCAGCCCTTACCGCGGGTCACGGCCGCCGTGGGCTTGGCGCGCGTGAGCACAAGGAGGCTACGGAGGCGACGGCGGGCGCCGAAGAGAAGGCGCAAGGGCCCCGATCCGGCGTGACGCGCGCACCGTGCTCTCCGCTCCCGAGAATCAACAAGATTTTCAAAATGGCGGTTCGGGCAAGAAAGCGGGAATGCGGCGGCCAATCAGGGCCGCCAGCTGGGAGTTGGCGCGCGCGGGTCGGGGGGAACGGGACGGGGGAGGCGGGACGCGCCAGGCTCCTCCGCGCGAAACCGGGCGGCTCGATGGGGCGAGGCCGCGAGGGGTCGCACCGCCACGGGCGGAGAGGCTGCGCACTCCGGGCCCGCGCGGGGCTGCGTCTGGTGTTTCGTCCCCGTCGGCGCTCGGCCGGGGAAAGCGGGCAGGCGGCGTCCGGGGCGACGCTGGACGGAAGAACGCTAGGGGGCCTGCGTGTGTATTGTCTCTCCGGGCCGTCCTCCGGAAAAGAGGCGACGTAGTCTCGAGCCTCGGAGGGGGCGGGCGGGTGATGGTAATGAAGTTTACAAACCTCGGAGTCGCTGTCTACGGTATTTCGTAGAGATGGAGGGGAAGTCCCATTTAGGTCTCAGAGTTCGTGCTGGTGATGACTCCCGATTTTTTTGTATTTCCGAGGACCCCATCGCCTGAAGGTGCACCGTATGGATAAAGACTCTATCCGTGGGAAGTAAACGTCACTAGCGACAAATAGGTTTCCAGACCTGTCGATGTAGGGGAGAAAATGTGTGCGTGTTGTAATACAGGAAATACGGTATCGCCCAGTCCAAACTCTTCTCCCACAATCGTAGGCCAACTCCGCAGAAAACTTTTAAACTCGTTTCAAAAACGCAGTATTCCCCCCCTCAAATGCACCCCTTCTCTGTGTCTGATTCCCTTCATTTTTATCCAGCTCCTCAACCACTAGCTGCCCAAAGGATCGTTTTACTCAGTGTATTTAATGGAAATACGACCTATCCAATTACGAAAATAAATTTGCCTGAATGGACTCTGGGTTGCAGGGCAAAAAGTAGAGCTTTTCTCTGAATCTACTTCCTTTTATGCCCCTGCTGAAAACAAAAGCAAATTCTGTCATTCCTACCCTCAAATTTTATACCATTTCCCACTCTACTGGTGCCACTGAAAACCTGTCCTTTTCTTGGATTTCTACACAGCCTCTCACTGGTCAGGTGGTTTCCACATTGCCACGTACTAGTCACACAGCAGCCAAATTTTTTTCTTTTTTAGTTGTCAGATTGGGTACTCTCTTTTAAAACCTCAGTGGCAGTTTTTTCCTATGGTAGTTGGAATAAAATCCAAAATACAATGGTTTATAAGGTCCTATGTAATTCAGTTGTTGACTGTTGATCTCGTTTCTGACAGATGTTTCAGCCACACAAGCCTTCTTTGATGTTCCCCTATAAAGCCAAGCTAATTCCTGCCTTTGAGCTTTCTACTTTTTTTCTTCCAGGACTGCTTTTCTCTCAGAATCTTCAAATGATTTGCACCTTCAACATCATTTAGCTCTATGCTCAGGTGCTTCTACCTCAGTACTATCACTATTCCCTTTCCATTCTTTTTTTATTCATTTGTTTATTCATTCAGAAAATGTATTGAGCACCTATTCTCTATTCCTCAGACAAACAAATTAACAGGTAGATAGATATATCGTATGACAAGTGGTGATAAAAGTAAAACAGGGTAAAGGAGATAGGAAGTTTTACCAGGGTGGATGGAATTTTATTTTTACATATTTGATAATTGAGGAAGATCTTGTTAATAAGATGGCATTTGAAAAGGGCTCTTATGTAAATGAGAGCAGTGAAGAAAGACTGGATATATTCTTAAGAATTCTCTGAAGTATTGAACGTAGGGTATAAGAGACAAGGAGAAATTAATGATGACTTTGCATTTTTGGTTCAATAACCAGAAGAGCCAAGTAGTATATGCTGAGATGAGGAAGACCTCAGGAGTTAGGGAAGGGGTGAAGGGCTTTTGCTGGGGGATAGGTGATGACTCAGGAGATCAATTTTGTTTCCGACATGTTAGGTTTGAGATTCCTGTTAGCATCTAAACAGATTCAGAATAGCCAGCTGGATGTGAGAGTGTGGCATTCAGAGGAAGAAGCTCTAGCTCAAGATGTAAATTTAGCAGTTGTCAACATGTAGAGGGTATTTAAAGCCCTGCGGCTAAATGAGATCACCAACAGAGTGAATATTGGAGAGATGAGAAAGGGTAAAGATTGTACCCTGGAACTCTTCAATGTGTAGAGGTTCAGGAGAAGGAGAAGAACCAGCAAAGGAGATGAGAAGGAACAAATATATCCAGTGAAGTGGTAAGAGAATCAAGTGAAAGTTGTATTTCAGAAGTCAAATGTATAAGAAGTGTCTGCGAGGGATAGAGTAATCAACTGGGTTAGAAGCATCTTGACAGGTGAGATGAGAACTAAGAATTGAGCATCTGCTATAACAATGATAAGTTGTTAGCAATACTAACAACTATTTCTGTGGAGTGGTGAATATGAAGGTGCCAGGAGCTGGGATATAGAGAGACAGGTAGGCAAGGAATGGATTCAGAGACACTCCAGGAATTTTGCTGTTCAAGGGAGCAGAAAAGTGGAGCAGTAGCTCAAAGGGAGTTTGGTTTTTAAGAAGGAAGGTATTACTGAATATATCATGATGGGAATGAATCAGTAGAGAGGAAAACTGATGATGAAAGGAAGGGGACCTAAGATATGTCAACTTGGGTTCTCTGTAAGCAGATACTAAAGCAGAATTTGGGGTGCCAGATATTTATTAGGAATCAATACCTGTGAAAGGAAGAGGGAGGACACAGGATTGGGTACAGGAAGAGGTCCAACTGTTAATCCGACCTGACAGAGCCTCAGGCAGCCCTATGGGGAGCTTGAGCTAGTACCAGCTTTTCTAAGTGTCCTAATTGGCTGGTCTTTTATCACTGCATGCAAGCTGTCCCAGGAAGGGCATGACCTCAGGTGAAGAGACTCCATAGCTGTGACAGACCCTGAAGGCACTGGCAGAGGGAGGCTGCTGGCTACAGGCTCTGCAGCTAGACAGCAGGTCCTTCTCTGAAGGGGGATCTAGGTGGCACATCTCCATGTTTACCACAGGAGATGAGAGGTGATAGAATCTAGTGTACAAGTGGAGGAGTTTTCCTTAGATGAGACAATGGACAGTTTCTACACAGCAGTGGGAAGGAAGATGGAGGATGTGGGTACCAGTACTGGATAGGGGTTGGCTGATGTAGTAGGAGTTTTAGAAGTCCTTATTCCTTTAAGTTTCTCAGTGAAGTCGGGAGCAAAATCATTGACAGTGAGTAAGTGTGAGAGAGGACCGTTAGAGGTTTCAGAAGAGAGGAAATGTGAGCTAGTCTTGTAGGAGAATGGCAGGTATATGGATTAGGGAATGTAGTATGGAAGCTGCAAGGAGGACCAAGTAAGAATAATGACAATGAAGTCAAAATGAAACCTATCAAGATTATTATTTTCTTTCAGCCATATTCAGCTACCCAGGACTAGGTGTGAAGATGGCAAATATTTGGATTTAACCAGGCTGTGATTTTGCCAGGCAAGAATGAAAACAGGAGAGAAAGGTAAATGAGTTAAGGATTTGGGCAAGACAATGAACATAATGATGAAGCATAGAATCTGGGTTGAATAGAGAAGAAAGTAATGACATGAGAGGGTGATAGTGAAAATGGGGCAAGGTCAAGAAGAAAGATCATTATTTCTTTGTTGCATTTATCACTACCTGAAAAATTTGTTGGCTTTCTTCCCCACTAAAATGCAAGCTTCTGTAGCTGCAGGGACTCTATCATTCATTGTTTTCTCAGCACCTGAAGCAGCACTTAACTCATAGCAAGTGGTCAATAGTTATTTGCTGAATGAATGCAAACCAAACTCTTCTTAAAACCCTTATTGTGAAGATTCAGAGCATTTCTTGTTTAATGCAATGAGATGGTATATTAGGATAGGACAGGCTATTTCAGCAAAAGTTTGTTTAACAGCCATTCAACAGTTTTTAACATCAAACATTTATTTCTCACTCTGTAAAGCCCTCTGTCAGTTCAGCTAGCTCCCCAGGGCTTTCATTCATGTGGTTTATTCATTTTTCTAGGCTGCTTTGATCTTGTAGATCCACCATCTCAACACAAGTTCTTGTTGTTCATGGTGGCTGGGGAAGAGAGCAGAACTCATTCCTGTTCTTCTATGATTGTGCTCACTGGCTAGAGGCCAAATCAATCATATGACTCCACCTAACTGGAAAGAATCTAAGCAGTATGGGGCACATGTGGAATAGTTAGCATTGCTCTCTGCACAGAAGGGGCTGATCATTGCAACCGGATAAGGTACAATTGGGATGAACAAGGAATGTGCCTGAAAAGATCTGTTAGTTTTATTTTGGAAATACTAAAACCTTGAAGTGTTTTCATTTTTAAATACTAAAACCTTGAAGTGTTTTCATTTTTCATTCTTAAAGTGTTTTCATTTTGCCTTGAGAAGTTTTTATATACATTGCATATATATATATATATTATACATATAGATGTATATATATACATATACTATATATATATAAATATATACATATATATATATATAAAATCTTTCATACACATATCTAGCTCTTACATACATATATCTATCTTTTTCAGACTATAAACTTCATGGACAAAGACCATGTTCATGCTATTTATTCTCTCCCAGTACTTGGAACAGTGCCTGACACATAGTAAATACTTGAAAAATATTTGTGTAATTGCAATGCATCCCCTTTTAGTTCTTAGACAGTGGCATTAGACTGTTGTCTGGCTGCTATTTAAAGACCTTTCAGCAATATCAACTCAGTAAATGAACATGGCTTGACTAGGTTGATGGCTAGATTCTTATTTAAACTTGGTCATAAATATAGTGACACATTTGATTCTTCTAAAAACAAGATATCAAACTCTATATTGGTAGAAAGAGCCAAAGTCTACAGTTTAGTAATTTGAAATTAGGTTTAAAAATATTTGAATGCAGCAATATCCAGTTGGATGGTAAACTGGATATTCTAGTTCTGACAATAGCCAGGGAAGATTATTCAAGGTGAGTAGTGGGAGAAAATGAGGGAGATGGTGGCAAGACTTATAAAATTTGGAGAACAAAGGATAAGTGGCTACCGAATTTTGGCCCTAGTACCTAATTTTGCTCTAAATTTAGCAACTATTATTTGTAACACAGTTCATTAACATATCTTTATCAACTCTTTGGAATGCGACCAAGGAAATAAAGAAGCATGGAGCTTTGGTATTATTTCCCTCGTTTACTGTAAAATGAGATAATTTCTGTTGAAGGGTGCTATTCTGCTCATGGACTAACATTCAGTGTTTAGATTATATTTAGTGCCACCACTGGTGGCTGAATCTTCAAAGGCAATAAAGTGTTTTTCATTATAAGTTGGCTAGAAATCCTCGACATTATCTCAAGATTATCAGAATGGGTTGTTTTCTTAGAAAACAGATATGTCTAGATCACACTCATGTTTAGCAGTCTCAATTGGCTCTCCATTACACATGACAGAATTCAAACCTGCAACAAACTGTATGATAATTTGAGCCCTCGCTTACCTGTCTAGCTCCATCACCTACTCTTCCTTGCTGTACAGGCAACCTATCTTTTTTTTTTTCTGTTTTTTTTTTTTTTTTATTTTGTTTTACAATTTAGTGAGGTATAATTGGCATGAAATAAAATGCATGTAATGGAAGTATACTGATAAGTATGACATATGTATACAACATGGAACCATGACCACAATCAAGATAAGGAACATACCCATCACATCTAAATGTGTTTTTGTGCCTTTTTTTTTCCTACCCTCTCATCTGTTCAATATCTACCCTTGGATGAGTGATAGCCTTTCTGTCACTACAGGAAAAAAAAAAAGATATGTGTAACTCTAAAATATTCCTATAAATCTTATTTTGAATATAGATTTTTATAAATAAAATATTTTTTTTTTTTGTAAATTATTTCTTTAAGTGAACTAGAGAAAGTTTGGGTAGATATTTGTCCCATAGGCAACTTGGGTTTAAAAAATCAAACAGATGTATGCCAATTATGAAAAGAAAAATTTTTAAAAGGTGATGCTAACTCCTAATAATATTTATTGGAAAAATAAATTTGTTATCTCTCTCTCCCATCCATATCTCAATTTACTGCAGTAGTTCTCAAGTGCTGGGAGGCATTTTGCCTGCAGAGGACATTTAACAATGTCTGGAGACATTTTTAGTTGTCACGTGAGGGTGAGGAGCTACTGGCATGTAGTGGGGAGAGGCCCAGGATGCTGCTAAACATACTATAATGTGCAGAACAACCCTCACAACAAAGAATTGTCTGGTTCAAAACATCAATAGTGCTGAGATTGAGAATGCATATGTAATGCAATGTATTTTTTCATACCACTCTACTAAAACTGTTCTCATAAAGACTAACGAAACCATGATGTCCAAATAGGCAGTCAAAAGGCTTCTTTTGAATACTCCTATAATATTACTTAGTTTTTGCACAGTATTTGACACTATCTACCATCCCCTTCTTTAAAAAACTCTTTCTTTTGACTTGCATGACATTATTTTCTCTTATTCCTCTTCCAGGCTATCCTGCATCTGTTAAAATGTTGGTGTTCTTTAGGGATCCACCTAGGCCCTTAGTTTTTACCTTACACATGATTTCCTTGAATAATCTCATCTACATGCATGGAATCAATGAACTCTAGATTAATAAAGTCCAAATCAATATTTTTGTCAACTTTCTTCTTGAGTATCATGCTCTTATCAACTGCCTATTAGACTTCTTCACTCAGTATCCCATCAATATCTGAAATTCAACATATTAAAAACTAAACCCATTCCCCACCCTAGCAAATCTCTCCTCTTTTTACGCATTTGTTTAATTACTTTGTTGTTTGCTTTGTTGCCCAAGTTTGAATATTTGAAATCATCTTTGGTCTTTCTCTCTTCTCAACTCCCCACATCAAATTCTAAGTCTCTAAATGTGTCTTGTACACATCTCCTTTTCTTTTAGGCCATTGTTAGCTCTCTAATTAACTGTTGTAATAGACTCCTTACTGGTCTCTCTGAAGCCTTATCCTTGCTGAAAAATCAGCCACCAAACATGGAATAATCTTGCAAGTCTTACAGTCTAGCTACTGTGTTTGGCAAACAAAAGATTATTACTCTTTTAAGACTCAAAACATTGCATTCTCCATGAATCATTATGTCTCTGAAGTTGAGACTCCCTCCTTTCCCTCTTGCACTGTGTCCCCTTAGCACTTTGTTCATATCTTTATTACAGTACTTGTGTAGCAATTATATTGTAATTACTTATTTATATGTCTACTTTTATAATAAACATCTGGTAAATTGTCTGCCTACAGTACTCTTTCTGAAGAGCTGCCTTCCTCCCAACCTCCTCAAATACCCTTCCATCCTCATCCCCAATCCTATGCTAGCCACCATCCACATAGTTAGTTATGTGAAGAACTCTTGTAGGCATGTTTTTACACCATGACTCAGACACCTTGTCCTCCTCGACTGGGCATCTGACCCAAGTAAGGTCAGTTTGTCTCCTCCCTGGGAATTTGGAATTAAAGATGAAAGTGAATTAGGATAAAGGAAAAACAGATTCATGATTGTATTTAATTCTCAGCCCCAGATTGTTGAGGGAGCCTATCTGTACCCATGCCTCTGGCTTCCAAATGACAGCCCTATTACTGTTGAAGCAATTCACCTCCCATCCCCCATCCTTCTTAAGTTATCTTGACTGCATTTCTGTTACTTGCAACCATAGAGTTCATATATACACTGACAATTCCAGTGTAAGGACCTTGCTTTGGTCACCTTTGTATATCTAGCACTTACTATGGTAACATAGTAGATAGTATGACATAGACAAAAAATAGATACTTGATACAAAGATATTTGTGGAATGAATCAATGAATGAAGGAAAAAAGGAGGAAAGGAAGAAAAGGAAAGAAAAAAGAAGTGAAGAGAGGTTTTAAAAAGAGAAGAGAAAGTGACATGAAAAATAGGAAGGAAAATAGAACTGAGAGAGACAAAAGGCAGCAAATGATCTTGAACAACGAAAGAATAATGAAGAGTGTGATCTAGGGCTAGAATATTTGGCCGTCCTGCTCTGACTCTGCTTTTTTAAGGTTAGCCTGCCCTTTTCCCTTGCTTTCACCTCTGCCAATTTGTCTCAGTCAGATAGGAGGATCCAGCAGAGGATCCCCATTACGTTACCTCTACCTCAGAGCACCCTTGCCCTGGCACTCATGCTTTCCATGAGATCTTCTGTTTACAGACTGCCATGGTTACAGTGAAGTAATCAAGCTTCCAGTGGCAGTCATACATGTCTAGAGTTTTCTGAATCTAGAGAGCATGGCCTAGTATTAGAAGTAGCATAACTTTGATTTCAAACAGATGGATTCAAATTGAGGAAGATCATAAAATGATCAGATGGGCAGAATGAAAGTAGGAATAAAATAACTCTCTAAAGGAGAGGGAAACTGGGGTAGGAGCATGCTGGTTTGCTGTCATATAGTAGGAAATTTGGAACATATATCAAAATGATTCCTGTGTGTCAAATTTTCCTTTAATTTATTCCACTGACTAGTTACAAATTAACATTCTTTTTATCCTTAAACTGTGAGATAGTTATTGTATAATCAAAATTTCATTAAAAAAAAACAAAAAAAATTTCCATCTCTCATTTATATTTACTTCTATTGTTTTTCAGTTGTTTACCACCACTGACTCTCCTCCATCACACCTCCCCTTCAGGAAAAATTAATTTCTCCTGGGACTCATCAGGGGACTGAACTTAGATTCCATAAAGGCAAGAAGATCTATACGCTGATATTCACTGATCATATGCCCCTTCTAGAGCTCTTTTTCTTGATTCCCTCTCATTCCTAACCCCATCTTCATTTGATAAAGACTACTACAGCATCCAGCAGTCTTTCTCAAGCAAAAACTTAATCTCACCATTACCTTGCCTATAACATTTCAATTCTCCATTGTCTGTGGAGTAAAGTGCACTTTTGAAAACATGGCCTAGAACAGAGGTCCTTAAACCGCCCCCGCCCAAGCCCCCGGGCTGTGGACCAGTACTAGTACATGGCCTGTTAGGAACCTGGCCACACAGCGGGAGGTGAGCGGATGGCAAGCAAGCAAAGCTTCATCTGTATTTGCATTAGCTCCCCAGCGCTAACATCACCACCTCAGCCCCACCTCAGATCATCATCAGGCATTAGATTCTCATAGGAGTACCAGTCCCTGGTGTGAAAAAGGTTGGAGACTGCTGGCCTAAAAGACTCTCCATGATCTTGCCTCTGCTTACCTCTCTAGCCTTGTCTTTCTATTCTCCCTCCCAGCCACTTCTCCTGCCACCCCCAAGAAAAAAATCTCCCAGCCATAATGAGCTTCTTTAAACTCTTTGAATTGCCAGTGTTCTTTCTTACTTTTGGCTTTCTCTCCATGGTATACAGCCTACTAGAAAACCCTTTCTCCTCCTAGTCTCTTGTCCCTAGCCAAGTTATGATCACTCTTCAGGTCATAGCTTAAAAGTCACTTCTTCTGGGCTTCATGTATACTGCCCTCCATGTGTGCTGTCCTCCATCAGAGAATCTACTTTTAACAGCCTATGTACTTGCCTATCCTATTCAGTTTGGTGAGGTTGGGGATGTTGCCTTTCTTGTTAACTCTTTTATTCCGAGCACCCAGCAGTGTCTCAAACTAGCAAGCATTCAATAAATGTTGGTGGAAAGAATAAGAAGGCCAGAGTCTTTGGGCTAACTTCCCCCTACACCTTTTTTCCTATGTCATCTAAACTTGCCCTTTCAGTTGCAGTAACTTGACTGGTGAGTTTATCTTCTGATACCGCCTCTTGTCCAATAGAGAAAACTGACAATTCTAGTAAGTATCCATTTTTTTCCCATCCCTCAGATTAGAAAGTTATCTGATCAATTTAAAAAAGATGATGGATTAATATGGAGTCTCTAACAGACATTTACGTTATCAGGGCTCTGTAATAAACTGATTGCTTCTCATGTTAATTCCTAGCATGACTGATTATGGATAATGCTACACTGCCTCTAATCTACTCTATAGATATATAGTATATGGATGGGTAAATGAATAAATGAATAAATGGAATGCCATTTAACTAATCACCTTCCACATTCCCAGTAGGGATTATGTCACTCCATCTCCTGTATCTTAGTGATACAACAATGTTATTACAGATCCCTTTGCATCCTTCTTATCTATTATATTATTCAGTATGCTCTGCTTATTGCTAGTTCCCTCACCATTAGAACTCTGAGTCTATCCACTTGTTTCTTTCCAGAACTTTGGCGTTGGAATTGCATCTCTAAGTGAGAACAGAGGCTCTCGACATGCTCAGTAACCCAAGCCAGGTGTAATTAACCGCTCTGGCCCTGACTCGGGGACCCTGACAGGTGGCAGGCATTGACAGTGTTGGCAAAAGAGACTTGCCCTGCCTTGTACAGCTGAACTTATTTTTCCTCAGGACAATCCAACGTTCTGGCAACCTTAGTTTAAATAGTGGGGACGTCTGGGTTTTAAAAACAATAAAACGGGAGGAGTTATTTTGGAAAAATTTAAATAACTGGCAGGAGATTCTCATCACAATCTGCATGACTATCAAGTGTTAAGTGATGTTGTGGTTAAGACAAATGAGGACGTAGGCGGGGGATGAATGGAAGTGGTGCCTATCTTGAACCTCATTGGGCAGATCAAAGATTTTTAAAAGAGTTTTCTGAGATCAGCCAGCCCCAGAATTTCAAGGACCCCCAGTCGCTGCCTCCCTGCGAAGAGAACGTGTATCTGGGGGAGGTGTGTGCGTGCACGCGCCGGGGGAGGGCAGGCTCGGAGAGGGGCCACAGCTCTCCGGAATAAACAGCAGGGGGAGAAGGGAGCGCGCGAAGGGCTGCAGGAGGGGAGAGGAGGCAGGCAGCAGGGACAGGGCCGAAGGAGGGGCCCGAGAAGCAGGGGCTGGTAGCAGGACACCCGAAAGCTTCGGAGACCCGCGACGGCTGCGAGACAGAGCTGACAGCCGACACCGAGCGGCACACGCCCTCGCCGAACCCTGCGCCCCCAGGTACCCTGCTCCTCACTCAGACCTCGCGCGCAAGGTAAGGAGAGGCGCCGGGTGCCGTTCTCGCCCTCGCGGGCCAGGTCAGCGTACCAGGTGCAGTTCGGCCTCTCCAGGCTGGCACCTCCTTCTCCTTACCTCGCTCCCTCTCTGGTTCTCGGCGCCCGGGATCTCTGCGCGAGCGACCGCAGGAACTCTGACCCTCCGCCATCCCTGCTTCTACTCCACAGCACGCAGAACCCCGCGTCTCCTCCCCACCCTCCCATTCCCTCTCCCCCAGGGCAGCTGGGGAACCCCACGCCCTGAGGGAGGAGGCAGCAGGTCTTCTACCCTCACCAGTTATGGAGCGCAAACATCGCGGCACGGCTTTCCCCTCCAGTCTGCTACGATTTCCTGGCTGAAATATCACTGCTCTTCTTTCGAAACATACCTGCCCCCGCCTTCTGTTACCATCCTAACTGTGTGTGTGTGTGTGTGTGTGTGTGTGTGTGTGTGTGTGTGTGTGTGTGTGTAGAAGGGCATATTCACCCTTGGTCAAGGTAGGTATACTGTCTTATCTTTTGTATCTGCCCTAAACAATAGGTTGAGGGTCTTTGGGATTTAATTTTCCTGAAAATCAAATACTGTGATAAGTTCACAAGGTTTTCTGAGTGACTACGGTGCCACAACTTCATCACAGCCTAAAGCAACAGCTCTTAGTCAGCGCTGAGATCGCTGAGATACCGATTCAGAAGTGTGTGTGTGCGTGTGCGTGCGTGTGTGTGTGCACGCGCACGCGTGTGCTTGCAGGCTTCTGTGCATTAAAAATCGCTCCAGGTGATTGCTTAGCGATCTCCCCTCATAATCACTTGAAAATATCTGTAGAGTCCGCATGGGAGGGAAAAGGGGCACCCAGCTGTAGATAAATCTCATCTGGATATAGTAGTGTGAATAGAAAATAAAAATGGAGTGAAAGCTGGTTGCCTTCAAGTAGATGAATTTAGTAGGGTATCATTGGTTTAGAGATGGCAATTTTGAGAAGGAAATATTATTTGAAACTCAGCTATAGGGTGAAGAGAAATAACAGTACTTCTAAGAACTCTTGTTAAAGAGTTAGATTTTACACATCAATTTAAAAAATGTAATAATTCCTTCGTAAGCGCTCTGGCATAGAAAGGACTGAGGCCTGTTCTCATGGGAATCAGAAAATCTTGCTTCACTCTGCTTGCATTGACTCTCTGTCAATGACTACTGGCATTTTTACACATTGGTTACTTTAAGGCTTGAGACCCAAATGGACTTAACTAGGAACCAGAAGGAGGAATTATATAAATTAATTTAGGTCCTGTTTATATTCCTAATTATTTGAACCAATCTCTACCCTGAATTGGTTAAGAATGTCTGTAAGTTATATTTGAATTGACACATGTAATCAAATGTTTCTCCATTTTCACTTTGTCATAGATTTACATCTGCTGCTTTTCATATATATCTGTATATGGACCTAAACCATTCTAAGTATCTAACAAACTCTCAGAATGCAACTACCAGGGAAAATAAGGATTTTTATTTGTCTTTTAGAAAATAGAGATGAAGGACTAATTTTTTTAAAATGTCATAAAGTAGGTATAATAGTAACTCATGCAACTTTTAACAAAATGAGATGCTCATATTGAAATAGGGATGGCATTTGGTAACCCTGAATATCCTAACTGCTTTCAAGGATATTCAGCACAAGTAGGAGACTGTAAAGCATTTTGAACTTTAAGAAAAGAGTCACTGTCTAGGTATTGAGCCAATGTGATTGTTTTCCTGGCAAACTTTTTCTTCTTTCTAAAATTAACTTTCCCTTAGGAAAAATAGTGCAGATGCACACGATTCAACTAACCAGGTCCAGAAAATACTGTTTCAATTTTAAAGTGACCTTAATTCATCTCTATAGATCTAGCGTTTGCAGCCTATGTCACAAAATATGCAGAAATATTCATTGCTTGCTGACCTTTTCAAAGCATTGGCTTAATGCAGGGAGTAATGGACAGAGTACAAATTATGTTATGAATTTTGTTGGCTTAGGTGAAACTATTATCATTTTTTTCCTAAGATTTTTGTGTTTATGTGTGTACACTGGGTCTGAGACTTACATAATTATGTATATATATGTAACACATGTTTTTAATAGGAACAAAGACCCACAGTATTTTTTTTTTTTTTGTGGCAGAATACTGTAAGCATTAGGTTTTGATTACTTTTTCATGGAAATTTTAATATGACAGAACTAAAAACTTCAAGGAAATAATTCCGTAAAGATCTACTTGGAACTGAAGGCCTTTTTAATAAAACATGTTTGAAGCCCTTGGTCTGTGTACTTAGCATACGTAGAGCAGTCCTTTGTGAGTGGGTAAGGGTGGTTGATCCAATTCTGGCAGCATCAGACAGTGGATGGTTAGACCCTGCTACTCTCCTCCAGACCTTTAATTTGGTATGTAACTTGATGCTTCACTGACCCCACACTCTCCCTGCCACGCTAGCTCACAGAGGAATTGCTGGCGCTCTGGATTGAATTTTTTCCCTCCCATCAATTAGAACATGTTTGCATTGGTTGCAGAATGCAGTTACATTTTTAGCTCAGTATTCTAAGAAATACCTTTAGCCACAGAGTGTAGTCTTAGTGTAGCCTAGATCACAGATCGCCTTATTTAATTGTGCTGTTAATTTCCCAGTGATTCAACTATGTAGAAATAATAATCATGGAGTATTAAAATTGGAAGGCACTTTGGAAGTTATCTAGATTCTAATCATTTCTTTTTACAGATGAATATTGCAGCACTCATAGCTATAATCCACACTTTGAGACTGCCTTTTAAATTTTATATTCTTCCAGTTCTTGTAGTAGTGAAGATTTTGCTTAAATATATATATATATATATATATATATATCAGTTCAATAATGTAGGAATGGCAGTAAAGTACATTGCAAATCTCAGCTAGATGTTTAGTGAAACTCGGAATGTGATGTTAAAGGCTATGTGGGTCATTTACAAAAGCCGTGAACTACTCTAAACCAGCATCCTAGGTTTTTCATTATAGTAGGTGGGTACTACTTCAACTGGCTGACAGTAGGAAAGAAGTACCCTATGAAAGATGAGTAAAGACAGAGAAGAGTGAGGTGGTGAGGCGTGTGATGAGCATAACCTACTACATCAGCAAATCCTTCAGGAATGGTTAGCTTCAGACCCCTCCCCAGAGATTTTAATCTGAAATAACAAACAAGCATTTTAGTTTCTAGCTCTCAATACCTTACTGAATTAAGTCTTGATTTTTGGAAGTCCCACCTGATGTTTCTATCTTTCAAGATCTTCTATCTTTAAAGATCTATCTTCCCAAGACGTTAGTGTTGAGACATTTTTCTTTTGTAATCAGTTTTAAAAGAATTTGTCCTGATATGTAGGCACTAAAAGGATTGCACCCAATCTTAAGAAACTGTTTAGAATCTAGGGAAGTATTCTTGCCAGTGCTATAACTTGCTACCATTTATTTACTGAGGTACTTTACATACATAAAACAAAACAGAACAAAACAAAACAAAACAAAACAAAACAAAACAAAACCTTTTTTATGGCCCTGACAGGTAGACATTACTATCCTCTTTACATAATCTGTGATTCAGAAAAGTTAAGCATCTTGGCCAAGGATACATATCACTTTAAACAGCCCATACTGCTTCCCTAACTAGTGCAAACTGTTGGTTGAACCTGTAGATGATAGTATGCTCATTTGTGGGATATCTGACAAGTTTTGTAATTCTGAAAAGACTTCACAAAGTCTTCCTATGTGTTTGTATTTCATTTTGGGTGTACTTGGTGTATGGAGCTCAACATTCTGAGATTGATATAATGATTAAATACAGTTACTACTTTTAAAATATGTGTTCCAAAGTGGAATTAATCCTCAACAATCAACATATCTTTAAAAATACTTTATAATTTCATGAAATTTTGGTGATTCACCGGATGTCTATAATATGACTAATTTGCCACACTCTCCATTGTTTTCTACAAGTGACTCTCCATTACATAGTACCATTTCTTTCAGGGCTTTTTAGAAATTCTGTCTTCTAGTGTCATCTTGCCAGAGCAGTTATAAATTAAAATGTGTAATACTTTATTAATTTTTTTCTTTTACGTCTCCTTTATATTACTATTAGGATGTTATATTTGGCTTTGAAAATCTGTCTATAATAGGCTATATTTTTATGAATTTCATTTCAAAATAGTAAAGGGATAACTTACAAAATATTTATTTAAAAATGAGCATTAGTCTGATAGGGTGGAGAGTCATTGCTCTATAAAGAAAAATTACTGAATCTGACAAAAATATAACTAGCAGTAAAAGTTTTACCCTTAGTTTCATGAATTTACACAATTTAATTTCATTCTTTTGGCTTTTGTTATTTATTCTACTTGATTAAGATGAAGCCATACATAAAAAGGTGAGTTGTCTCCTGAAAGTTTAATCTTGAAGCTTCTACTCCAAGAGAGAGTTTTGTACCTGTAGAAGCCTTTCCTTGTCTTTCATTGCCATTCTTCCATTGCAATTTCTTGCAAATCCCCAAAGGCAGAGGTTAGTCTCTGAATTAGTTGGTCCATAGAAAATCTTCGTAAACACTTTGAAAGACTCTACTTTCGGGTCTAGTACCTACAGAAGTTGTCCCTCAGCCACACCTTTGACACAGCCCAGCTTCCAGGTCTGCAATTAGGAAATGACGCTGCAAGCAACTCAGGCAGTGTTTACCCCCTCCTCACCTCTGTCCTCTGCTGGAGAATGTAGAAGTGCCTCATGAAATTCTGCTTTAAATCTTCAAAGTTCTCCTAACTTAATACTTCTTTCCCATAATATTTTCTTAGTCCGGACTTTTTTTTCTTTTTAAAATCACAGTCTTCATTAGCATAGTTCAGCACTATTTAAATGTTTTTTGAGAAACCATGTCAGCGGAAAGAGGTAAGAATATTTGGAGTATCATATTCATATATAAATATATTTAAGTTTATAAATAGGCTTATGAAAAAGGTTAAAGAGCATGACAGACAATTGATTAATTTTACATTTTGGTTTTGAAAAATACAGAGGAGAATAAAGAAAAATATCAGAATCATCTCTAGTCCCACCACCCACAGATAACCACATCTGACATTTTGACATAACTTTTCCAGTTTTTTTAACTATGCACATAGGCATATATGTACATGTAAAATCCAACTACTGCTGCCTTTAAGGTTTTTGTTTTTATATATACATGAGCTTGTTTTCCCTAATCAATGCCAGGAAAAAATAGTATTTATTACCTTTCTTTCTATAAGATGAGAAATTTGACACTTTTACTACGTCTCTTTCTCCAGCTCCTCTTTTTCCTAGTTTTTTGGTTGATATAATATAGAATTATTAAAATTAAATTTATTATCATTAATAAATGCTGAAGTCATATTTCTACTTAAAGAATTACTTTTGACATTTTATTTAAGGTTTATGCCCATATTGATCAAATTTATGTAGACTTTACTCTGTTTAAGTTGTTCTACTGCTTATACCAGCTTAATAATATTACAGTTCCTCCATTCTTATGATTCTGTCACAAGTTTAAGTATATATCCAAGTCATTTTTAGGAGTCCATGTGTAGCTGGGAATGTTTTTTAAGAAATTGTTTTTAGGAAGCCTTGTATAATTTTTCAAATTATTCTTTTTTAATATTTTTCTTTTTGGAAGTACACATACATACATTTAGGTATTCATCTCCCATATTGTCTTTTATTTAAAAAAATTAGGCTTTTTTGCCTTTTCTCTGAATATCAGCAGAATTTCTCAAGCTTATCATCTACTTTGATTTGATTTTTAGTCATTTGCAATCTGTTCTCACTACCTCCATTGCAATTTTTTATTTGGCTTTCATATTTTTGGTATCCAAATTATCTGTTTTCTGTTTTATGATTATTTACTTTGGCTTCATAGCAGTGATGTCCTTTTGCTTCTTATTGAATCTACTAAATAGAAAATCCATAAAAGTTGCTACTGTGCAGCATCTCTTATTTCAGTAGAAATAATTACCATCTATGGCAATTCATTGGAAGAGTCTCCTTTTGAAATACTTTTTGTACACCTAGTGTTTTTTGTTGATTTTTGCTGCCTTGGAGAATAATCCCTTTTAACCCAGAATCAGGAGTTAAAATGTGTCCTATATATAGGTGTGGACCCCTGACTGAATCCTTGGTCAATGAAAAAAGAAGGAAAAAGTTGAAATATGCTGTGGTTTACCTTACCACTTCAGAAAGAAGGGAGAGAACAGAGACAGATGGTATTAAAGAAGTGAACTTCGGTTCTTTACAAAATTTTCTTTATTATACAATGCCAGAAATTCATTAAAATAGAAACCTTTATCTCAGTTTTCAAACACTTTTATACATTATCTTGTTTTATCCTTAACATTATTGCTTTAGAGTTAAAGGGCCATGGCCTTCAGATTTGGAAGGTTATGGGTTAAATGTATTCTTTTAATGGAAGCTTTGCAAATTATTTTGGTTTTCTTAGCCTCATTTCCCTCACCTGATAGAGCGATACAGACTCCATGAGATTATTATATAGGAATTGTCAGAATCCAGATGGTAGAAAGCATGGGTGAGATGGCCCTTGGAGAGTGTGAAGCAAGGCCTTCAACAATGACATTGTGAAGACAGAGGAAAAGTCAACAAGAGGAGACTGAGAAGGAGTGGCCAGAATAAGGACAAAGATCAGGAGAAAGTGACAGAAAAATCAAAGGGAATTTAGTAATTTAAAATGAAGGGAACTCTCATTAGTGTCATGATGACAAAGAAGTTACCATTGGGTTTGGCAGTTAGCTTAGGGTGACCTCAACCTCAGGCAGTTTCAGTAGAGAAAAGCAGCTAGAAGACTGAGATGGGATGATTAATGAGAGGAAGGAAGATAGGAAAGCATAAATAGCCAATAAAAGTTTTTCCCTTAAGAGAAAAGGAAAAGATAGGAAAGGAGATAAGCCAGTGGCTAGACAGATACTCATATAGTACAGAACTGGATTTGGATTTGAAGAAATAACAAATTTTCCAAAACAAAATTTAGGAACTAAAAATTTGCCAAGTTAAAAGTTTTTTCAAGTAAGGATATTAAAAATACCACCATCTAATATTAACTTATTTTAGAAAAGAAATAAAATATTAGCATTAAAAAACTTAATAAATTTAGCTTTATGAGAAAGTTAGTATCTCAGATAGTGAAGTTTTTTTTTTTTGTTTTTTTTTTTTTTCCTGTTCAAGATTTATCTTTTTTTCCCCCTGGGTTTAAGATTCCATCTTTCCTTTTCCTTGCAGGGTCTAGATTCACCAGTGGTCTTCTCTCTCAAATATTTTCAATTTCTTGACAGAGGGGATGGGAGGAGGGGCTAGATAGGAAAGATGTTTTATAAATAGCACTAATAGGACTTAGTGACTGATTGCATCTGGCAGGTAAGAGAGGAGGAGGAATCTAAGATAACTCCCAGGGTGCTATGCTGCATGGTGCTGACATAGAGAAGGAGCAGGGCTGAGAGGGTAAATACTCATGGACTCTGTCCAATAGGCTGTATAGTCTGGAAAGTCTAACTGTATCTTTGACTTTTGCTCCTGTGTGTTTCTAACTAGGCCCTCACCTCTCCCCAACACTCCACTCAAGCCATTGTCATTGCATCCCTCACAGTTGATGTTTAAACCTATTCATGTAGAGTTATCTCACTCTTGGGAGCTCAAACCCTGCTTTCCGGGTGAACCAACAGAATTTTATATTTTCTACTGGAAAAAATAAAAATGAACCAATTGATAGAAATGTAAGTACACATGTAACAGGATGTTAAAATGGAATCTTTTTAGTTTTCAGTTTTAGGTGAGGCTCGAGACAATAGAGGTCGCATTCCAAAGTCAGGTGTAAGACCACAGTTTGGACTTGGAAAGGAAGCACAGGAGAACCAGTTTAGCATTGTTTGCAGTTAGCCCATCTGCTACCTTCAACTAATAAAACTGACTAGAGAGGCCAAGAAAATTAGAAGATAATTTTTAGAGTTAGTGGTGATTTTTAGTGGCCCCTCCTGGCCATGGTGTGAAAGGGGTTTTCATGCAGACTAATTGCAGTATTTAATGTGTATCCCCCTAAGACCAGAGGTGTAGTGGATCAGAGATTCATGCCTGAGAAATCTAAAGAAGAGACTGGCTAGCTCCTCCGATGGTGGATCAAAAGAGATACAGCTGCATTGTTGCCATATTTTGATAGAGTACAGAGTGCAGGTTTGTTCCTCAAGGAGTAAAGATAGACCACACTGGAGAGTGAACTAGTGGGGAGTCATCTCAGGTCATGTGTAAAGGGCCACCTGAACCCTACAGATAAATTGAGGGAAGAGCCTTAAGTAACAATCTGCAAAAAGGAATCTGTAAGGGAAAGATCCCCAGTAATGGGGGCAGAGTAGAGGCTCCCTGCCTCCCCCGGCCACCCATTCCTTTCACTACCATCCCACCTTTGGCTTAAGAGAAAAAGTAATCTTTAAATGCTCACCAAGTTCATGGATCACCAGCATTATGTCATTACATCTGTATAAATCACAGAAGAACTTTCCTGCTGCCTCTTCTTCCCCTCACCTTATACCCACTTTTGTGTCAGAAAGTGGAGTAGCTTAAATTAGCAGTCTGGCTAAACAGAAGACTCTTTCCCCATCCAGCTTCCCCAGTACAAGTGGGCAATGTCCAGCAGGCCATAGCTGCAGAAGGGGAAAAGTTTAACTTCACATAAAGTTGGAAGAATTTGAGGACTGTGTTAGATCCAACACGTTAATTACAGAACGCATAGTTGAGTTTTTGGATTTAGAGTGACTTGAAGTGTCTTCATTATTTAAGAGTGGCTAGAAAAGTTATAACAACTGCCCTGAATTTCATACAAGGACAAGGGAAGAAGCAGTCCTACAGAATAAAGAGGTAATGGAGGAAATACATAAAGTAATTTTCTGATTATATTCCACAAGTCCTGCTTGTTCATTATAAGGGTCACACACATGAAACCATCTATAGTTTTTCAGTGATGCACAAGAAGATAAAAGGGAAGGGGAGAGATGGTTATTATAGGAATTAAACTTATTCACAGAAATGTCATAATAACTATTTTCATATCTTAAAATGATGCTAGGAGAGTTTTAATTAATCAATTAAAATAAATATTAGGTAATTTTAACATTAGGTTTGTGATCGGTTCCACAGCTGGAGAAATGAGCTGAGATAGTGCCTTTGTATAATAAGCATGTAGACATTTCCCCCCTTCTGTTTCCAGAGAATCACAGAAGCAATAAGATTAATTGTTCACTATTTGTATTCTGTCATTGATCAATGAGGAAAAAAAGTACATTCCTATAAAAACAATAAAGATGATGCTCATAAGCCAATAAACTCCAGAATAAACAGAATGCTAATGAGTTTTCCTTTTCAGCTTTGGGGAATTTTAAAAGGGCCTTAAACTACTAGCTTCCATATTCCCAGAATTTGCAATGTTATTCAATCACAGTCTTTTAATAGTACAGGACTGACAGGGGAACAATCTAAATAATGTTTCTATTAATGTATTCCTAAAAGTTGAAAAGACAGCTTGAAAAATACACGTGAGACATACATAAAATGTGTTTCCATTGACAGCGAACCAGTGCAGTTTATTCCATAGAAGTGGAGTTTTGGATCCAAAGGTAGAATATTGGATTGACTTGAAAGATGGAAGGAAGGTGACAACTTGGCAAGGGGACATGGGTCAGTCTTCTGTGGCTCTAGTGGAAACCTTGCTGTGCCCTTAGGATCCTGAGGGCAATGCCTTGTTGCTCTAGTGCCCTGCTAAATATAGTGTTCACTTCCTTTAGAGTAGTGGTGAGAGCAAAAGTGCTAGACGTGGTGTGACCTGAGGTATATTATATCTTCTAAAAGGGCTTTTTCTCTGTGGTAGGCAAAATTCAAAGATGTCCCCAAGATTTGGCTCTTTGGTATACACCCCTGTAATTCCTCTTCTTTCCTTTGAATGTGGCTGCAGCCTGTGAGGATGATGAAATAGCTATTCTTGTGATTATGTTACTGGAGAGAGATCCACCTGCTGGTGTTAAAGAAACAAGCTGCCATATTGTGAGAGGATCATGTGACTAAGACTCTAGTGCAGTGGTTAAGTTTGTGGTAAATTGTTTCTTGACTACAGAATATTAATACATTCCCCATTTTCTCTATTCTGTACTCTGAGTTATTACAAGCATATTCTGGAAATTCTTATTCTATACTGAGGTCTTTTAACTTCATATATTTTTGTAAAATTTGTTTCTGCTCATTGTGTCTTGGGCTGCAGATTTATTTTTAGTCTTACTGTTTCTTCAGCAGGTTGCATTGATCAGCTTTTGCTTTGATAATACAGTATAACAAATAACCTTAAAACCTCAATGGCTCAGATGTCACTTTCTTCCTCACAGTGCATGTCAGTGGCTGCTGGCTGGGTGCAGTGTCTCTGATCCAGGCAGTGGGTCAAATTCATTTGACCCCATGTGCCTTCTCATTCTGAGACCCAGGCTGAAGGAGGAGAGCATCCCATCTGGTGTGTAAGAGGGCTGACAGAGGCTTCCTGAAGCCTCTGCTTACAACTGGTACCATGTCACTTAGGCCATTAACCAAACAAATCAGTGGCCAAGCCCAACATCAATGACATGGAGAACTAGACTCTTTCCAGGGGAAGATGAGAAGAAAAATTTTAAACAATACACTATATTAAAATGATCTATATTTTTTCATTAATGATATTTTAAATGCTAGATCTTTGTGGTTCTTTTTGAAATCTTGTTCTTTTATGTCTTGGTCTTGATGTGTATGTTCTATTCCATTTTTTATCTTGTCAAACATTTTAAAAACATTAAAATTCTTAGAGTTCTCTATTATATGTACTTTTGGTGGACTAAATTCTCCTTTTTGATTCATCCACTGATTTCATCTTTCTCATGGCAGTTTGCTTGCTCATGTGCCTTATCATCTTTGACTGTGAGTTCAGCATTTGAGTTCCATGTGTCCTGGGTTGTAGAGGTGTTCCTTTGAGGCAGTTTTCCATTTGTCGAGACCTACGTATTTCCTCAGTTTGGGATCCTGTGAGCTCGAGTGTATTTGAAATCCTTCTTTGTGCCTTGAACAGACTTAAGTCTCTAATTTCTCATGGGTGTCTCTTTTTCCATCTCTAGGCCAGGGCCAGTGGCATGCTTTTGAATTGCTTCCTGTCTGAGAGGATGGAGTTGTTCTTGTCCTCTCTCATCCTGACTTTATGTAAGGTGCTTAATTCAAGCTCCAAATGGTGGATAAACTCCACACTCCAAGGTGAACAGCCTATTCTTTTTTTTTAAATTAAATTTATTGGGATGACATTGGTTCATAAAATTATATAGGTTTCCAGTGAATATCCTATTTTTATATTCCTACTAGTTCTTCAATTCCTAATCACCATTGTGGGTTTTGATTTTGTTTTTTCTTTCTGGGAGATTTCCCTTTCTTACTTTCTTCCCAGCTATGTATTTAAAAATAATTTGTTGTATTTTGTGTAGAACTTATGTGTTAGCAGAGAAGGGTGTGAGATGGGGTGGCAAGGGATAGAAATGGAGTGGGCTTCCCAAGTCATCTAAGCATGCGTTATTGGCTAGAAGTTTTTAAATTCACTTTGTAACCTTTCTTCTCCAAGATTCCATTTTACTTTTTATTGGCATTACATTGAATATTTCAATTAATTAGGAGAGAATTTGTACATATTCATGATATTGGGTCTTTTCATCTATGAATCTGATGTGTATCTCACCATTTATTTGAGACTTCCCTTTAATGTGTTACTGAAATTGTGCAATTAAAAAAAATAGGTACTATATACTTATTGTTAAATTTAGTTCTAGGTTTTATACTTTATACCTACATATTATTCCTGGCTTATTGAATAACCATGAGCAAATTGATTATTACAGTTTTAATTTGGCTTCACTGTTTAATTAGTATTATTTAACTCAGTTGCTTAGTGAATATACAGTGACAAACTTACTGTAATACATAATTCAGTTGTTTAACAGTTTCATTTAGTCTTAATATAGTTCCCATATTTAAAATACATATTTATAAAAACTACTCAAAATGCACATAAGTAAAACATTTTGAAGTGTAAGTAAAAATAGAAATTTCTGTCAGAGCAGTAAATTAAATTAAATGTATAATTCTATTACTTAATGCATGACAGAATCAGGATTTGTAAAATCATTGGTTGAAAAAGGAAATTGTGTATCCTAGATCTGTTGCTAGACTGAGGATCTCAGCTTTAGGTAACAGACATTGAGCTGAGTGATCCTCACTGCTAGGATATGGTAAGTCAACTCAGATACAATAGAAATAAGTTCTTGAAGAGGCTTCATAGAGCAGTCAGTGAAAACTTTGGGACTGTATCCCCTCTTGACAACGTAGTAACTGTCTACCCTGGTATTATGCACCCTCAGTTTTAAAGGATTTTGCAAAATTGGAAAAATTTGTTTCTTTTTTTTAAAAAAAGGGTGTGTGGCATGATGTGTGTGGCATACTTGCACACAGTGCAGTTATCTAAGGAGGCATCACCAAATCAATCAAGCCTAAATGAGCAAATCTTAAAATATATTCGGGATTTCTAGGCCACAATATTCTGCTATTTTTAGTCATTCTGGTATGCTTAGCCCCTATACTAAATAGCTCCCTTTATTAAAATTTGCTCATTTTAGAAAATTTCACCTTTGCTATTTATTTTTTCTTATTGTTTTCAAATTACTGGAAACCATTTCAAATATAGTCAAATATGAATATTTAATTATGATTCCACAGAACCAATATAAGAATACATTAGGGAGGTTATAGGAAATTAAAAAATCCTGACTATGTTATTTACTCAAGTGAAATACATATATGACGAATAGATATTCATTATTGAGGTTGAAACTAACTCATAAGTTATATTATGGTTAAAAATCAAATTATTCATCAGGTAAATACACCTTCTTCACATTGGGCTGGTTTTTGCTTTTACTGTCTCCCTTATAGAATGAAGAAAGAAAATGAGAGTGAAAAGAAGTCAAATTTGCTACATCTGAGAAGCCTGGTGAAAGGCTGGTAAGAGTTGCTATATAATAACCTCCTTTTATATTTGCATAGTATTAAATATACATTAAATAACTTTTATACACATTATCCCATTTGGATCTCACACAACCCTGTGAAGCAGATGGTGAGGATATTAGCATTCTTAACTTTACACAACTAAGGCCCACAAAATGAAGTGATTTGCCCAAGGCCTTATATAGTAAATTCTTACTTCCTTGATAGATTCTGCAACTTAAACCCAATTTTACATAGATGATTAATATAAACAAGAGTTAAGTTCCTATGGCAGCTCATCAGTGTTATAAAGGAACGTTATAAGGAAACAATGTTGAATGACATTATTTAGGATCTGCTGTATTTAGAAAAGTGGAGGATTTGACCTGAAAATAGAAATAACTAAAGTGAGGTGTGTGCTTTAGGAAATAGTAATAATAAACTGAGGTTTGTGGATTGAGTATAATATTTCATCTATCTCTAATATACTGTCAACCAATGGCCATTGGCCCCAATTCAACCCCAACAGAAATTCCCAATTTGGGGTGAGATGAAGAAGGAAACTATTCAGTGCAAACAGTTCAATTGTGATACAGCACAGCTGTGAAACAGCTCAACAGTGTTACAGCTCAATTATGAAGCAGCACAGCTATTGAACAGCATGGCTGTGAGGTGCCCTGGAGTTGCTGAGGCTGCCCTGGGGCAAGTCCCTTCTCTGGCTAGACAGCTCTGCTCCACCTGGCTCCAGTCCAGTCTACTCCTCTCTGCTCCAGGGAGAGGTCTTTCATGTTTCAGTTTTAGCTCCAGCTGGGGAAAGAGCACTCTCTGAGCCAGAGAGGAGCTGGCTTATATATAGAGAAGTGCCCATCCCTGGTCCCTGACTGGCACATCCTTATGTAAATGAGGGCTCCAAATCCTTACAGTTTGATTGGTCCAAAAGGCACTATCCTGATTGGTCAGTGAAGATGTTGATGTGGGGAATATAGCAATGCAGCTCTGATTAGATGGGAAGCCTCAGTCTTGTAGGTAAAATACTACCCAGGAACTCCTTTATAAGGATTGGATCAGCTGACAGGAACAGTGCAGGCAGGCAGTTCAGTGCAGGCTTCTCCCTGAAATGCAGTTTGCTCCATTCGGAAATAGCTGCTAGGCCCTGCTTTTAAATTTGAGCCCAGTTAGCCACCAGGAGTCTTAGTAGGTATCTTCTTTCTCAGCATCCACAATACCTTTCTCTCATTGGTATGCATAGGTAAGACTGCACACTTTTCTCTTTAAATCAAAAATTTTTTTGGTTTTATAATGAGAAAAGCCTTTTAAAACACAAGAAAAGGCTTATCTTTTAGTGAAATGAGAAGGCAGAAGCAGAAGGAAATATGATAAGTTTGGAAGTAACATTTGCCCAGCACCTATTATATGTCAAGTGCCACATGAGGAACTGTGCACAGGTGACAGAGGGATCTTTATTCCCATTTTACACATGACAAAACAGGCTCAGAAGGATTTAGTTTAGTAACTACTTGTAAGATTAGTTACTCAGCTACTAATGAAGAAGCAATAATTTGAGTTGACGCCAAAGCATGTCCCCCTTCTCTACACAAGACTATCTTTGAAATGAAAATCTAATATTAAAGACTTCTCAACAGCTGTACTACATGATGGAGCCCTTGTGTAGTTCTTCCACCACAATGCTGCCATGTAATCAGTTGCTTGTAGAGCTCTTTTCTCATTGGCTCCATTTATTAATGTAGAGCTTAGAACTGGAAGGGCCTTCAGAGATTAGAATTTACAAACTAAAGGTGGAATATTTTCAAAATATACATACTGCCTTCTGATTTAGGAGGTCAGAGGTGTGGCTGGGTATATGTGTTTGGAAAAGTTTCCTAGGTAATTTCTTGTAGTTTTCTGGGCTGGCCCCTTAAAATTGTGTAAGTGAAAAGATTTTCTTGAAAGGAGGAAAAATGTTTTTAATTTAAGAATGCCTTGGTTAACTTGGGTAGTTAGAAAATGTAAGTCTTGATGATTCTATTTCTCCATTTCTTTCTGAGCTCATATTTCACCACCATCAACTTGCAATTTAGTTTCTGATTTAAAGACTTGGGGCTTTAGGTAGACTTTTATTTTCAAAACAAATCTGTTTTTCTATAATATAGATGAATGAACAATGCTCTGCACTGTGTTTTGGGTTTCAGAAATAATGATAATAATTCAAGTTAGTTGCAAACAGCTGTAACAGGGAGAGAGCAAACAGAGCTGCTTGGTCCAGTGCTGGAAGCTACCCTGAAGTTAATACAGTTTCTGTGGGACCAAGTATTAGCTCTAGGCAGGAAAATCATTTTTTTAGAACCTACTAAATTTATTTTATATTCATATATACCTGAAGTGATTTATGACTTGGCATCATCTCCTGTTCTGGTCATGTTTAATGACTTTGAAACATGATGTCACAATTCTTGAGGTTTATACAAATATGTTTACTTTTTTCAGATGGGTAAATCTCGCTTCTGGAAATAATGGAAAAGCATGTGTCTTCTCCTTACATTGGATAGTTGGGGGAAAAAGACAAACAAACAAACTATGGAAGAATCTGTCATTTGTGGAAGAGAAAAGAGTGTAGTAATTTTAAACTTAGTTGAGACCATCCCCCTTAGTTGGTCAGTAGCTAACCAGGACTCTCTTTTCATTCATTAGGCCCCAAATTCAGCCTCCTTAACAGCACAGATCAAGATATTTAATCACGTGAAATCTGAATAAAGTATTTTGGGTTCAAGTGACTTGCTTTATGATCTGCCTTTTATTAAAACATTCATTTTTTAAAAGGAGTCATATTTCTAGTTTCATACTTTCTCAAAGAGAAGCTTAGATTGTTCTTTTTCCGTATTCTGTAAAACATTTTTTTTTCTATTAAAATTATTCTTAATGATTGGGAGTAAATATGAGTGTCCATATCTCCTTAACTGGTTAAACAGAATGACCTTAATTCAGGTAAAATGTCATGAGCTGATCCCCGTAAGGAAGAAGTATAGAGCTATAGTATTGCTTTGTAGAATTTAGAATTCTTTCAACCTTATAAGAAAAGGGACAGATATAAGCAGAGAGGTAAATTACAAAAAGATGAACAGAAGACTTTTGCCTTGGTTAGGGAAACTACTCCTAGATACTGGTGTCAGATTCTTCAGAGCAAGCCCTATGCAAGCTACATGTCATATTTCCTTGAACAAAGTGAGACTTTCTATTTCTGTGACTGTTTGGAAAAAAATAAAGCTCAAAAGAAGGAAAAACAATCTAATTCCCATTTTTGTATGGTTTTTTGAGATTAATATATTTGAACGTTGCATTTTCAAGAAAATATACCTATATCACTGCTGATGCAACCAGTGAGAAGTCTTCCTGTCTATACTCAGGCATTATAGGCCTTTTAAGGCTAGATGGGACCTTAGAAGTCATCTTTTCTCATCTATTATTTATAAATGAGGAAACTGATGTGGCTTTGCCAAGGTCATTGGTTATCTGGTATTTGAACAAAGGCTACCGATGAAGGTTCTTAATTCTTAATGACATTCTTTTTGGCTTCTTTCTCCTTATTATAAAAAAATTAGGTGCTTAAACTTGTAATTCAATCAGAGAAAATCAATATCCAGTCTTTCATGTTTCAGAAATATAGGATGTGTAATAAAATCGGTTCATATATTTCTGGCTTTTTACCTTCAATGTTGCATTTCCTTACCCTCCTCTGGTTGGATGGGATTATGTGACCAGTTTAACCAATGATTTTTGAGCAGAATTGTGTGTCACTCTTGAGGGGGAGCGTATGACCCATGATATGAGACCCTCAGAGGATCTGTCTGTTGTAGCTATTCCTTTGGCCTGTGTCCCCATATCATAATGACATGCAGCACCTCTGCTACATCACATAGACATGTAGACAGGTGAGAAAACCCTTTTTATTTTAAGCCACTGAGATCTGGGGTTTATCTGTAACATCAGGTTACAAAACTGCTCAAGGGTGTTTTCTTTTAAGGAAGAAAATGCTTCTAATTTAGGCTGTAGCATTAAAAAATATAAAAACTGAGGGCAAAAAGAGTGGTAGATTTTTTTTTTACTTATTGGGGTTATCTTTTTTGGGGTAGGGGCTGTTTCTATATCATTATTTTGATTCTCCATTTTGCTTATCTTTTATCACCTGTGGTAGCAAACTGTGATTAGAATTACTGCTGCAACCAATCTCGACATTTTTGGAACTATTATCATTTTAAATTACAACTAAGATTCAGTAAATTAAACTAAGTATTAAGGAATCCGGGTTCTAGCTTACATATTACCACTGCATATTGCCACCTTCATACTGTCTGGGTCTCAGGACACACATCTATAAATAGTTGTTGAAACAAATCATCTTGAATATCTTTCTAACTGTGTTGATCTGTAATTCCAGGAAATCAGAGTAACATGCTGCTAGCTATTTTGGGCTAGGTATCTTAAACACGATTTTAAAATATAAGAGCCATGTCTAAGTATATCTTGGTACAACAATTCAAAGAATAAATGATGCTTAAGTCATCTAAAACTTGAACTGTCTCAGAACACAATATATTATACTTTCAGAGCCCTATTTCTTTTGTACGTGCTACCCATGATTTTTAAAAAATGTATTTTCCAGGTTTTTCTGGTATTTCAATGTATTTTCCTTGTATTTAAGAATCTATTTTTTCCTTTGCTGTTCGGAAAATGTTTCCCAAGGATGAAGTAAAACTGTGTTGTTTTGTGTAACTTACTTTGTAAATCATTCAAATTTCTTATAGAGATGTGGATGCCAAGATCTTTAACACTTTTTCATGACATTTGTTAACTTTATCTAAATTTACTTTACTCTTCCTGAGTTCTAAGACCTTGGGAAAGTGTTGTCAAGGTCAGCATTAACCTCTCCTTTTGATAGAAAGGCAAAATAGTGGCCGCATTTAAAGGTTCAACTACCAAATCTTCAGAACATTTTGTTTGCAGTCAACTTGGCTGGAAGACTCAAGTGACAAAGCCCTTAGGATCAGTTGCCATGTGCCTGTTTAATGGCGGATGCAGTGTCACTGCCTTTTTGTTCTGGTCTTTGACTGTTTCCCAGAGCCCAAAGTAAGCTGGCCACGATGGCATAAAGCTAAAACTTCTGGCCGGGAGGTACCCATTTAAGTCATATTAATTTTATTGCTATCCTAATGGATTAGTAAAGAGACTAGGTGATCTATGAAAGCCAATTGAGTTGTTTGCCTCTATGTAGACAATGTTCTGAAGTGTTCATTTTTACTTATTATTTTTTGTGTCACAGTTTAATATAGTTAGTATTAATATCATGTATTCTCTTATCTTAGGGAGATACTAATAATACAGATAGTTACCCATAATAATTGTTATCCTTGTTGGTTGTAAAATATACTCCTAGGAATCAAAAATTAAAAAAAAAATCAGAAACTGCTTAAAAATATAAGCTGTTGAATCGCACTGAGCTCCTGTCACCTTGTGTTAATTCAATAGCAAATAAAATGCTCTTAATGTAAAACTTGATTTTAAGAAAGCAGATGTGTGACACTTTGAGTAGTGTTACTCACTTTGTATTCATAAAACATTATTTTCATTTTCTGCTTTCATCTGAATCTTAACTATAAAGACAGTTTCTGTGCATTGACCCAAAGAAACGAAAATAACACTAATACAAATATTACTTAGTCACAAGAATTCTTACTGAGTTTAAAGTCCTGTGTGCAAAAGTACTATTCGGTGCTTTAAAAAACTGGAAAAGGGTGATCTTAGCAGTACAGTCTTCTCTTCTACAAATCATCTTACCTGATCTCAAACATTTGGCTACTCACAGTGGAGCACAGTGTTAGAAAAGGTGACAGAGCCTCCAGATTTCAGTTAACTCTGAGGAATGTATAAGTCCCCCAGGCCAAGGTAATGCACTGTAAGTTTTCTGTATATTTGTGAACCACATTCTTGGGGTCTCTGGATAGGTATGAGAGGTATGCAGGTTGAGGTATTTTAAGAACTTCTCTATGCCACCAGGCTCACAGTGCTCAACTGAGTTAAGCCAGGTTCTGCATGTTACAACTTGGGTGGCTTACTTGGTGAGGAGTGTAAACTAAATGGAATGCAGTAACACAGAGGATGTCCTGAAATGTGTTCAGATTTGATGGTATGAGAGATATGCATTTTGTGTGATTATTTTCAGTTGAACACTTGCTATTTTAGACATTCTTTCTTAGCCTTCTAAAAACAAATAGTATTGTTTGCTTGATTTGTTATCATAGTCATTTCTCCAAGTCTGATGAATAACATTAAGAAAATTCTAATAATTACATTACTCTGTGCTTTCACTTAATAGACCAATAAGATTCCTCTTAGCTCAGCAACTGTTCATAAAGTGAATGAGCTATATTGTTATGGTACTTCACATTTGAGGTAAGTGCAGATTTTTTCATTCATACTTGAGAGGTTGTATAACACACTTAAGTGACTGTACCTATATACCCTAAGGGGGATGGATGTTGACAAGAATAGGTTGATATTTGGAAACAAACAGACAAACAAACAAACCTTTGAGCTCATCAAATGAAAGAGCAGAGAGGAAATAATTCTTGCATAAATGTTCTATTAACCTGTCTCTGTTGGGCTCTGAGGGGAAGAGTGAGCCATTTCTCCTGGGTGAGTGTTGGGTGCCCAGTTTGTGTCAGCTGCTGCTGCTAAGTGTCTGTTATGCAGGGCCCCTGACCCCTTTCCACTTGCAGAACAAGAATAGAACTAATTGTAGCACGAGGATGCAAGGCATTCCAAAATATATTTACTCTGAAGCAGTAATCTCTTCCATATCCTGCAAAGCAACCAAGGACACTTTTTTTTGTCCCTTAGAATATTTTTGACATAGGATTTGAAACTCTAAACCTTGAAAATGCTGGAAAAAAACATTAGCACAAATAATCCAATTTGTATGCAGTTCTCTTGTGCATTTGTTAAATGTGGTTTCAAATCCACTTGCTTATGACTTAAATTGTTTTATTCCACTTGTTTATGACAAAGACAGAAAAGTTGCTTTGATAAAAGTATGAAGTTTTGCCAAGATGTCATCTTTACACCTCTGTTGTCATTGATAAGTAGTCAGCAGTTTATTGATAAGAACATGTGGAGAAGCAGCAATGCAAGGGGACATTTAGACTATAAATACTGAGAGTTTTGGTTTGGGTGAGGTGACTCCTCCCTAAACTAAAAACTCTCTTGACACCATTGGGACATTTGCTCCTATCTTGGCAAGATACTCCTCATAGATAGTGGTGACAAACCATACCATGATCCTGTGAAAGAGATCAGTCCCCCTACCAACAATGGCATCTTTGTTCCCTAGCAACATGCTCTAGCAACAAGGGACTTCTACTTCTGTGGTGGCAGCTGGAAATTAGCAGTTAGTTGGTCACCTGACTCTCCTAAGACCTCCTCGTATAAAAAGGCAGACCTCATATTAAATTTAGACTTTATTCCTCTTGTCTCCCCTTGCCTGGAACAATAGTGTGATTAATCTGTCAGATATTTGGAATTTGTTATTTCTTTATTTGGCTTATTAAGAGATATGCTATTGGCTTGGAACATATAATATGGAAATTATTATAATTTCCACTGCAAACCTGTGCTAAATAAATTGCTGGTTAAAACAGACTTGGTTTTATGATTATGACTTCTTCTGCCTCCCCAAAACAAAAATAAATCAAGTTTAAATCTTTTAATAATGAACTCTGTGAAGCCATTCTTTTACCATATTGGAAAGATGCTATTAACTTTTACTTATGAGAACCATTTTTAGATAGCATCTTTTGACAACGATATTTGCCATAATGGCACTGGATCTGCATCCACATCCAACCCTAGGCCAAATCTTAACTTGGAAAATTTTGCATCTTTATTTTTTACTTTCTTTGTTCTTTGAAATTTCTCTCCTGCTCAGAAGCCCTCATCCTCATTCCAATAAACTCCCAGTATTGGACAGTGTCCCTCCTTAATTACAGTAAACAATCTGGTCTTCAGAAGGAATGTAAAACTAATACACAGGTATTATACAAAGGTATAATTAACCAATAATAATGAGCAGAAATAGGAAACCTCCAACTTCAATGCCCCTGGACTGACTTCATCTAACTATAGGGACGTTTTTGTAATTTTACCTGCTATACTTGGAGCCAAAAGACCTGAGTCCAAGCCTGACTTAGCCACTGTCTCAGCCCTCCATCTTTTTCAGCTTCAATTTATATCTATTACTTGGGAGTCAGTAATGATTCTACTAGATGGTGTATATAGAAGTGTTTTGTAAAACATGAAGCACTTTGCAAGTGGTCTTTTAAAAAATACTGCTTTAAAATCATGCAAAGAATTCTAAATGGGAAGTCAGGAATTCTAACCTTGGAGACCTTGGAAAAGTCTTCCCACCATGCCAGACTTGTTTTTATGTCATACAAACCTGCAGGTTGAACCCAAATGTCTCTAAAGCCCTTTTCATCTCCAGTCATTTGACAATTCCATGAAGTAAAATTATTTGCAAAGAAAATGTGATGACACCTAGTACCAGGAACAGAGAAGGTGGTGTGAGTTTGAAGTAGGAGGTAAGTAAAGGAATAAAGGAGTTTGTGATTATTGTGATTATGGAAATTGGGCTGAATCCAGGCGAGGGTTGCAGATGGAAGCCTGGGAGCAAGAGCAGGTGGGGTCTGTGGCAGGACCGATAGGAAGGGGTAGCATTAGTTTGGGCGGGTTCACAGGTTTGTGTTGAAGGTTGCAGGGCTGTCTGGGAGTTGAGCGAACAGCTGAAAATGTCTAATGACTGTTGTGGGGCAGTGTTCTAGGTGAGTAATGTCTAAGGCTGTAGGGATTTGGGGGTCAGCAGATACAGGGGTGAAAGTGGCAGGAACACTACTATTACTGCTGCAATAACCAGCTCGGCAACAACCAGCTGTATCTCCCCTCCAGTTCACCTGGCATTGAGAATGGGCAATTTATTTTAATTTATTTTTTTCCAAGATATACTTTTATTTATTTTAACTTATTATATTAATTGAAGAAATGATTAATTTTTTTCCCGCCATCTACCTTCCCCTTCCCCACTATCCTCTGGTAACCACTAGTCCATTGTCCATGTCCATGAGTCTCTGTTTGTTTGTCCTGTTCATTTTGTTCCTTTTAGGTTTATATCTCACATACAAGTGATATCATGTGATTTTCAACTTTTTCTGTCTGGCTTATTTTGCTTAGTATGATTATTTCAAGGTCCATTCATGTTGCTACAAATGGCAGTATTTCTTCTCTTCTTATGGCTGAGTAATATTCCATTGTATATATGTACCACAGCTTCTTTAGCCAATCATCTATCATAGGACACTTCGGTTCCTTCCATGTCCTGGCCACTGTGAATAATGCTGATATGAACATCGGTGTGCAAATATCTTTTCAGATATGAGTTTTCAAGTCTTTGGGGTAAATACCCAGTAGAGGGATTGCTGGATCATATGGTAGATCAAGTCTTAGTTTTTTGAGGAACTTCTATACTGTTTTCCATAATGTCTGTACCAATTTGCAGTCCCACCAGCAGTGTATGAGGGTTCCTATTTCTCCACATTCTCTCCAACATTTGTTATTGCTTGTCCTTTTGATTATAGCATTCTAACAGGTGTGAGATGGTATCTCATTGTGGTTTTGATGTGCATTTCCCTAATAGCTAGCAATGTTGAGCATCTTTTCACATATTTGTTGGCCATTTCTGTATCCTCTAGGGCGAAGTGTCTGTTCAGGTCCTCTGCCCATTTTTTGATTGGATTGTTTGTTTTTTGGTCGTTATTGAGTCCTGTTAGTTCTTTGTATATTTTGGATATTAGGCCCTTATTGGAGGCATTCCTCGTAAATATATTTTCCCAAAGAATGGTCAATTTAAAATGTAAATCACTAGACCTCTCTCTCCTGGATAAAATCTTTCATTGTATTGAGATAAAAATACAAGTTCTTTATCTTGGGTTTTCAGGTACCGGAAGGAATTGGCACATGCTTTTATCTCTCATATCCCCCTCCCTTCCCTTTCCCTACCTCCATCCCACTCTGTCTCCTTCTGAATTTCAGCTGCACTGGGCACTTGGTGACTTGAAGTCACCAAGGTTTGCCTGCATCAGGGCCTTAGCACATGCTGTTTCCCCATCTTTTGTCATAGGGTTAGCTTTGATTCTTTGGGAGCTTAGCTTAAGTATTTCTTTGCCCCTTGTTTAAGCCCTTTATTTGTTTCCATAACAACAACCACTGCAGTCTATAATTATTATGCCTTAGCATGGTATCCAAATAAAGAATTATTTGCCAAAGGATTGAATGAAGAAAGAGTACATTCTTTTTTCTTCCTTTTTACTTTTCTTATTGTATATTTTCTCTACTTTTTAAAATCTTTCCCTCATTTTTTCAAAGTCAAATATCTTATATAATTGTCTTTGATTATAAAAGTAGTACATATAACCATGCCAAAAAATTAAGTAATACTTAAGTATGTAGGCAAGAAAATGAAAATCACTGAAATTCCGTCACTCAGAGAAAACCAGAGTTAACATTTTATTGTATATGTTTAAAATCTTGTTTTTAATTTTAAAAAGCAGTGAGGTCAATTTCCCCCCAAATTTAACAGAACCAAGTTGTTTTTCCTTAAAAGACTTTCAATTTGTTGAGGCTGCATCCTCCCCAGAAACTTTTTCCTCCCATTGTTATTAGTGCCATTCTCTGCCTAGAAGTTAGACTGATCCTGCCCTTTTCAGGCATAATCTGGCATTTATCTTTGGTTAAAAAAGTAACTGTTATTCTAGTCATTCACTGCCAGCATTGCAGACTGGGCATTTAGATGCCTTTGATTGTGTATATGGAGATGCTAACAGCTGCATGTGCTATTTCCAATACTCTTTAAGACCCGAGCAGGATGTGACCATGGGGAATTCTTGTCATTTTTTTTGGAGGGGGTGGGGTAGATGTAAAATTGATGAGTGATATACAGAGGTGAAAACTAGGTGAAAAATTCTTCAACAGATTGTAGGCTTGCTATTTGATATCTATAGAAAACTGCATTCCTTTGAGCAGTTCTCAGGACAGAATCTGCTGCATCTGCCGGCACCTGAGGCAGCCTCAGATAGCCACTCCTTTGGAGACTCAAGTAAAGTCAGTATGTTTCCTAAATGAACAAACAAAATCTGCTTTCTCCTGCCATATGTATATGGCAACAGTGCTCTATGCCCTATGTATATATATACTATACAGCAAGTACTGTTCTTCAATCTGTTGCTGGAAAGGTTCCTGTCTTACGCCATAAGAAAGGATTCAAGGGTAACAAATGGCTGGAGAGCATGGGGGTCCAGTAACCAGAGTCTTGTCCTGTTCTGCAAGAAAGAATTCAAGGGCAAGCAGGGAAGTGCAGAATTTATTAAAGCAAAAATACACACTCAGGGAGAGGAGTGTGAGCTCACTTTAGAGAGAGAGAGCATGAGCGCAAGATGACTGGGTTATGAACTTTTTGTTTTTCCTGGAGGCGGAGCCTAGGAAAACATGGGTGCTGATGAAGCCTTGTTGTTTTCTCCCAGTAAGCAAGGGAGCTCTGTTTCTACTTTTTCTCCCTCCCACAGTGTTTCTGGAACTGTATGGTATCAGGTGCATGATGGGAGCTGCAGTATTTGCAACGTGGATGAGATTATAATGATACTCTGATTAGCCAAAGGTCATGTCTTAGCCAAAGATGGTGTCTAGGCTGGAAGAAACCAGTTTTTACTTATTCCCTTTTCTGGGGCTAAAACAGGGAAGGGTCTGAGGAAAGCAAAAATTCCAGAGCCATATCCTGGAGGGTTTTCCCTCCACTGTCTGACTTGCTTCAAATCTATGTGTAAATTACCAACAAACTTAACCAAATGAAAACCTACAATTTTTTCCTTAAAAAATTGGATCAGTTAGGGGGCCAGGGCAAGTTCTTCCCTTCTTTGAAGCATTGAAATATACAGCTGAATTGTTTCTTGTTATTTATATTCACCTCCAACTCAATCAATAAACCATTCGTTGCCACTATTTTAGGATCTGATTAGGCTGAGAAACCCTTGTTATATTTTAGTAGGGCTAATATAATAGATTTTCTCAAAATATTTTGTAACTGTGGTGGCCTAAAAAAATAAGTACTTTTCCTCTTCTAAGTTCTTCTAGCTGGGCTAATAATCAAATTAACAGGTACAGATTAACAGGAGAAAATCAAAATTTTAATACATGAACATGGGGAATTCACACAGAATGATATGATAATCTCAAATACATTGGGTATGTAAGACATGTTTTGGATAAAAGAGAAAGGGAGGGGGATAGGGTATTAGATTTCAGAAGTGAGAATGGGCGATTTACAAATAGTTGAAGTGGGTAACGTGGTGGGAAAATCCTTACTAGGCAACTCAGAAAGGATGGGGAGCAAAGGGTCTCCCCTAACAGGCTTGGAGTCTTCTTGACCAATGGTGGTGTGAAAATTGTTAAGGTGAATAAACCAAGGCTCTCTTCCTAAAGTAGGTTTTTCTATCTGAATCTTGAGCAGGAAAGGCAGGGAGGCTTAAAGGTTCTTTCTGAGTCTTGTTTCTTAATAAACAGCTTAGAATAAATAAACCCAAAAGGCAGCTTTGAGGTGGCAAAATTTCGATCCCTTCACAACCCAAAGCCTAGCAGAAGTTTAAATATTTATTTCTATTCTTTTCATATAATGATATTCAATTACTTGATGTTCTAGGAATTTTTTTGTTTGGAATTTTTTTATTTTCTTGGGCTACAATTATTTAAAAATCCTCACTGCTAGATTTTGACTATTTTGATGTGAGAAGGGGCAGGCAGTTGGCATGTTATCATTTGCATAATTCCTTGATGTAAGAATATATTTTAATATGCTGTCGGTGTCCTGCTTATTTACTTTAAGACTTAATGACTTCATTGTCTTCAGACTTCCTGTGATATACTTGTGAGTATCTGGAAATGCTGGGGAATTAACGCTACCAGCAGAAGCCCTCAGTCAGTTGCTGAGGTAGGAGTTAGGGTGTAATGTAATTACTTCAGCTCTCTCATCCTTTGGGTGGAATGATTATAAGATGGGTTAAGTTCTAGTCGTGGCATAACAGCCCAGCCTTTATTAGCTGTCCTCTCTTTGCTGTTGCTCCCATACCAGTAATGCCCAAACCTCCCTAATAAACTGTTTGCAATCAAATCTTTGTCTCAAATCAAACCAAATTTAATTGGGGGATACCTAATCAGAAACAAAACTCTTGCCTTCAAGCTATATTTTAATTTATTAGCCTTGGAGATTAAAAAAAAATCTTGATTTAATCCACTTAACAGGTACAGTAGTCTTCCCCTCGTTTACAGGGGATGTTCCAAGACCCCCAGTGGATGCTGAAACTGCAGTTAGTACCAAACCCTATATGTACTATGTTTTTCTTAGACGTATATACTTATGATAAAGTTCAGTTTATAAATTAAGCACAGTAAGAGATTAATAACAATAACAAAATAGAACAATTTAACAATATAACTGTAATACAAGTTATATGAATGTGGTCTCTCTCAAAATATCTTATTGTTCTGTACTCACCCTTGTGATGTGAGATGATAAAATGCTTACGTGATGAGATGAAATGAGGTGAATGACAGGCATTGTGATGTAACGTTAGGCTACTATTGATCTACTGATACCTCAGAAGGAAGATCATCTGCTTTGAGTGATTCTGGATCATGGAGCCATGATGATGTCATCGGTTAGTTGTCAGAAGCAACTGATGTTGATGTTTGGGGAAATTAAATATTTTCAGACTGCAGTTGAGCTCTGATAACTGAAACAGAGGAAAGTGAAACTGTAGATAAAGGGGGACTACTATACTTTATACAGGCATACATACCTCTTTTTATTGTGCTTCACAGATGTTGCGTTTTTTTGTAAATTAAAGGCAAGACTCTCCACCAGCAAAAGATTATGACTTACTTTATTGTGATACTCACTTTATTGTGGTGGTCTGAAACTGAACTTGCAATAGCTTGGAGGCATGCCTATATATTTTCTTTATCTAGTAGTATACATTAATTGTCTACTAAATAATGTATTTTTTTAAAGGGAAAACTTTTGTACATCTAAAACATGATTGAAACAATTAAAATACAGTGAAAACATCAGAAAAATACATACCTAGGTTAAACATGATCATATTTTAAGAGTTTCTAGTCTTGATAATGACACTTAAAAGATAGCAACATATGTACTGAGTACTAATTTTAGTGACTAACTTATCATTGTACTTTTTATTGTTGTTTTTCATACCATCTTCTATATTATAGGATAGCCAGAGACTTATAAAGAATTTGTAATTTTCATGAAGATGAGTTCTGAGGTCAGATACAGTCATGTACCACTTAACAATAGGGATACATTCTGAGAAATGCATTGTTAGGTGATTTTATCATCGTGCAAACATAATGGAGTATACATACATAAACCTATATGGTATAGGTGACTACACATCTAGGCTGTATTGTATAGCTTATTGCTTCTGGGCTACAAACCTATATAGCATGTTGCTGTACTGAATACTGTAGGCAGCTGTAACAATGGAAAGTATTTGTATATCGAAATGTAGAAAAGGTACAGTAAAAATATGGTCCAAAAAACATGGTACACCTGGGGCATTTACCATGAATAAAACTTGTGAGGCTGGAAGTTGCTCTTGGTTAGTTGGTGAGATAGTGGTGAGTGAATGTGAAGGCCTAAGACATTACTGTATACTAATACAGACTTTATAAACACTGTATACTTATGCTTCACTAAATTTGTAAAAACGATTTTTCTTTTTTTCAATAAATTAACCTTAGCTTACTATAAATTTACAGTTTTTAATTAATTTTTTTTGATTCTCATAACACTTTAGCTTAAAACACAAACACATTGTACAGTTGTACAAAAATATTTTCTTTATATCCTTATCCTATAAGTTTTTTTCCTATTTTAAAATTGATATTATTTTATACCTTTTGAACTTTTTCGTTAAAAACTAAGACACATGTTAACTTAGTCCTAGATAGGGTCAGGATCATCACTTTCACTATCTTCTCCCTCACATCTTGTCCTACTGGAAAGTCTTTAGGGATGGTAACACACATGGAGCTATCATCAACTATGATAGCAATGCCTTCTTCTGGAATTCCTCCTAAAGGACCTGCCTGGGGCTCTTCTTGAGAAGCTATGACTCTTCAGAAATATGTTCATGGTGGTTGCTTGGTTTGTATCTTTTTTTGGTCACAGATTTTCCTGTAAGCAGATATAACTAGGATGTTATGATGGCAACAACGTGACTAGGCAATAGGAACGTTTCATTTCCATTATAATCTTATGACACTATCATTGTATATTCAGTCTGTCATTGACCTAAAGATCATTATGTGGCACATTGCTGTGCCATTTAATACACATTAATGTAAGAGCACTCCATTATGAATTGCCTCTTAAGTGTCTAGGATACCAATGAATGCAAAATAAAAGATTTTGCGGAACTAGAGATTACACACCCAAAAGTCATCCCTGCCTTGAAAGACATGGGGTGAGTGTGACTTTCCTAGGTTCTTTAGGGGCAGTTAATTGCTTAAGTTTGCAGCTGTAGTCTGGCCTTCTAAATGTGTCGGTTATCCTAAGAATGTACTGCCTTGGCCATGTGGGCGATGGGGTCAGTGGTCATGATGGAACCAAAATCATTGTCATCAACTGGAAGCACATCTCTCTGCTGGGCCAGTACTGTGTCCTATAATGCAGGGAGAGAGGCTGTAGAACATGGTGACTCATTGTAGATAATTCCTACCCTTCAGGGTGTTTGTAAAGATTAAATTGATAAAAACAATTCGAGCACAGTGCCTGATAGTAAGCTCTTGGTATATGGTAGCTGTTTGTCCAAATCAGTACACTTCCAAAAAAGGAAAGCACTAAAATTATACATATTATATAATTTATATGTTACCTAATTTAAAAATTATATATTTATCAAAAAATTAGTTTTATTATATAGACAGGCCTACAGAATAGTTGTATTTAAACATTTTTGAAAATGAAATTTTAAAAAATCCATGTACCCTAAAGCAAAATAAAAAACCTTTATGTTATCTTACTTGAACATTAAAAATAAGTAGATTATTTTTATTATTCACATACTCAACTTTTTAGTCATATCTGGCTCTAATGCCAAATCACTGGCATTTTTCTGAAGAATGTCTTTTTTTTTCTAATACTTATGTTATTTCAAATTTTTCTTAATGTCTACAATTGTTTTTGAAGTTACATTTAATGATAATAAAAATTGAAATTGACACCTTCAATCTATTCTCTGTAAGCCATAATATTTTTATTTGGGAATCATGATCTCTCTCTACAAGAACTGAGTTATCAGCTGAAAACTGAATGAATTCTGGTAAATGGAGAATATGCTCAATTGTAATATTTTTGTGTTAAAAGGTATAAGTAATCAGCTAAAATATAACCCTTGATACTACTTTTTTCCAGCTTCCATTCAGAGTACTTTTCCTTGACAAACATTTCTAGAACACAATATTCATCAACTAAATGATCTCTAGATCTTTTGATGTTTCCCCAAACTGGGATGCTACAAAATCATAGGCCCTTCTACTTTTGTTCCATTTCAGCGGGCATTATAACAGTTTCTCCCTATAGTAGATATATTCCAGAGAGAAGTTATGGAATTTCAGTATTAAGTCTTGGCCAGGATTTGAGTACCTATCATTTAATTTATTCACTTCTTTCTTTGCTATAGTTGAGATGTTTCAGTGTCTTCTTTATTGCAAGTTTTGTTTTTAAATAATTGTAATTCTCCAAAACCTTAAAAAACTGAAGATTTCTGGTGCTCCTTGAATTCTTTGGTTAAATTGCTAACTGATATTTCACAAACATACCTCAAATCTAGAGGACTTGTTTATGAAAAAGTTTGATACCATTGATAGGACACAGATTGATTTTACTAATAGTAGCAATTAATAATGGGCAGTGAAGAGAGAAGCCCAGTGTTGCCATGTTGAAGTTGTTTTCTTTTTTTTAATTCAACATCAGCTTCATCATTAAAATTTTGTAGTTTGATTACTTGGCATATTCAAAATTTATAAATTTTGACAAATATAGCTTCTATTTCAATTGGTATAATAATGCAACTTTGGGTGAAATGATGACTTTTATACTGTAACCAATTCCAATCACAATTCTGCTTCATATCTTAATTTAAAATTAGACACTCAAATTAGTAAAATATTGTTTTCATCATAGACACAATGTTCCACAAAAATTATATTATCACTGCAAAAAGAAATGCTTTTATATTTAATGTTGAACTTTTAAACTAAATTCACAGAGTCACAATAATGTCAGATGTTTCATCTTAAACAGACTAAATTTCCAAAAGCATTACTTTGATTTCATGAATTAGATAAAGAGTCAAACCAGTTTTAGAATTAATTGAATTTCTAGGTGAAGCCTTGGTAACACTGATATAAAATTAGAAACACTGAACTGTTTATAAAGGTTTTTCTGTTTTCTTTGCCAAACACATAACTTTCAATTCACTTTTTGTACATGAACACAGACATTTGCAATAACTGTACAATCACTGGATCTAAATGTTACATAAGCACAGCTACAGCTGCATGTGATAAATCATAAACAAGTACAGGGTTCTCAAAATAGCTACTAATTTTTGATGTCTGTTATGTCTCTTCAGCAGATTTGTGTTTTGGGGTTTTCACTCGGTTATTGGTATCACTTTGTCCCTCACGGGTATGGGGGTGGCAAATGTTGATTTTGTGTGATTTCACATTCATCATTAACTTGAGAAAAAAATTAATCACTTAATGTTTTACTAAATGTAAACTTCCATTTTTGACCTCACTGCACTTGAAAATGCTTATTGCAAAATAAAAAAGCATCGCCAAATAATAACATCATTAGTAATTGTAGATATATGTCATATAAGCAATGACCAAATCATTGTGTTAAAGAGTGTCCAGATTGGTCTCTGAATGCTGTAAGGAAGCACTCTTGGTCTTTTCCCAGCAGATAGTTAGAATACCCTAACCCATAATTTCCCACCTTTCCCACAGACTCTACCAGCTGTGCCTTCACGTTCCATAAACCCATAGGCCTGACCATGGTCATGGCAAGCCTAGATGGTAAATCTAAGGGCATAAGGCATCAGAGTGCTCTCTCACCACCACAGAGAATAGAGGGCTTAGCTGTCTCTGGCAGCTCTTGTTTGAATGCATTTTCTTTTGTAAGCAAATGCCCTGCTGTCCCAAAAAGAAAGTGGTAGTTCTATTGTGTTTGGAAAGAATTGGGGAAAATACAGATGAGTCATTGCTGGTCATCTTTATTTGGGTGACATCTCTGTTTGCCGCTTGTTTTAGCTCAGGCTGCTATAATACCATAGACTGGGTGGCTTAAACAACAGATATTTCTCACAGTTCTGGAATCTGGAATTTCAAGATCAAGATTCGATGTCTGGTGAATACTGCTTCCTGGTTTGCAGATGGCTGTTTTCTTGTTATGTCCTCACATGGCCTTTCGTCAATTGTGCAGGGAGTGGGGTGTGCCTGTGGTGGTTGTCTGGTTTCTTTCTCTTCTTATAAGGGCACTAATTCTATTGTGAGTGTTGTACTCATGACCTCATCTACATTAATTACCTCCTCAAAGCCCTACCTCCAAATACCACCACATTGGGAATTAGGGCTTCAACGTATGACTTTTGTTGGGGGTGGGGGGGAGGGGAGAGACACAAACATTCAGTCCATAGCACTGCTTATGTGCTTCACATAGTACTGGACAAAACCATGGAGGAAGCTTAGAAATACAAAGTGGAGGGCTGCTCAACCAATCTCAGCTTGTTTTAAAGTGGCTTAATAGTAATTCTCCATTGAAGTGAAGATATCAATTCAAATGTTAAATTAAACGGGATGGCAGGACAGTAGGCCTAAACTATGACTGTCCAGGGCAAAAAGAGACCCTAGCCTTTATCAGGAAGGATGGCACCTTGTCGTAAGAGAAGTTTTTACACAGAAACACTAGAGGGCGCCTTAGACTGTAATTAAGAATTCTGCTTTAATTTATACAAGGTAACACATACTATACCAAACTGATGTTATAAATTTCAATAGTGAATAGTTTATAAAGCTTTAAAATAATCAGAAAATAGCAAATGCTTTATTTACTTGGATCAATTTATATCAGGTGACTTTGATATTCCAAGAACATGAAAAAAATTCAATACAAATGTTTTGTTGTGCTAAAGGTTATGATAATCCTATTGTTTTACTTCACAGTTTTTAAAAAAATCTTCAGGAGTGCCTTGGATTTAAAGGTTGTGTTGCAATTTGCCCTCACTAATTGAGATTTTATTTTTTCTTGGGGAGTTGTGGTGGGGGGAGAGTGCTATACAGTCAATTAAAACAACTATAGCATTATCCTTTTATTGAGATTAACCTAATGATATTGTTTCACATACATATGGCACCCACTGTTCTTATCATAAGTGTTGACAAGTACTGCAGTCTTTAGAGAAACAATATGAACCTTGGAAGAAAATTTCTGACCTGCTGCCTGGTCTACGGCCCATGGTTCTGTCCCCGCGTCTGTGACTTTGGACAAATCTTATATTTTCTGGGCTTGTTTCTTAGTAAAGTGATGGGATTGACTGCTAAGTGTTTTCTAAGTCTGAAATTCTCTAATCCTGACTTTTACACTTAACTATGATGAGTCATAAATTTCTATTTGCATGTAGATGTCATGTCTAGAATTATCTTTAACTCACATCATGAAGTCTGCCACACTGTGAAAACTGGATTCAGGAGAAAGTGGGGAGGTAGGTGGTTCCCAGTTTTGGGGTACCATCAAGTTTTTTACAGTGTCTCATTTTTTACACCAGAAACAGATATCTTTTGTCAACTGCTAGAAAATACTCATACAAGCACAGTTGCCCAACCTCAAACTTCCCTTGAAACAAAAATGATGGTAAAATGTTTAGATTTCGATGACTTTTCTGCTAGGATTCAGACTAGATAAAAAGTGAGAGGCCAAAAATCACTTGAAATTTTAAATCAAGTCTAATTAGTCTTTCTGATGTTATGAAAACAAATGAGATGCACATTTGCCAGATAGATATAAACCCCATCTGCCCTCATGTAATTGAGGCCAGACTGTTTAGTGATCTGGTGTTTGATTGAATATTGTTGCTACACAGTGTTTTAACTCTTGAGAAATGCTTTGACATTCTTAACTGAGTTCTGCTTTTAAAACAAACATACTGTTGAATAGCGTAATCTTTACAGGGAAAAATAAAATGTTAGCAACATTCATCTCTATTGAAAGGATAATAATTTGGTTGGTGGAATTGTACAAATCCTATCTTATATACACATAAAAAAGTGGTTTTTAGCACATTTATAAATTTGTAAAAATTTCAGTAATCTTTTGCATATTTTTGTGTGAGTATGTGTCTGTGTGTCTTTTATCTGTAGGTGTACCTCTGTGTGTTCATGCTTTAAGTATACGATCATTACAATTAGTAACTCTTGGATGATAACTTGTTTCAGATATTGAAAGTTTCTCTACATTTCATAGTTCCTCATCTGTGATGATGAAATCAAAATTTAAAAGATCCCAAGGGGAACTTTCCCTCTTTTCATAATTTCTTCATGACTCATAATGTCTGAATCGAGTCTTGGTAGCAACAGGCAAAGAAGGGGAGGAAAGGACACAGAAGCTAACCCAAAGAGCAGGGTAAGGCAGGGGTCTTTACAGGGCTCACTCCAGGGAATGTGAGAAGGTGAGTGAACAACCAGTCAAGTTGTCAAGTCTGCAAGGAAACCTCAAGTGGAAGCCTAAGGAGGTCAGTGTCAGGAAGATTCAACCCATCCATTCACCAACTCCATATTGTGCCTAGTTTGTGCCAGGTGCTACAATGGGTGAAATGAATGTGGAAGTTTTTTCCCTTGAGCATTTTAAGGACTAGCAGGTAAAACAGACAAAGAATAAACCATGATAAAATCATAAATGCTAAGAGGAGTGCCATGGGAGCCCCAGGAGTTCAGGCTGTGGGCAGATAGGAGACCTGACCGAGGACAAAATACCTAATGTCTCTCAAAGAAAGACAAGGGTTCCCTAGGTGGAAGGCCATCTTTTCTAGGTGTTAATGGAGGGAACATGAACCCCCATCCTGGTGCTGTGTGGATGAGGGGCAGGGGTACATTTTGGGAAATGGTGGAAGTACCTGTAAGAGATGGAGCTCGGTTCTTTTAATGATGCATAAAGTCTCTGATGAACAGGCTGTCTTGAATTCAAGATGGTGCTTTCTGAACCTATTTTGCTGTTCTTTAGAGAATCTTCATTTATTTAAAAAGTACAACCATTTCCTCAGGCATTTAGTCAAAAAATTAATTTTATTACTCTTCATTAAAAGCATGTCAGAAATAACTCTAGGGAAAGAGAGAGAGAAAATGGATATCAATATTTATATAATCATTTTTAATGAGAGTCAGGACTCTCTTAATTGCAAATGACTGAACCTCCACTCAATTAGTATATGCAAAAAAAGGGAATCTGTGGGCTCATAATTGGGAAATGTAAGAGGGTGGGACAAGAATAGCTGGATCAGAGTTTCAGATGTTGCTATAGAACTCCTCTATGCCCTCTGTCTCTGTTTGCCTCTCCTTACAATTTTGGATCTTACAGTTTTAAAATAGTATTTTTCTTGAGAAACCTAATGAGGTGGAGAACTTGGGTTGGATTAGCATATGCCAGCTGGCTTGCTGGTCTTTTGGCTACCATGGTACAAGCGGTGAAAAAACTGTAGATAAAATTACAAAATAAAGTTGTTCTCTTGTACCCCATTCCTCAACTTTTGTGAAACAAGAGTGCCAAACATTGGGAATAAAAAATGTCACACATTAGCAATGAGCAATGATTGAAGGTGATAAACTGATTCAGGTAACAATAAGAACAACACTTTACTTTGAGTGCTCAATATGTGCTAGGTATTTTTCCGAAACCTTTTATGTGTAACACATTTCATATTCATCAAACTCTGTTGAGATAGGCACTACTGTTATCTCTGTGGATGAGGTAACTCAGGCACTGGGAGTTGAGGGGATTGCCCAGGGTCACATACTAGTCCATAAAAGTTTATTTTCAGTCATATGCTCTTAACCATGTGCTGTACAACACAGTTTTATGGTATAATAATTAGTGAATAAGATCTGTGACTGAATAACTATTGTATTACAAAGATACTAAGCACGTGGTAAAGAGGGAAGAGGGAAAACTCCATACTTTTCTTTAGCCCAATCATTTGATGACTTCACCCAGCTCCCAAGGGCTCAGTGGAACCCTCTCAGGGTAGGGAATGGATTTCCCTGGGCCATATCAAGGCTTACCAGAAAATAGTGAATATGGATTCAACCCCACTATCAACCCTTGGCAGTTGGGTTCAGGGATGGCATAGAGGAACACAGGGAACAAGAATGGAGTCTACTTCTTGAGACAATAAGTAAAATGCAATGAGGAGATCTTGCTTGAACTCTTTTCACAGTTCTGTTATGTAACACCAAATGAGGAGACATTCGAATTTTTCTGTTTGCACTGGGAGCCAGACCAACTTGGGTAGATAATGGTGTCCACTCCTAGTGGAACTAGAGAAGAGAGACAGACACTGAAGTGCCAGGACTAAAACTGGTTTCAGTAGGGGGTTGGGGAGGTATGTGTGAGATTGTCTCCCTTTGCTAAATTTTTTCTTTTTTCTTTTGTTGTAATTTTAAAAATTGTGGTTAAATACGCATAACATAAAAGTAACCATTATATTTTATTTTATTTTTTTCTCCTCTTTAATTGCCTCCTCCCACTTCCATCCCTGACCTATGGTGTTGCTGTTTTCTCTTAAGAACTGGATCTCTGAAGGCTGGGTGTCTCCTCCCACAAGCACATGGCATGCACCCAGGGCCTGGCACACCCAGGGCCTGGCGCACCAAGGGTATGGTCCATGGCTCCACCTAGGGCATGAACCCAGGACCTTCTGCGCAGACGTGCTAACCACTACAATATGGAGCCACCCCTAAAACTAACCATTTTAAAGTGTATAATTCAGTAGCATTAGTACCTTCACAGTGTTGTACAACATATATCACTGCTATCTACAGGGATACCTTGTTTTATTGCACTTCACTTTATTCACTTCACAGATAATGCATTTTTACAAATAGAAGGCAGGACTCCACCAGTAAAAAGATTATGAGTTGCTTTGTTGCGGTGGTCTGCAACTAAGTCTGCTATGTCTCCAAGGTTTGCGTGTTTTCTTTTTCATCGTTCCAAGTAGAACACTTACTATTCCACATCCCCCATCCCCAGCCCCTGGTAACCTCTCTTCTACTTTCTGTCTCAGTGAATTTGCCCATTCTACTTACCTCATTTAAGTGGGATCATTCGATTTGTCCTTTCGTAACTGGCTTCTTTCATTTAACATAATGTGCTCAAGGTTCATCCATGTCAGAGCATGTGCTAGAATTTAATTTCTTTGTTAAAATGATGAGACTGGAGAGGAGATGGTATGAGGTGATGTGGGCTTGCCCTCCATGGATGGCAGTAAGAGAAAGCAGAGCAGAGGTGCAGTCCTCCTGCCGTTCAGGAAGTTCTAAGCTGTGATTCGGCTGCTATTTTGCCATTTACCAAGGCTAGCAACTGGTGCGATTGATGAGGCAACAGTAAAACAAACTTCTTACCCCCAGCCTATTCCCAGATTCCTTCTCCATACTGCCTAAAATACAGGGACTAGACAGTGGTCCCCAACCTTTTTGGCACCAGGGACCGGTGCTCCTATGAGAATCTAATGCCTGATGATCTGAGGTGGAGCTGAGGCGGTGATGCTAGTACTGGGGATTGGCTGCAAATACAGATGAAGCTTCACTCCTTTGCCCACCACTCACTTTCTGTTGTGCGGCCCAGTTCCTAATAGGCCACGAACTGATAACGGTCCATGGCCTGAGGGTTGGGGACCCTTGGACTAGGAGATTGACTTGATTTAACAGTGAGAGAGAGAGTAGGGAGTTGAGGTAGGTGGAAGGCTTGTCAGTTATTCACACTTTAATGTGAATTAGTTTCATCAGATCAATTTTCAGCACTCTCAGCTGACCTAAACAAATAGGAATTATGATGTTGGAGTGAAGGATAGAGTAAAGCTGAAGTTTTGGAGCATATGTATGGTCACTTATTCAGACACCATCTAAGTCCCAGGCACCTGGGGAGAAGGAGGGAGGGAAGAACCCAGAATTGAGAGAAGAAGGGCAGAGGAGCTAGACTTGCTCTTGCCAGTCTTAACTGGGACCAGATGGTACACCTCCCTGACCCACCCAGGAGAGGTCATTCAAAGCACCTAAGGGCCATAGCCCACCTGTAGTCTTGAAGAGGAATGGGGAGAGCCAGACTTTGCAGCCTCCCTTCCTCTGTCCTTTGTAGGTTCTCTGGCGATAGAGACATGAAGAAGTTTCCAAGGCTTGCTCTGGGTCAAGCAGTGCAAAACAGAATTTCTTTGTGGAGATAGTTTATGTTCTATTCAGCTGTACTCACATGTTCTCTTCCAGCTCTAAGATCCTGTGTCCATGAATCTAAAGGATTCTGTGAAGGCTTACATACTTTGACACTCTCATAGGAGGATGGGCCTTCTTTCACCTCACTGTATTTCTTTCTTAGCATAACATTGAATTGATTTGGTGAAAAGGTAGCAGCATTGACTGAAGTATGTGCAGAGTCAGGAGACAGGAAGGAGGTTAGTAGGTCAGTGTTGTTGACCTAATTCTGTATTATCTTTTTATTGACTGAGTTGATTATTTTTATTTCATTTCCTAGTAAGTGAATTACCTTTACTATCAATTTTTCCACCTCTTAGTTCCTTACAACATTTTATATGCACTTGAAAATTCCCTGCCTAAGCTCTTCCTCATTCTTTTAAGCTAGTAGGAACAATATTATTTGAACAGCAGCATTGTTGCTGTTATTATAAACACCCTGGTCTTACAAATAATTTGTGTGAAGAATAAGTTAATATTTATTGTCAAGTCTTTAAAGGAGCTGTGTTTGTTGTGTTGCATTTTAATATTTAATGCACCGTTTTAATCTTTTCACTTTAATCATCTTCCTTGTGTGACTAAATATGCGTAACTAAATCTAGCTTTCTTTCACTGACTTTGAAGTCTTTTTCCTTGTTAAACAAGTTAGTTGTTCCCTAAGTTATATTCATCGTATACTGCGGTTGCTGGCATTGCTTTTTGTGTTTCAATATCAATGAAAACACTTACACAAATCACTTTTAAAAATACATGTTTTCATTGTATTTTGAAACTGATACTCATTTTATCTTGATGTTAGGTTGAGCATAGGAGACATTCTAAGTTAATGTTCAAACTCATAGGCAGCATGGCTTTCTTTTTTCTAAAACTTGCTCAGTTATGTCCAATTTCTGCTGGTATAACATAATAAAAAGACTCTTTTCTTCTGTAAGTTTGATTTTTGTATCCCCCTGATATTTAGTAAATTTTGAAATTCTCTTCATTCCTAAAATTTAAGTGGAAATAGTAATTCGATTAAACATGGCTTTTAAAAATGTTTAATAACAAGATGTCCTTGCTTAAAAATTGTCTTAATAATCAGAACATTCCAATAGGAATGATTCTTATGGCTGTATTAAACCCTTCTTGTTACGTGTATGGTGAATGTGATTGATTTATAGTCATGTGGTACATAACGATGTTTCAGTAAATGATGGACTACATATACTGTGGTGGTTCCATAAGATTATAATGGAGCTGAAAAATCCCTATCGCCTAGTGATGTCATAGCCATTGTAATATTGTAGGGCAACATATTACACGTGTTTGTGGTGGTGCTGGTGTAAACAAACCTATTGCCCTGCCAATTGTATAAAAGTATAGCAAGTATAATTTATGTACAGTAAATACTACTTGAGAAAGACAAGAAATGATTATGTTACTGCTTAATGTTTTTACTATACTATACTTTTGCTCATGACTTTTAGAGTGCACTTTTTCTACTTATAAAAAAAGTTTGGTGTAAGACAGTATGCAGTGTTATACAGGCAGTAGCTGCATACCTCTTGTGTTTATTGCATCTCTTGATAGTATCATTTTCTCTTGTTGCTTGATTTTTACAGTAATGTGCTGTACAGACTTGTAGCCTAGGAGCAGTGGGCTATACCATATGGCCTGGGTGTGTAGTAGACTGTACCATCTAGGTCTGTGTAAGTGCACTATGATGTTTGCACAATTACGAAATCACCTGACACATATCTGAGAATATATCCCTTTCGTTAAATGATGTATGACTGTATTTATGTGTGTGAAACATGTTAAGTGCAAATAAACACATTTAGTAACTCTTTAAGGAACAATTTTCCATCCCCCATAAAAGCATAAATTTATTTTACAAGAAGTGATAAAATTTATATTTTGTAAAAAATGTAATTTTAAATTTATTTAATAGGTGGTTTTTGCACATTAAATGTACAATATAATAGTTAAGTTTCATTTTCCTGTTACTGAAGAGAAAAATGACTTTAGTGGACGAAACAGAAAAACAGGTTTTAGGTCTCTGTCCTTAACTCTGCCTGTATTCCTTTACTGTAGCTATTAACTGAGTAGATTGCTATAATTACATAGTTCGTCTTTGCAGCAGCCTCCACTAATTCAGTTTAAAATCAGATTAAAACAAAACAAAGTTTCCTTTTTCTTGTGTGTCCAAACCCATAATTTAGATTGCTTTGAACTTTTAAAAGAATGCTTAGCCAGTTTTTTTTTTTTTTTTTGCCAACCACAATTTGATATAACTTCCTTAAAAGCAAGAAAATTGCGCCACATCCAAAGATCCTAGATTTTGTTGTTTAGGAGCTGTTTCTGATGATGGGGCAAATTAAGCATCTATTATTTTTTAAGTATAGTTGACCCTTAAACAACATGGAGGGTAGAGGCACTGACCCCTGCACAGTCAAAAATTCATGTATAACTTTTGACTTCCCCAAAACTTAACTACTAATAGCTTACTGTTGACCAGAAGCCTTATTAATAACGTAAGTCAACATGTTTTGTATGTTATATATCTATTATATAATGTATTATTACAATAAAGTAAGCTAGAAAGGAAATGGAAATCAGGAGGAAGAGAAAATATTTATTGAAAAAAATCTGCGTGTAAGTAGACCCATGCATTTCAAACCCATGTTGTTCAAGGGTCAGATGTAATGGGAGAGAACTGGGGCTGGAAAACCAGAGGTGAATCTTAATCAACTCAGACGAAGAGCTGGTAAGGATGGGATTCTCTATTTTTCACCTTAGTATTGCAGTGGGTCTTTGTTTTTATGTGGACTTTCCCTACTTTCCTTTCAAGTTTTTCTTCATACAAGCTTTTAAAAAACTGATAATATTTGGAAGCCCTCTGAGCTTCAGAAAGACATTTTTGGGGGGTTCAGTCTACTGGGTCCATTTAGTTCTGCTGTGTTTTCATACTGTATTCATCAGAAAAACCTGAAGTGGAATGAAGCATGCAGCAGTATTAAGTTACCTCAGGTTCCTTCATGAGTCATTTTGAAAAGCTGTAGTGTTTCTCTTCCTTTTGCTGCTCAGAAAACGGGGGCCTTTGGAAGCAGGGAATCCCCAAGCTGAGAAAGCTCCACTGTGGCTCAACATCCTGCAAACTATTCTTCCACTTCCTCATATAAGTCCATATTTAATTTGTGATTTGGTTAATGCTAAATGGAGGGGCTCTGGCTTAAGCATTCGTGAGAAGGAAACTGTTAGCTCTAGTTCTATAGCATAGCAAAGGGAGAACATAACTATGTGAACTTGGAGATTTTTAATAAATAGAGAAACGAGGGATTGTTTATGATTTACAAAAGAGGAAATTTGGAGTGGCGATTAAGACTAGAACCACTGGTATTAGATAAATCTGGCTCAGCCATCGACTACCAGGTGACTTTGATCTAACTAAGGGATTTCCATCTGTAAAGATACTAATATATAATGTTGAGGGGATATTGTGAAACTAATGCACCTATTTTAATATCTAGTACAAGGAAAGTTCTCAGTAAATGGATCATTTATTCATAACTTTATTCATAAATATTTTGTCATGTGTGTACCAAGAGAAACATATTATAAATTTCTTTGTGGCTGTTTAGTTGAAATAGAATGATGGCTATTGTCTTCAGTGTTAAAGGTATTCATGGATAAGGTAAATTGACATTCACAAATATTGATATAACTGAAGGTAATTTTCCTGCCTCTTACCTAGTGAACTCCTATTTGTCTTTTAAACCCAGCTCTTTATCACCTTCCCTGATCTTCCAGATGGCTTTCCTTTGTGTTTCCTTTGTACCAGGGCCACTCTTCTGATGTTATCTTTATCTTAGGGTTCCTGCAGTCTCCCCTTTTGGATCATGAACATTTTGAAAGGGGAATTGTTTTATTCATGCTTACTTTCCCCCCTCCCAGCCTTGTACTACTGTCTAGTACTGTCTTGTACTACTGTCTAGTACAAGACATGGCATAGAGGTAACTATTACTTGGATTGAAATAGATTGCATTTCATTAAATCAAATACCTGTATAGAAGACAGGGCCACACAAAATATTTGGGGCTCACAAGACTGCTGGCTAAGTCCATAAGGTTTCTCATTTGACAATCTTGTTTTTGATTCCAGGACCCCAATCTTGACTTAGCACCAGATTGCACATCATACTTGATGCCACTCACTCAGGACTACAGTTGTCATTGCAGACAAACAGTGTGGTGTGATTCAGCTGCCAGCAGATGTCAGGTTTCTCCAGGCTGTACAAGTGGATTGGCTGTTCTTTGGGATATGAACAGCTATGTGGTTGGTTTCATCTGCTGGAATTAAGATGGCCAATATGACAGTAGGCAATAAGGGCTCAGATACAAGCTCAGAAATTGTATTCAGATGTGATGGTTTTCCTGGTGAGAATGAATGGATTTAATATTTGTTCTGGACCTGTCAATGGGGGTATCTTTTTATTTTTGGCCTCTCTTGAGGCATAGGTTTACTTTTGTGTCCTTCAGTATCCTTTTTAAGAAAATGGAAATAATTATTCCATGTATGGAGGCAGTTAAAAATAACACTGTTATATTTTTAAATATGAAAAATATCTATGAGCCATTTTTATGTACAAAATTTTTATGTAATTGCTACATCTGTTACATAGATTGCAGTTTTACTATAGATTCCTTTCCGGTACTTTGGTATTCTTGATATGACGGTGTAGTTTAAGTACATATCCTTCTATCTATTGTAATTTTTTACACTCTATTTGGTAAGTTTATTTTTCTTATTTTATTCAAGAATTGACTTGAAACTATTTTTTCTCTGGCCATGACCCCCCAAAGGTGGGGTAGTAGGAGTGGCCTGCCATATGTGAATGCAATGGAGGGTGCATTGTCTGTATAAAACAATAAAAGCAACAAAAAGTTGGTCTGCTTTTTAATATCACCATGTGATGACAATTCAAAACAAATGTCAGTGATAAAATACTCTTCCCTGAAAAAACTCTCTTTTTGACCTAAGTTCTAAGTTCTGCTGTGGTTACCAGTTGAATTTTAATAATATATATATAAGCTATAAATTAGTACACTTATATGACTTATTCTTTAATAAATGTTGTTTCTATGTAGAAGTTAATTTGGAGAACTCCTACTTAAACACTGAGCAACATCCATTCACTTAAAATTTTGGGGGGGGTAACATTGGTTAATAATGTTTTAAAAAAATAGTGAACATTTCTTCCCTCACACAGTTTCTGAGGGTCAGTATCTGTGAGTGGCTTAGGTCCATGCTTCTGGCTCAGCCTCTTTCATGAGGTTTCAGTCATTTGTAGGTTTGCCTGGGGTTAAGATCTACTTTCTAGCTCAGTCTTCAGGTCCCCACTGGCTGTTGGTTGGAAGCCTCAGTTCCTTGCTATTTGGGCCTCTCCACAGGCCTGTTCATCATGGCCTCTGGCTTCTCCCAGTGTGAGTGATCCACAGGCATTCGTTTTGAGAGTATGTTCCTAAAGGTTCAGAATTGTTTGAGCTCACTTTCGGTGTAGTTCTAGTCTCTGACTCCTGTGGAACTATACATTTCTGTGTTTAAACTATAGATTTGAAGTAAACAATGACAGCACAGTGATTATAGAGATGAAGAAATCTACGTACTTCTGTCACTCTTTGTGACATTTGGAGTTTTTATTTGTGTTTGAAAATTGAAATGGTGAAACTGTAAATTACAGGGGGTATGATTTTTATTTGTAAGTGTAAATTTTAGTTTACACATTCATTGTATCGAATTTGAAAAACATCTTTAAAATTAAAATTTATTTTTCTTTTTAAATTCTTGTTTGTTTTAAAACTAAAGAAGGAACAAGAAAATACAATTAATTACATCAGCCTGATTTATTATTGCCCTAAACAGGAACTTTCTCAGACATTTCCTTTTTATTGAAATTAGCTTATTCAGTTACTATAATATTATTAATTATGTATATATAATGTTCATTATGAATAATAAAAACAGGCCAATGTATAGATATAAATTTTTCTCTCTTTCAAAATACATTAAAATAGTTAAAGGCTATTGGTTCACTCTTTTTTTCCTCTTTTTTGAATGGTAACCTTTCTTTTTTATTCTTTCTTTTTTTGTTGTTGGCATGATGGCATATATTAAATAAAATAAAAGTGTCTCTGCCTGTGCTTTTTTTCTGGCCATTGTTTTCTTTTACAATTTTAACTAAAAATAGTTTTGCCATATAGAGGAGTGTGGTGTTAGATGATTTACTTAGGTCAAATTTGCTAAGGTATGTCATTGCTTCTGGAATAATTTTCTCTATAAACTTTACCATCTCTAATAACTTTCCTTGTATTCCATACTTAGTTAAATAAACATACTGCTTTTATATAACAGTGCCTTCCTAAAAAATCTGTATGTAATAAGAATCATTGGAAAACAGAGATATTTAAAATATATTCTTTAAACATACAAGTTATTTATTTTCTTTTCATTACCTTTCCCCTCTTTTTCTCTTAAAAGAGAAGCAGGAAGCACCCATAAAAGAATATTCTGTGTTCTGACAAAGAATGTTAGAGGCTTCTCCCATCCACCTTCTTTTTGCTCTGATCAAGAAAGGCATAGCTCATTTCTACCCTGAAATAACTTTGTTCCAGCCTCCTGGGTTCTCACTTGTCTTACAGACTCTGCTTCCCATAATCCGAAGTCACAGGTCAACTTCCTATCCAGCTAGAGTCAAAGCAGCACAAAGTTCCCTACCAAATAGAGTCCATGAACCATTCAGGTTAAAGATGAAGACATTTCCGTTTTCTCGATGTGACCTGGGGACACGGTAGATGGAAATCACATCTAAGAACAGACACATAATATGAGCTTGAATTTATTGGTTAAATGAATGAGCTTCTCACACTTCATGTTAACAATCAACCGGGAATTTCTGAATGGCCCTTACAGTTCTTAAGGAAGAGCAGCAAGTTCTTTTAGTCCCTTCATATCCACAGGCCTGGATATATTTACTTGTGAGTTTTCCCAAATATATTTTCAGAAGAGCTCTTGTAACAGAATGCTTTGGGTCAAGCTTCTTGGTACTTCATTCTATTAGTTCAAAATATAAAAAAGATGCCTGTGATGGGGTGGCTTGCCATCTGGACATCACTGTTGTACTGTCAAAGGTCAGCCATTCCCTCCTATAATTTTCCCTGCTTTGTTTGGCACAGGGGAAACCTCCCTGTTCTTTGGCCTCTTCCCACAGAATCTACTCTTTGTTGGATGACAGTAATTGTTAATCTGATATGCTCATCTGAGTGAATGCATTAGCCAAAGAGTATATCACTGTCTCAGATAAAACAAAAACATATCCTGAAGACGTTGAAGGCAAACAGTGGTGTGAATTTTAGGCTAGTGGCGGGAAAAGTCACATGGTATTTCTGGAGAAGGAATTCTGGCTTCAGAAACATCAGGTTATAAATCCTGGCTCCTTAATCTATTAGCTAGGTGATCTTGGGCAAATGACTGACCTCTTTGAGACTTAGTTTTCTCATCTCAAAAATGGGGATGATAATTCCAATTGGCAGGGTTGTTGGATTAAGTAGGATGGATAATGGTGGTAGTAATGCTTAGCACATAGTGGGCTCTATTAATTGGCAGGTGTGACTGTGATATTAAGGACCATTTTAGGCTTCTCTGAAGCATTATCCTTAAGTGTAAGTTTCTGCCTGGATAGCTGATACAAAGCACTGGTTTTCCTCAGAGTTAATAGTAAAAACTCTTTCTATTGAAAAGGGTATTCAGACACTTGGGAATGATTAGTCTGGATGTTAGTTTTATTATTTGCTTTGTGTCAGTTGTTTTATTATTCTTAAATCATCTCCCTTTGAATTTATAGGCGTCTCTTCCAGTCTATATGATGCAGATCACTGAATAATTTAAAGGTTAAAGGGATGATGCATTCATTTCAGGGCAGGAGCTTCTCTCTGAAAGAGGGCCAAAGTTTGCCTCTTAAATATGAGGATGATTTCACATACGATTACAATAAAGTTAAGAAAATGCTTTGAATGAGTCTCTTCCATTTACATATATGGGTCTAGTGACGACTTCAAGAGAGGCACACAGTTATAGCTTGACTATATGTTAAATGATAAGCCTCAGGATTTTCAACTTGGAGAGAAAGGCTGTTACTTTCCCTTATATCAAAAACCCCAATTGAAATATTAAGGAGTTTTAATAGCCTTTGATAAAAGACTCTGAGATGGAGATCTGAGCTATTTATTAATCTGGTATATTTAATTTCTTTGGGCTAGGGAGGAAAAATAGTTTTTCCCTAAAAAAGTAATATCCACAGTAAATGAAACACTTAAGACACTGGTGTGCTATTTTTAATGAATGGATATGAGAGCTGGGAAAGCCATTTAGTTTGCCTGTGTGCCAGTTTCTTTATAAAATGAGGGAGTTGGACCAAGAGCTCAGACCTCTTCTATCCTCACATGCTCTGACTGGTAATGCAAATCATAAGGTTGAAATGACTGTTGAACACCTGTCGGTCACTCCGTACCCTTGAAGGCTGACCAGCCTCTAGAAGATTGTCTACTTTTAATATTCTAAGAAATGAAGTTGCTTAAACTTTTATAAATGAGAAAAAAGGGAGCAAGAAAATTTTGATTTTGCCCTCATTTTGATTTATTTATTATTATTTTTTATCAACCTGCAAGTCACTACTGCTTCTTTAAAGTTAAATAAATGCTTGTTTCTGTTGATTTTTTCTGGGTGGCTTCTCAGAGTTATGCTTCACTCTGAAAGAATGTGCTGTGTTAAAAACTCCCCCCACCCCTAAAATTTTTAAACTGTGACCACTGGTGGTTGTATCACACTATTTTCTGTAGGTTTGTTAGAAATTTGCTTCATAAAGCTTAAACATGAGAAGCTCAAGTAAACTAGCATTAATTTTTAAGTGACCTTTTAAGTTCATATGTTCTATCAAATGTGACTTTCTTTTCTATTCTTTAAATTTCACTTAACTTTTACTAGATATTTTGGTGGTAATTTTGAGAGAAACATTGTTATGTTACTCCTTCCAAGAGTTTACACTTCATTAGCATGTAACTAATTACATCTTAATAGTTTACCAAGTGCTTCAATCATACTTAAACTCACTTCAACCAATATGAGTCTCACAACATGTTTATAAAGTTAAGCACTGTTATAATTATCAACTTTTTATAGATTAGGAAATTGAGGTGTAGGAAAGTTAAATACCTTGCTCAGCATGTTTACATGGAAATCCTAGTCTGACTTCAACTTTAGTGCTGCACCAGTTCAGGTCAAATCGGCAAGCCTGCTGGTGCATACCCTCTTTTGCAGTTCAAAACATTTTCGGATGAGGAACCCTAAAGAATGAATTTGTAAAGGTTGACTTTACTTATTGTGACACTTTGGACAAAATGATTTTCTCTCCCTCTCAAAATGCTATATAGGTCACTCCACATTCCTTCCAAAAGCCGGACTCGTGAAATAAATACGATATGTATTTAAGTTAAGGATTTCAAAATGTTCAGCTTAGGAGAAAGATGTGGGCCACAGTCAGTTCATTCATTCAACAGTTAAATGAGGGTCCTAGGGGATGGGGAAATAGCAGTGAACTGAAGAGACAAAAATTCTGGCCCTCATGGAGCTGACACTGTAAGGAACCGGGATGGGGAGACAGACCATGAAACAAGTCAATAAGTGAAAACGTCGTCTGTCATTACATGGGGATATGTGCTATGGAGAAAAATAAAGGGATTGAAGTTTTTTAAAGAATGTGAATCAGAAGATGACATTTAAGCTTAGACCTGAAGAAGGCAGGGAAGGAAGAAGCCTCTAGATGCATGGAGGAGGAAGACTCCTGGCAGGGGAAACAGCAAGTGTAAAAGCCCTGAGGTGGACACACTTTTGGCAGATGGTCTCACTTATAATGAGACCATTGTAAGTGGAGAAAAAGAATTAATACAATAATACAATGATTATATCAGAAATGTCAGCATGTATTAAACAGGCACCTGGATGGGTAGGCTTTTGTGCGATTATAAGATTTCACAATGCTTTTAGTGCTAGATAATGGAAAGATACTCCCTCAATTGTTTACATAGAGGGTAGTGTTATTACTGATACTGTCAACTCTTGTAGCAATTTCAGTCTTTAAGAAAACTTTTTATTAGTATATTTTTCTGAATAGGGAAAACATCTATAAAATATAAAGTTTAAGGGATATATGAGTGTGTAAGTTAAAAGTGTCCCTTCTATACCCCAGACACCTAGTTCTTCTCCTGGAAGGCATGAATATTATCATAATCTAGGCCCCTACATACAAATATAGCATAGAGGTTGTGGGCAACAGCTTCAGAGCCAGAGCATTTCAGTCCTGGTTTTGATATTCGCCACCTGTGTGACCTGGGCCAAGTGCTGTCTAAATACCTTCATTTCCTCATCTGTAGAATGGAGAGAGTAATCATAGGGTTGTTGTGAGGCTTAAATGAGCTTATATATTTATGTAATACATATATATAGAGAAAATATATAAATATAAAGAATTTAGCATAGTTTCTAGCAAATAATAAGTACTCGATAAATGTTAGCTATTATCAGCATATTTAGTTCTCATAGGAAGCTTTTAAAGTAATCCCATCGTACAGATGAGGAGAGTGAGTCTTAGAAAGGTCAAGAAATTTCCTAGGAAACTGAAGCTAGTGTGAGAAAGTTCAGTGATGGTCAATCAGAATTATAATACCACATTCCAGGGTTTCCTAGGTGAGTGTCATTGAGCTAGCTCTTTTATGTGTCTTCCTTTCAACCAAATAAGGTGGATAAATGTCAGGAGAATGTAAATATAGAAAGACTCGTAGGTGTTTGCTTGAGAGCCTAATCAAATTTAATTCTTTTATTTTTTATGGTTTTAGCCAAGGATATTTCATAAATGCACACTTTTTTTTTTTTTTTTTTTACTTTAGGCAATCTTCATTCTTCTAGCCACTGTTTAATGAGCATTTGTGTTGCATGCAGCATGTTAGGCACAGTGGGTGAAAAAACTAGATAAAGTCCTACCCTGTGATGGTTACAGTTAAGTGAGAGACATAGACAAAGAGATCTAAAATACTGGGTATTATTTGCTCTCATAGGGATTTGTCCAATTTGGGGAAAGGTTGATTTCCTTAAACCAATAGGTTTTTTCAAAAACATTTTTTTTTTGAGAATTCACTATGTTTGTTGCTCATGGACGTACATCAAATAATTCTTAGAAACAATAGGCTTGTTTTTCATTTGGTATGCCTGAGAACGTGCTAAACATTTGGTGGTGTTGCTTGCTTTGAAGGTTCAGTGGGTTGCAGGCAGGTATTGCATTGTTTGCCACCAGAAAAGTCATCATCAGTGTAGCGCATAAAGGAGATTATGACTTTATAATGTACAAAGGGAAAACAATAAGTATGGATTTTAAATGGAATGTTTTAAAGGTGGGAAATGTGAGCACAGTTTGCCTTGAAACAATGTTAAATTATAAACGTCGTCAGCTGTTATTTCTTGGGTGGAAGAAGTGAAAAACCTTGAACCATTAATTCTGATTTGCCTGATATATATGGTCTACTCAGCCTTGCTATAGGCCTAGGGGACATAAAACACATAGTCGAAGGTTTAAAAATAATCAACTCTTTGATCAGCCTAAATTGGGCTTTTTTTGTTTGTTTTGTCTTGGTAATGCTTGTTTTGTCAAATTTGACAATAAATCATGGTAGGCACTCAGTAAAAAAGGGAAGTATAGTATGATTTTAAATATTTGCTTATTATTTGTTGCCTTCAGTGACAGTCATTGCATGTGTTTCCTTTTGTTCATTGGCAATTCTTTTCAATTTTATTACACTTTGCCTCCTTATCTACCCACTCCTGTGATCCCGCCACTCTCACCTGCCTAGCTCATGTTCTTGATTTTGTGTAGGAAGACATCTCTCATAGAAATCCTAGCCTTTCCCCCCTTGCTTCAGTTAAGAGTGAAATTCACCTACAGAATTTTTCCTGCCTTTTAGTTCCGGTTAATGCCTCTGAGAGTAGAGCTGCCTATAGCCCACATGGAAAGACTGAATACTTCATATTCTAGGAACAGAGCTGTAAATCCTGAATGCTTGTGCTGCTGGGGCAAGTTCTTTGTCAGCCAGCCTAGACCTCCCCTTTCAACCTCTCTGGAAGTTGTCTGTGTATCTAAGTCCTTAGTTTCTTTTAGAACTATTTTAAAGGTCAGCTGGTCAGTGTAGTTTCCATACTGTGAAGGCCTCAGTGTGTGCTCTGTCACCTGGTAAATAGCATTGGACCTCTGAAATCCTGGAGGCTAGGCAGATTTCCTTGTGGCTCTTCTACAGATGCATTGCTTGGGATTGGTGAAGCCCTATCCCTAAACAGAGATAGGAAAGAGGTGGCACTTAACAGTCACTCACCATTGTTTTCTCTACTGAAGACACAGGCAGTCTCTGTTGGCTACTTGCCAGATACTTAAAGTCCTTGAAGTTAAAGGCATCAGATTGGCAGCCCCTTTCTCCCTTCCAGGGAGAAGCCTAAGGCAGTACAAAAGGAACAAATATTGTGTTTCTCTGTAGAAGTGGGAGACATCAGCTTTTCTCTAAAGGCAGCCATCATGTCATGTCATTCCTGTCATGTCATTCATCAGAGTGGGTAGACGTCAGCCATTTGTCCTGACTTGTTAAGATTAGTTCTAAAAAACAGTATGTCTGAACGAAACTCCTGTCCCTTCTCGAGCCCTCAGGAAACCCTGGCCTTATTCTAGTCAAAGTTCTCCACGGTTCCACCTCCCTCACGAATACTTCCACAGCCAGCTTCAGTCACTCTCTGCTGTCTCCCCTTGCCCCAACATGCATCCCCGCAACTGGCTCTTCAATATCCAGCCTGCCAAATCCACTTGGGAGGTTTCTTTGGCTGCATTTTTTTTTTTTTTTGCACAATTGTCTACAAATGTTAACTCTTTCCATCACTAAGTAAGGCAGTATAGCGTGTCCACGACAATATGGGTTATATCTGACTCTTGATTAGATGAAATCATATACATAGAGCCCCTAGCCCAGCACTTGGTACATATGGTAGGGATACCATAAACATGAGCTTTCTTGATCCTTTCTGTATTCTTTTTTTGGCATCAAGCAATGTGTAGACAGGCTCTTCAATACTTGTTCGGTGAGCACCTTCATAGTGTTATGGGTAAAAGAGTGGACCTTGGTCCCTTACTGTTTGGGTCCAAATTTATCATCTAGGTGACTTTGGGTAACTTAGGCAATTTGCTTAACCTTTGTGCCTTGGCTGCCTTATCAATAGAGTTAGCACAAAGAGTTTCTATTCATAATGTTGTGAAGATTAATATATTAGGTGCTTATAAGACCATGTGTCTGGTACATAGTGCTAAGAAAGTGGTATAAACATCCTATTATATTAGCAATAGAAATGGGGCTACAGAGGTCACAGCAGTGGGCTTTCATTGCTATGAAGGCTAAAGGAAGGCGAGTACCCCTTTCTTTCTTTGGGAAGACTCGGGTCAGACTGGAGCTGAATGCATAAAATGGGGTTCCAAAATTGGGGTCAAAAGGTCATTGGAGCAGCCTTGCTAGGAATGGGAGATTCTGACTCTTCTAAGTACAATATGAACATTTCTCAAACCTTATGATAAGAATCACCCGGGGCACTTATTAGACATGCAGACTCTAGGGTTTTGCCTCAGACAGATCTACTGAATCGGAATCTTCAGGGAGGGACTTGGAATCTGATGGCTAACAACCCAGACAAATAGTACCACCTGGAAACACTAAACACGCCATCACCCAGGAAGCTTGAAAAAACACTGATGCCTGGTTCTCATGCACAGGACATTTTGATTTGATTGTTTTGGGGCATGGAGACTTTTTTTTTAAAGCTTCTCACAGAAATGTAATGTGAGCCAGGGTTGAAATCCACTAAAATTGAGAGAGAATCAGACTTAAGTTCTCAGAATCAGTTGGGATATGTATTAACAATACGGATTGATTTCACCAGCCCGGCCTGCCGAAATCCTACACACTGTTGATAGTAGGGGTTGTGGAGGGGGTACGGGGAGTGGGCCCTGGAATCTGCATTCTAAACAGACTTTCCAGGTGATTCTTCTGCCTGCTAGACTTTGAGAACTACCCACTGAACAATGTTTTCCCTTAGTAGGCATGTGCAAAAGTGGCTGAATGAATGAAAAAAATCATTACTTTCTTTCCTGCTAAACCCATCTGTTAGAAACATGCTTATTCACATACTGTAGGTAAATTTATTACTCTTCTTTGATTGGCATATGGTTTCTAGATAGGTCTAATTTTTAACATGGTTTTATTTGACCTGGCAGAAATTTATGGGAGTTTTTTTTTTTGTTTTTTTTTTTGGCACAGCCACATGAACACAACAGGTCAGATGATGAAACCAGGGAAAAGTGCTGTAGAACAAAATTGACTGGTTGGGCAGGTTGTAGTTCAGCCTAGGGTGCCTGTGTTCTCAAGGCTGTTAAACAAAGGGTCTAAAAAAGTCGAAAATGACTGAACAGAGAATGTAGAAGTTTATAAAATTAAATATTTATGTAGCTGTTCTAAAGGCATAAAGCATGCTGCTTTGCACAGATGGCCATTTTGCACGAGGGCTGGAGTCTCATCTGCTTTTGCTCACCGCTGCATCCGCAGTGCCCAACACGTACTTGGCACTCAAGGGTGCTCCACAAATAGTTTAGGAATGAGAATCCTTCCTACTGCAGCAATAGTGTAAGTGCAATGTTTTCCATTTTTGCATTAAGACTGAGGGAAATAATTTCTTTGGAGAGCTAGTCTAGTACATTTGTACGAACTACATCAGTGCAGACATTTATCAGGTCCCCTTGGAGGAAATGACTACTCTGTCTGCAAAACTAGCTCATAAAGTAGTTGGAGGCATTTTATTTGCATAGATAAAGAATCTGTTACTCCTGCTGGAGGTGGGAGGAGATTAAGTGTGGAAGTATCATAATAAGAGTTTCCAGAGCTGCATATTGGCAGTTCCCATGGGTGTCCTGTCCAGGAGAAAGGATGAACTGTGAAGGATAATGATACCACTGAATGCTAGTAGTGAGTTTATCTCTATTATGGAGATGGATGAATCTGGCAATCAAAGCCTGATGGCTTTAAACAGCTGGTCAGCCTCTTCTGTGATCTAATTCATGTTCAGCTCACCGATAAACTTAATCCTTTGCTTTTCCATGTAGCTTGTCTAGACCCTTGCTGTCTAAAGTGTGGTCTATGGACCAGCAAAATTGACATCACCTAAGAGCTTGTCGAAATGCAGACTCTCAGGCTCCACTCCAGCAAGCCTAGTGTGCCGGGTTTGCCTGACATGTAGCATTCTCTTTTACTATATCATACTCACTGATGCTTAGTTACTGTGAGTCAGCATCTATGAATTTGATTAACTTCAAGATACTGATGAAGTAGTTGCTGAACCTGTTAACTGAGAACTGACCCTCAGCAGAGGTTATCAAGGGAACGTCACTGAATGGGTGACAGAAGGCCAGTTGGCCTTCTTCAGGTGACCTCCCTTTTTGTTGTGTACTGCCTTTTAATTTTAGCACTGATACCTGCTACAGGTTGCCTCAGATAACTGTATGGGCCTCATTTCCATTCTGGCATGTGCACTATAATGAACTCTTCTCCTTTCTAGCTGCATGAGTATACTTCCTCCAGTTACTTGGCAGCCAGCTAGGACCTCAATGATTTCTGAGAGTCTTTATAGTGGTAAAGGAAGGAGCCTTATTTGTTGAAATTCTGTAGGATGTATTTGTCTATAGATTATTATAATCATTTTTGTTAATTAACTAAAGTCCATACTTTATTTTAACTTCTTTAGTTTTTACCTAATGTCCCTTTTCTTTTCCAGGACCCCATCTAAGATACCATATTATGTTTAGTTATCATCTCCCCTTGGGCTCTTTTTGGCTGAGTTTCTCAGATTTTCTTTGTTTTTGATGACTTTGTCAGTTTTGAGGAATACTGATCAGGTATTTTAGACTGCTCCTCAGTTGGGATTTGTCTGATGTTTTCCTCATGATTAGACTGGAATTATGCGTTTTCAGGAGGACAACTACAGAAGTGTCATTCTCATCATATCATATCGAGGGTACATACATCAACATGACTTGACACTGTTGATGTTGGCTTTGATTACCTGGCTGAGGAGTGTTAGTCAGGTTTATCTATTTTAAAGTTACTCTGTTCTACCCCTTTCTCTATAGTACTCTTTAGAAGGAAGTCATTATGTATCATACACACTCAAGAATTGAAGAGCTATGTTTGAGGTGGAGTATCTACATTAAGTATTTGGAATTCTCTCTTGTATGAGAGATTGGTTACTTCTCCATCATTTATATCAGTATGGACTCACGAAAGCCTATTTTATGCTTTGCGTTATAATCCAACACTACTTTCTTTTGTCTCTCAAATTATAGATTTTTTTTGACATCCATTAGAAATATACAACTTCCGTTATTAACTAGTTCTGGTTCTACCTGCAAGCAAAGGTGGTAATTGCTTAACTGGTGTGATTTCAGTCCAGCTTCCCACCAATTTTAAAACTGAAGCCATTCGAAAACCTAGTTACTCCTTGTATTAATTTGCTAAAGCTGTCTTGACAAAGTATCACAGACTGGGTGGCTTAAACAACAGAAATTTATTTTCTTACAGACTTAGAGGCTGAGAGTCTGAGATCAAGGTGTTAGCAAGGTTGAATATTTTGAGGCCTCTGTCCTTGGCTCTTTGATGGCCATTTTCTCCCACTGTTCTCACATGGTCGTTTTTCAGGACTTGTCTGTGCTCTGATCTCCTCTTCTTATAAGGATACCAGTATTATTGGATTAGGACTCACCCTAATGATTTAATTTTAACCTAATCACCTTTTTAAAGACCCTGTCTTCAAATACATTTGCATTTTGAGGTACTGGGGGTTAGGACTTCAACATTTGAAATTTGGGAAAATGCTATTCACCCCCTCACACTCCTTTAGGGATACACATTTCACCAGGTTTTACTTGAAGGGGGAGTGACTGGTTATGTTCTTTAGTTTATCTTACTAACATTCCAATCATTGCTGTGAGGCAGAAGTGTACATCCTCTAAAATGGTTTGAGACACTGGCAGTTGGAAGTAGGGCAAGCATGAGATCACTGGGTGCCTAAATGAGTGGTGGGAGAAATGAGAGGAGTTTCTGGGCAAAATGCATAAAGAAGGTAGTAGGACACTAAAATAGGAAGTTTATAGTAGCCTACTTTATATGTAAGATGGCTCTGCCCATTATTGAAAAGCATCTTGCTTTAGCTGCTTGACCACATACAAAGTCTATAAGAATGTCCTCAGGGTCAGATGCATAAGAAAATTTGGTGATTTATATTGCAATGGTGACTCCCTCTTTGTATACATGCTACTCAGTGTGATGTAGAAGAATATCTGTCTCTATTCTTAGCTTAGGGTTGTGTTAAAAAAAGACCTGGCTTTATGTATAGCTTGCCCAGAAGGAATATGAATGTTGTGTACTGAATGAATATCCCTTGATTCTAAGCGCAGCGTTTGAAGCTGAGTCTATTGTGGCCTTATAGACAGCAGATCCTTCTAGTGCATATGGTTTTGTGCCTTCATCTTATTCAACCATTGTAGAAGATAGTGGTGTCAAGTTTAACAACTTCATATTTTCTGTTATACTTGTCTGCTAAGGCCAGTAATAATATAGGACACCATACAACAATGAGGGTGATTCAAGGAAGAAATCAAGATGGAATGGAGAGAGCCTGAGCTATGTTCCTGATTTCTTCATCTATGGCAGAGACTACTGGTTGCCTTCCCAAATCTGATTTCTGACTTTAGCAAGAACTTTAGCCCAGTTAAAACCTGTACTTCTCAGCCTCCATTGTATCCAAGTGTTTCCACATGATTAAGTTTCAGCCAATAAGATGTAAGTAGAAGCATTTGGGAAATTCCAGAAAGGCCATTGAAAAGGAAGACCACACATTTTTTGCTCCTTTCTCATTTCCTTCTTCTTATAATCTTGAATATGATGACTGGAGTTCTAGCAGCCATCTTGGACCATGAAGTGAAGTGAATTAAAGTCTTAAAACATAAGACCTTTAAAACTCCTAGAAGAAAACATGGGGAAAAGCTCCTTGACAATGATGTTGGCAATAATTTTTTTACATATGGTCCCAAAAGCACAGGCAACAAAAGCAAAAATTAGTAAGTGGGACTACATCAAACTAGAAAGTTTCTGCACAGCAAAAGAAACAATAAACAAAATGAATAGCAACCTATGGAATGGGAGAAAATATTTGCAAATCATATATCTTATAAGGGGTTAGTACCAAAAATATTTAAAGAATTCATACAACTGAGCAAAAACCCCCAAAAATCCAATTAAAAATAAACAGAGGAACTGAATAGACTTTTTTTTTTTTTTCCTGAAAAAGACTTACAAATGGCCAACAGGTACATAAAAAGATGCTCAACATTACTTATCATCAGAGAAATTCAAATCAAACCCACAATGAGCTATAACTTCACACCTGTTAGATGGCTATTATCAAAAAGATAAGAAATAACACGTGTTGGTGAGGATGTAGGGGAAAGGGAACCCTTGTGTACTATTGGTAGAAATGTAAATTGGTGCAGTCACTATGAAAACAGTATGGAGGTTCCTCAAAAATTAAAAATAGAACTACCACATAATTCAGAAATCATGCTTCTGGGTATATATTCAAAGGAAATGAAAACAAGATACTAAAGAGATATCTGTACTTTCATGATCATTGCGGCATTATTTACAATAGCTAAGATATGGAAACAACTTAAGTGTTCATTAACAGGTGAAAGAATAAAGAAGACACATATACACACAGTGGAATATTATTCTGCCACGAGAAAGAAAGAAATCCAGACATTTGTGACAACATGGAAGGACCTTGAGGGCATTGTGCTGAGTAAAATAAATCAGAAGGGAAGACAAACATTGTATGATATCACTTATATGTGTAATCTGAAAAAGTGGAATTCATGGAAACAGAGAGTAGAACGGTGGTTACCAGGGGCTGTGGTAAGGGGTAAAGGGGGTGGTTTTGGTAAAAGGGTACAAACTTTCAGTTGTAAGATGTTTGGGGATCTAATATACAGCAAGTGATTATAGTTAACAATACTGTATTATATACTTGAACATTGCTAAGAGTAAATCTTAAATCATTCTCACCACAAAAAAAGAAGTGTTAATTATGTGAGGTGATGGAGGTTATTAGCTATGGCTATGGTGGTGGTCATTTTGCAATATATAAATGTATCAAGTCAACACGTGTACACCTTAAACTTACACAATGTACTATATCAATTATATCTCAATAAAGCTTGAGAAAAAAATATACTACTTTAGAAATACCAGTACATTAGTACTTCTGAAAACCACTAACTTTTTTTGAGGTATAATTGACCTCTAACGTTACATTTGTTTCAGGTGTACAACATAACAGTTTGATATTTGTATACATTGTGAAATGATCACCACAGTAAGTCTAGTTACCATAAAAAAGCATTAACTTTTGTACATAATTTTTTCTATTGAGATCGATATTTTGAGAAGTTTGCTTGGATTGCCATTTAGCTGTTTATATTTGTATAAGCATCTTATTTTACCTAATATTTTTAAAAATTGAACTATACCAATTTAATTCTACTTTTTTATTTAAAACGTCTGGCTTCTCCCTATTTTCCACAAATCATTAAGTTTATTAGTAGCCTAGCCTTAGGTTACTTCCAGATTATGTTGTGTTCTAAAATCAAAATGCTGAATGATTCTCATATTTGTATATTTGTGAATCTAATGGAATTTATTCCATAGAGTTATTATTGGCAAAACAAGCAAAATTTTGAATTATTAAGGGCTAGATAAAATATTCTGTTATGGATTCAATAGTTTTGTAGTTTACATTGAATAATCATTTAGGCAAAAAATTTTAACAGATCCAAAAGCTGGACTTGCACCCCATGACACTCTAGGTTTTTATATAATGGTTTTGGAAATAGAACACGTGAATCATGTCATTAGCATTGTCTCTTGAAGGATCCATGAAAGAAATAAAAAGAGTACTGCTTTACCCTATAAGCAGCAGACTCCAAGATTTAGTTTGGGTTAAAAATATAAATCAGTTAAATTTGATAATTGTATGAGAGTTATTATGACTCCTTTATAGAGAAGTGACATATTGCTAACACTCCGATGGGCTGCATTTGAGCCAAAGTTAGTGTCCTCAGTTATTCCAGTTTGCTGGGACTGAGGGAGTTGCCTGGGACACAGAAATTTTAGTGTTAAAACAGAGAGGGTCCCAAGCAAAGTGAGAAAAGTCAATCACCATATAGTTGGTCTCACGCTGAGTCTTGTCTGAGAATGTACATGAGTGCTCACTGATACACCGAAATGCTCCAAATAAGACTAATTCTCAGCAGCTCCCATAAGTGTAACGATAGTCATTGTAAATAGTCCAGAGTTATCTCTCTTTTAATGAAAGAGCTAAATGAAAATGCAATACAGATGGGTGCAACCCATTGCAAAGTCTCACCTGGTGGTGAGTCTTTACCTAAGGAAGAAGTATTCCCTTCTTATCTAAGGCAAATTTTACTCTTGGATTCATGGTCCATTTCCTTCCCATCTTTTCAGTGGCCTTGTACTATAATTTATCTTGCTATTCTTTACTATCTTTTCTGTCTTTTACATTTGCTCTTAAACATACGTTAAAAAATGTTTTCAATTAATTCCCCAGCCCTCTCTAGGTACCAATCTATCTCCTCATCTTTATAATCAAAATTCTTTCCCAGGCTGTCTACTTCCCATCTTCATTTTTTTACTTCCAGCTTATTTGTTTCAGTCCATTCCAGGCTGGCATTCATCTCTTCCACTTTCTGAGGCTTCTCTTGTTGAAGTTGACATTGACCTTTAATATCATTGATCCAGTGGACCCGTTTGGTCTTTATCTTGCTTGAACTTTTACCAGCGTTTGATTCTGTAGTCTTCTGTTTGCTTCTCAGAACTTTCTTGCAACACACTCACTTGATCCCTTGGTTTTCCTCTTACCTCTCTGGCCATTTCTTTTTTTTTTATTCGTTGCTATCTCTTTGTTACTGCTTTCTCCTCTATGCATTAGTATTCCTAAGGGGTCAGGTGCTAAGCTCTTTTCACCTCAAACTTGAATTACTCTAGGTCATATCATTCACACTGTGGCTTCAATAACCATAAATAAGCAAATTACTCCAAAATGAGTATTTTCACAGACCTCTTGTCAAAGAGCTTACTAGACATTTTTGCTTTTATCTCCCACCTTTAATTCAATGTGCTTAAATCTGGACTTGTGTTTATTCACCGAATTGCTCTTATCAGAAACATGGAAGTCAAAAGCTGAGTTCTTGTCTGCTCACATCTCCAACATCCCACTAATCTAATAAGATTAGAGTTTGCCCTATGTGTTTGTTTATAACTTGTTTCAACTTCAAGGTTTTGGTTAATTATTCATTCAGAATCTTATCGAAGGCATCCATTATATGTGCCTATCAATTCTGCGTTTTAAGTAATGTATGAAGCTGTTTTCTCCCACTCTGTTGCTACCATCAGCATCATTTCTCACCTGGGCTACTGAAGCAGATTCTTACCTAGAAACACCTGTGTTAAATTTTGCTTTTGGCCAACTTATTTCTACACTGCACTCAGGGTGATAGTTAAAGATCCGGTAATGTCAAATTGCTTAAAAAGGCTTCCAATGGTCTTTCAGTTTAACTCTTAGGCTTACAAATTCCTTATCATTTTATCAACTTCTTTCACTCTAATCTTAAAACACTCTCAACCTTTCTATAATCGAGCCCTATTGAATTCTGTAAATTTCTCAAATGCACTATACTTTTCTGCTCTCTGCCCTTTAAACTGCATTTTTCTCTTCTTTGAAATTCCTTTTTCCTATTTATTTTCTGACTCTTATTCATCCATTTCTCAGCTTAAATGTCACATCCACAGAGTGGTCTTTTCTCTCCCTGTGGACCAGTAGTTATCAATCCTTGACTTCACAATAGAATCAGTTAGAGACATTTAAAAATATCGATGACACAATTTAACATCTCTGGAATGGGGTGTGAATCAGAATCACCTGGAGGGCGTGTTAAAACCAGGTAACACTGGCATGGGGACCACACTTGGAAATCATTACTCTAGATTAGACTAATTTTGAGCTTTAGCTAGCTAAGTGTTTCCATAGCACCTGTACATATCTTAGCACACACACACTTTCTCTCTTTCCTGCTAGAAAGAAAAGACAACCTTTGTGAGGTCAAGCACCCTTGATTTCTAGTTTACTTTTGTATCTGTAGGGTTTAGCACTGTCCGTGGCACATAATAAGGATTTAGTTAATATTTGTTGAACAAATAAATAAAAGGCTATTTTTGAGTAAGAAGGTAGTATTTAGATTACCTATGAATCAATTATGGCAGTAATAATATAGAGAAAAAGACTAGAGTTTTCCCTATGTGTCTGTTTATAATTTGTTTCAACTTTGGTTTTGGTTAACTATTCATTCAAAATCTTATTGAGGGCATTCATCATATGTGCCTCGAAGTGTTTCTACACTCTAATTCTCCTTCTCATCACTAGCACTACCCTTAACGTATGTAAAGAAACAAGTGAGTCTATTTTGGCTGATTGTGATACAACACAATTCCATGAAAATCTGACACTTATTCATGATGTATACTTATGTGCTCATATGTTTGTATGTATGGTGGAATATATTTTAGAAATGTTTTAGAGTAAAAGAGAATCAAAGAGGACCAGAAGTTGTATATTGTATACAGCTTCATTGCCAAAAAACTTTAATTCTTTAGACTTGACCAAGCAGAAACTTCTTTCAGCCCTGATAAGGTTGTTATGGAAATTATACTTTGGGTGATGTTTTAAAATGGATTAAAATCCTTTTATTGCCTGCACACTATCTTCAATTTCCTATTTCCTGAGTGAAAGACAAGCATAAATGATAATTTATATTTACAAAGTATTATATGCTTATTTATTTACCCTTTATTGAACATTTACTATATGAAACATAATTCCAGAAATGAAAGACACACTTTCTGTCTTCATTCATATCTTAGTATGAGAGGCATGCAAGTCCCCCTGCCAGACAAGTGTGGGCCTGATGTATTGCATTTCTGGATATTAACCTGGGGTTGGAGAGTTTAATGCAGGTTATCTCTTGTCTGTGGGTAATATCTAGGGATACATGCTGACACACAGACTTAAGAACTGCCAAGTAAAGAAGTTTATTGGACTATTCAGTCTTTGCAGATTCATAGATGAGATTCAGCTGCATGATACACACTGGAAAATGTGCAAAATTTTGTACTGATTATATATATATAAAATCTCCTCTGAAGGGAGAACTCATAGTTTTCTCATATTTCCAAAAGTGTCTGTGGTTTCAATAAGGATTAGAACTATTGCTCTAATATGTAAACTGATGGAGGAGAACAATGAGTTGGTGAAGAAGTGATTCTGTGGTTAGACTTGCTACTGGGATTTCCCTAGAACTTGCCCCTTAAATACAGAAGTAATCTGTGGTAGATGATGTATTAAAAAGTGATTCAAAATCAAGGGATTTTGCATATGCTAGGGTATCTCAGTAAAAAATTTTGAGTACAATTATTTTGTAAAGTACAGAATTTAAGAAAAACATCTTTCTGTATTTCTGTATTCATAAGTTCTGGTTTTTGTGTAGAACCCACCTATTGGGATGTCCATGGCGATACCACAATAGCCACCATGATTACTGCTTCAATGAACTCTACTAGAAGTTATCACTTAATTTTTGCTTACTATATTCCAGAAGCTCTATGTATATTTTTCTGATTTCACAACAATTTACATGGCAGTTATTGTGTCTGCATTTTATAAGTGAGAAGACCAAGGCTTAGAGAGGCTGGGAAACTCATTCTAGATGAGACAGCTTCTATTTAGTGGAGCCAAGATTTGAACCCAGCATTGGCAGATTCAAAGGTCTATGCCTGTTTGTAGCATGATGCTGATTTACTTTATGGTGTTGTGGTTTAACCCAGGTGTTTTTGATTTTAAATAACTAAAATCAATTTGAATTAGTGTTCACAAAAATTTGTCAAGACAAGGAGTGTCTTGAGGATCTTGAAGAATGCAGGTGGCTTCTGGAAGGAGCTGCAACTGAGAACTGGAAAACCCTCATTCTTTTTCTCTGACTCTTATCTTACCTCCTCTCTTGCACGTCGGCTTTATTGTTCCCTCTCTGGCTTTTTCTGCTGCTCATATGGATGAAGGAATATGGCTGCTGAGATAAGCTGTCCTTAAATCTCAATTCTAAATTCCTGGTAGAAAATTCGATTGGCTCTTTTTCAGGTAAACATCCATTCTGGGTCCAATCAACTTCAGCCAAGGAGACAGAATTACATTGTCCAAACATAGCTGCCATGGAATTTGGAGGCACCATCCTTTACTGGTAGGATGTCTGACACTTGTCCTTTCTTACTCACCTGGTTTGATTACAGACCATTCTGGGTACTCTAATCATTATATGGAGATGTCTAAGAATTCCACTCCAGGTTTGACTTATGATTATAGCTCTTTGAAGAGAAAACAAGAATAGGACAAGTTTGGCCAATATGTTGTCATGTCAATGATTTCTCCTTTTGAAGCACATCATCATTGTTCCCCCGATCTTACTCCTCATAACTCAGTCACATTTATACACACGCATGCATGCACACGGACACACACACACACACACAAGCATGCTTTACAGTATCTGCTCTGAGGAAGCTTTGCCTTCTTGGAGCTCAACTTTTGCCTTGGGCTATAGTAGCAACAACTCCACTGACTCTCTTAGCCAATATAAAGTAAATAAAACCCTTTTCTAACCTGTTGTCCTTCCTGTCTCTTTATGATGTTGAGAGTCTTTTCCCCAATAGTCACCAGAAGTAGGCCCAGTTATTCTCATTGGGCATAATGGGAAGAATAAATTCACTTAGGAACAAATGGTGGTCACCAACTTTTTTCTCCATTAAAGGGACTTCTGAGGTTAAACCTCAGTATCCAATTATATACATGCATTTATATTCTTCTGCAGCTGTAAAGAGAAAGAAACTCAAAGAGAGAGACATATTGTTACATTTTTTGGTAGATGGCCTAAACTTAGGAACATTAAGTGTTCCAAAAGTTTGTTTGTAGGTCAGCTGTTTAGAATTTGGAATTCATTTTACTATGGTAACAATATTATACTTGCTAGTCTATGTTTCTAGCTAAACTTTAAATGATCATTTGGTGTACAACATAACTGAAATGGTAATTATAATCTTGAAATTTCCTTGCCCTTAAAATTGGATCCTGGACTCTTGTGTGTCTAAAGCCTTGAATTCATTAGCTTCCTGAATACTAATTCCACTGAGCTTCTCTAATATTTGATACTCTCTGGAACCTCCATTTTCACCTATAACCACTTTGAAGCAGATAGGGAGAATGGTGTGCAGGTGAATGATGGGTGTGGGTCTCAGGTATTGAAAGACGCAAGGGTACTAGATGCCATTAAAGGAAGGTTAGGGTAGCAAGAGAGTAGTGAGTTTGATGTCCTTAGTGAGTCCCAGAGGAAAGATAGGGGAGCTGGGGAAGAGGAGATGGGAGGGAAGAATGAGTGTCTGCTGCATTTGTTGTCATTATTTGGTCAATGTCTACGTGTAAGATATTTATTAACTATTTTTTCTCGTATGTGGTTCTTTCCCCTAGATTAGTCTGCAGTAAATGAATAATGAATTTTACAGCATTCCCCGTTTGTTTAGCTGAATCCCTGAACTCCCTGGGGTGAGGCACCATGACTGCACAGGAGTCCTGCCAGGTAACGGGAAAGTGTGCACTGGCCTCTAATTGCATGGCTGTGTAATGTAATTGCAGTGTGCCTTTGTGGAGCCCCTGCATACGTGGCTTTGGTTGATGATGTTATCCCTTTTTCTGATGTGGACCCAGACAACTTTACCTTCTCAGCAAACAGATGGACAACAAGGTTGAAACAGAATCTTGTACTAAAATAGTCTTTGAGTCATTCTCTTTGACTGTTCACTCTTTCAGGAAAATTGCCCCTTCCTTCTTGCAGAAGGCCAGTGCTGAGAACTAATGTACTCAGACTTGTTGGACTCTCTTTCCAATTCATGTTTTATATTTTTCTTCTTGGTCAAGATTGGGCTTTTGCTAAGATAGGATTAGTGTCTAATTTGTTTTGGCACAACACCTGGCCTTTTGCCCTAAGTTGATGTTTAAAAATAAAATTGAAAGTTTTGCATCAACTTTCTATTTTTGTCCTCCTTCCAAAAAAGGTCCTGACATGAGAACAAGGGAAACTTGATTTCACCTATAAGTTTATTTTAGGAAGCAAGGATGCTCTAGCAGAAGTCACTTGACTTGCTTCTTAGGTTCTTGTCCATGTTGTGCCAGTAACTGCCTCAGGAAAAATGGTTCATTGACTTCAGGAAATATGTTTCATTTTTCAGTGCTCAGTTTTTTATCTGTGAAAGGGAATGATTAAACTTCAACTGAAAGGCTGTTGTGAGTATAGAATGAGATGATGACTGTGAAAGCACTCGGATGAAGTAACATTACCATAGTAACATAGGTTTCAATTAGTTTTCAGAGGCTGGAACTATCCTCTATAACAAAATAATTTAAAATGAGCAAGGAGTAATTCACTAAAAACTTATTTATTGTAAACCTATTTATTGTGCTCAATGCATTTTAGAATAGGAATAATAATATTCATGCTTTTGTCATTTCATCCTCCATTTGATTTTTTGAATGCAGTATAAAATGAAGCATAGCGTAATTCATGGCATAATGTGGATCACAATGCCCCTCTCCTGCTCATTTGGGGCATTTACTGTCATCATGCTTTCTGGTGAGAGCATAAACTGATATGCTATCAAAGGAACATCTCGAGCAATCTGAACTGCTGAACTGATACAGTCAGTATGAACTGGGCAGCTGGCCATGCCAGTTTACAGCATTTTTTTGAGGACGATGGTATCTGATTTCTGCTTTCTCACTTCCAATATTTATAGCTGTAGGTAGGTACTGCAATGTCTATGTTGTCCAAGGCCCTATGGGAATATGTATAAAATTGAAGGCTGAAAATGTTAGTATTTTTTTCCCCAGAAATTAAGTAACATCACGTAATAACATTGGTTACTGAACAGTTTTTTCTCTGTCAAAAAAGATATATTTTTGGATTATTGATTTTCCACGTAACCACTGAGGAGGAGAACTTTAGCCTGTGTGTGCCATTTAGGTCGTGGGAAGGAGAGACAGTGCTTGAAAGGACCTCTAATCCCTACAGAATGGCCTGTGGGCCTTGCACCAAAGTTTCCATCATTTATCTTGATTTGTTCTCACCCTTACCTAGGGAGGCAAATAAGTCTTTCATCCTCACACCATTTCTCTGGTCTCACATGACTATTTATCTTTATTCACTAATGCTTATCAGAGCAGTTATAAAATACTCTTTTCCGTCGTTAGATAAAATTTGAAAGTTTTAATATATCACTAATGAGCCTTGGGTTTAAGAAAGCACCGGATGTTAATCATAATTAGGAATAAAGTTAGAGCTGACTTTCTGTAATTTTCTTTTGCTTTTATTATAGCTTGAAAAGGTCATAAATGAGTAGTTTTAAAGTTGTTTTTTCCTTTTTAATAAATACTTTGATTGGAGAAATTTTGTTTTCTGCCATTAACAAAGCTTACTTACCTATCTGTCTACCTTTGCTCACGCAATTCCTTTTGCTCAGCTTTCCTCCCTGTTGGCTTCCCACACTTCTGCCCATTTAAACTCTCCCCATCCTGCAGGGCAGGGCTCACAAAGCTGCCTTCCTAGATCCGGGTGTTGTGGCACTACTCTGACTTATTTACGTGTCTATCTTTTCCTGTGCCACTTGAAGTTTTATGTTCTATTTATATTTGTATTTTCAGCACCAAATAAAGAACCTGGTAGATAATACGAGTTTAGTAAATGCTTACCCAGTGAAGGAGTGAATGCTTGAAGAAGGTAAGAGCATTGTACCAAGTGAGGGAAACCAGAGGAAGCCATCTAAACATATGGTGGAGGAAGGTAGAAGGGGATGTCCCAGAAAAGATATACTTTGAGTGACATTTTAGAGAATGAGCAGCTATTTTTCAGTTGAAAAGGGTGGGGGAAGAATGACCTGGGCAAATGGAGAGCCAGAGGAGTTTATTGATGAGAAATTTGCCCTGAAAAGAGTGTAGTATGGCTAGAACTTACATGCACAGTAAAAAGTACAGAAAGTGAATCTAAAAGGGTAAACAGGTTATATGTTACTTTGAATTTTGTGTCAATTAAAAAAAATTACTTAGTTTATTAGCCCGAATAACCTCTATGATACCCTGATTAAGTGTATAATGCAAGGCGGGATTAGATCTCATGAGGTCATTTGATTCGATGAGCTATTATTTAATTAAATTTTATGTAACATGACTATTATTTAATTAAATTAAGTGGATGGGTATATTGGTCTGTGTTTAAAACAAAACATTTGCTGAAATCACAAACTGAAATCTTAGAAGTTTTAGGAGATTCTTCCTGATTTAGAGGTAAGATATTGGAGTCTTGATTTAACCCTAAATGCCCTATATCTTGAAATAACTTTATAGCTGAATTGAATCTATGATTTAACAGGATTTAGCTGGTATATTAGTTACCAGCCATTTAAAAATGTAATACTTATAAAGACTTTATAATTAGATAGACTTAGAATCTTTTCTATAATGACTACTTTTGTGCAGATTGAAAGAGAGAATATATGCAAAATGCTTAGTTCCAAGTAGGTACCTGGCACACAGCAGGTGCTCAGAAATATAATCTGTTTCTTCCTCAAACTCACTACACCTGAGGAAGCTTCTGCTCTAGCTCTATGAACTTTCAGGAGAAACTTTAAGAAAACATCCTGCCTCCACACATATCTTCGCTGAAATATCTGCTAATTCTTTTGTAAGAGTTTGGAATTTCCTTGGTGATTTTAAACAAGATTTCCTCTCTTAAATATGCTCATTGTATGAGTCTTAGATTACAAAGCTGATCTGATTTGAGAACAGAATCTTTAAAGTCTTGGTGGGACTAAATATTTTAGCAGTAACTTACATTAAAAATAGTTCCAGCCCCTTTCATCTCGAGGTTTCAGCAAATCATGCCAAGGCACTTTTGACATGTAAGACAAATGCTTTTCTCTTGGATTTGTAGGTGGATGTTAGGTTTGTCTCTTGCCTACTAATGCTGAACAGGAATTGAGATGCCAGGTTGTGAAAGGAAAACTTAAACTGGGTGTTTGCTGGGCATCTTTTGGTAGTATTGCATGCCTTTGGTTTGTTTTGATTAAATTACAAGATGACACAATCATCTGGCTGTTAAAAATAATTAATTGCTTTGTTTTTTACTTAGAGGTATAATGATTCCATATTTGCAAGTTAGAATGCATTTTGTATTGGGACACTGAAACATGAGCAAACATGAGTTAGCCTTTAGGTGAGCTTAGCAGGTTACTTGGTCACACCAAGACATTGTTCAGGGAACATTTCTGTGGAGATGTACAATTTTACAAACTCCGATTACTAGAAATAATAGAATTATTAACCTACTTGGCCCCAAACAAAGCAAAACTATAACAAATATAAAAAGTAGAGTTTTTTAGATCCCACTCCCTAATCATAATCTAATTAATTTACAAATCAGTATAAAAAAATAGCAACTTTTGGAAATTAGGAAATACTCTCCCAGACAAACCTTTGATCAAATAGCAAATCAAAGAGAAATGGTAAGTTCTTTAGAAAGCAATAAAAGTTTACTTTATACCCAGATCTTTAGGGTATTTCATAGGAAAATTTATAACAGTAAACATTTTTTTTACTTGTGAAGAAAAGACCAGCAAAACATCTGCCCTCTCAACAAAAAACAAGTGATAAAGTTAAAAGTTGGAATTAATAGAATAGAAAAAAAAAAAAAAAAGCAGAAAGGCTAAATTAGACAAACTGGAAAAAGTAAAAACATACAAGATTAGGACTGAGGAAACAGACATAATCACAGAAATAGGAGAGTTGGAAAGAATTATAAGAATTATACATGCAGACTAGGAGCAAAACTCTTTAGAAACAAATTTGGAAATATGGAAGAAATGGAAAATTTTATAAGTAAAATGTAAATGGTCAATATTGATTCATAGAAAATTCAAACATATAAATTACTATGGAAGTCCTAGTCTGTGCCTTTTGTTGTGTCCCATTTGACATTGGTTCTGAACTTTTTTATTTTTAAGGAAGTATTATTTTAAAAGGCACTAAGATAAGATAATATCCTTCACCTTATCATATCAGATTTTACTGTGGTCTCCTCTAATAGGGTGTTGTGAAATGTGTTTTTACTTTAACATATACTTTAAGATGAAAAAATGGTCAGTATTACGCTGTGTTTTTATCCCAGTTATCTCCAAATACAAGTTAACTTACATTTCTCTTTAAAGAACAGCATGCAAAGCATTTGCTGATAAAATGAAATGTGTTTCTACATTGGTGGCTAAGGGTAACTAACTCATTCCAGTCTTGATGGTGGTGGGAGAAGTACTTGGTGCTGCTACTCCTGTCAGCTACTTGGTATTCCAGTCCATTGTGCCATGGCCCCTGCTGTGGCCTGTAACAAGCATGAAGCTGCCAGCTTGACTGTTGGATGAAGTCAGTTGAAAGTGTGGGAAGAATGAATGCGCTTGGTACAGTGGTTTTGTCATTTATTTGTATAGTATGAGTTTATAGCTATTTATTGTTTAATAACTCTAAATTTTATTTTGGAATAATCTCCTGTGGCAGAAAATGAGCTAATGAGGTACAAAGTTTAATAAAATTAAGTACTGAATTTCTGTTTCTCAAGGAAGATGATGATGAATGTGTAACTCACACATCTGCTGAAGCAGCATCAATTTCTACTTCAAAAGTTTGTAATTATTTTAGGAATACTTTGCCCAAAGACCATGATTTAAAATATACAACTGCAAAAGGTATCATTACATTTTATTCTGTGAAGCATGACTTTTCATTTAGATCACATGACTCTTTAAATCTAATTCACCCATATTCAATTAAAAAAATTTTTGCACCCATTTTCAATTTTAAGTTTTTGATACAATATGAAAAGTAAGGTAGTAGCTGTTAATCTGTTGGTTCCATTAGCAGAAGAAAAATTAGCACAGTTAGATTATGCTAGTCTTATATAAATATTACCAGATTCTTTAAAAAGAAGTTCAGTTAAATTCTTTACCTGAATGGTTTAATTATTTTCATATAATTCGTGGAATCAAAGTAAAGCTTTTACAACAATCATTCTACTGAAATTTAAATATTTAATATTGTGAATTCCATTTTAAATTTGTTTAAAAAGTTTATCATCAAAAATAAAAATTTTTAAACAGTTTTATTGAGGTAAAATTTACATACCAGTTATTTCACCCACTTAAGTGCTCAATTGGAAGACTCTTAGTAAATTTATACAGTCGTGTAACCATTACTACCATTCAGTTTTAGAGTACTACTCCAAAAGTTCTCTGGTGCCCCTTTGCAGTCAATCTCTACTTTCCCATTCAGCTCCAGGCAACCACTAAAAATGACTGATTTCTTTCAAACGAAGTGCAATAGAAATAGAAATAATTGCCAAATTTTACAAATATTTTCTATATACATGAAGTAGTTGAATTACATTTTTGTGATGAAGCTGATATTAAATACAAAATATCTGTCAGCCTGCAGTATGTATTTTCTCTCTTTGTAGTCCATTATCGATCTGATTTTAGACATGTTTTGAGTCTTTGAAGAACTACTTTGTAAATCAGTGCCTGTTGATAGTATTGGACATTTTTGCAAAGGAGTCTTCTAAATATGGGCTGTATTTTGTTTGAAATCAGGTGGAAATTTTTAATCAAAGTATTCAGTTAATGGAACAAGCATAATATTCAGCTTTTGAAGTTTTACAGATTGCAGCTATGGAAAAAAAAGCTTTCAAACAGGAAGGCACTTGAATTAATTCTTACAAAGTAGACACTAAGCAAAATAATTAAGAACTCAAACACAGTATAAAGGATTTAATTTTGAAATTTTATAGTTGCACTTGGAATATCTGACTTATAGGAAGAATCTTTTTTGATGAAAATACTATTTTTAATAGAATACATTTGTATTTTCTACCTGAGTTCAAAATAGATTGACTTTTTAGAGGGCCTATGATTTTAAAGTATCTAATTTCGATGAAATAGTAAAAGGAATCATAAATAGATACAATTTATTTGATGAGGTTTTTTATAGGTATTTCTCAAAGGTATTACAAGCAAAAAGTAGTGTATTAAAATACTTTGGCTTAAATATTTACATATTTCAATATAAAATATATTTTATTTAGAATTAAAAATACACTATATTTAATAGAATTTTCTCTGTGCTTACTAGGTTTTTGAGCCCTGAGGAGAAAGTATCTTTTCATTAAAAATACTTCTCATTAAAGTATCTTCTCATTAAAAAAAAGAGTCAATCAAAGAGGTCGATAACCTCAAATTAATTAACTATGAAATGTATATTTGAAGAAGATTGCAGGAATTTTTATGAAAATAAAAAAAATCCTATTGAAAAGATAATATTCTTTATAAAAATAGCAGTGACTCAGTATTAGTGACAAACCGATTAAAGTACTTGAATAGATGCCAAGAATAGTTTTCTTTGTCATGTTTTTAAAATTATAAATCAATATAAAAAGTTTTTAAAAATTGCTTAATAAATACAAACATGTTTTATTTTTTTAATGTTTAATTTTTGAATTGAGCTATTTTCTCAGTTCACCAATATAATAAAACTATTTTTTTTGTTAATGAAAGTAAATTTTAAAAAATATATGATTTTAATTGTTTACTAGCATCTTTTTTTCATTCTCAAATGTGTTGGTTTGAATGAGAAATTTATGGTCATTCTATGTTTAAGAGTCTGATAATTGCGAATGGTATTTAAACTTTTCCAGATCATAGAAAAAGATAAGTACCTCTTTAATTCACTTTATGAAGCCAGCATATCTTTAATACCAATATAAAACAATATAATACGATCAAGAAGGTATTATTTTAGGAATATAAATTTGGTTGAATATTAGGAAGTCCAACTACCTAATCTATTATATAAAAATATTAAAAGATAAGTAACATGATCATATCAGTAGTTACCAAGAAGTCGTTTGATAAAGTTCAGTACGATTTCTGATTAAACTCTGAAATTAAGGAGGAATACAGGAAACTACTAAGAGATAATAAAGCCTATTTCTGAAAAAATAACAACAGACTTCATTATAAATGGTGAAATGCTAAAACCAATTAAATAAGGATCTAGGTTAAAATGCCTATGACCAGCATTTTTATTTACCATTATCTTTAATGTCCTAGAAAATGGAAAAGATAACAAATTATATTGCCGATATCTTTACTAGAATAGAAGAGATAAAAGACGTGTTTTGTTGCTGCTGAAATGACTGTGTATATATACCTTTAAATATGAGAATAAAGTAAAAAAGCAGTTAACTCTCATAGAATTAACAAAATATTTGAGGAGATGGCTAGATGCCTGATGAATGTATAAACTGAAAGCTTTTCTCTATTTAAGCAAAGCAATGAACACTAAGAAATGAAAGAATTATTCCCTTAAATAAAACCATAATATACATAATATACAAATTTCTTACTGTTCAAAAATAGAATAGCAGTATGGGTTTTAAAAAACTGTATGAAATGATCATGAAGTTTTATATTGATAAGGAAATACCCTATTATACCTAAAGAAAATAAGAAAAATAAGAATACTATAAAGTCACTATTGTCAACATACTGCTGGCCTAGCAATTGTCAAATAGATTATTGGAGCAGACTAGATTCAGAAATAGATCATTCAGAATAGAAAATTGAAAATACGGAAAACTTAATATTTGATACACATTGCAGTACAATGGGAAGGTCCTGTATTACTTGATAAATTGTTGTTATAGGTAGTTCCCTATCTGGTTAAAATATAGCAGGACGCATCATATACCATTTAAGTTTCTTGGTGGATTAAGATAAATTAAGAAAACCAAAACAATTAAAATTTCATAAGAATATCTAGAAAAGCACACCAACCTGAAGCTTGGGAAACTTTCTTAATCAAGCTTGGAAAACCCAGAAGCTGTATGAGAAAAGGAAAACATATCAAATATGTACAATCAAAACCCATGATGGGTGTGTGTAGAGCCAGATGGGTGACAGAGTAATCAGGGTGATCATTTCATAAACTATATAAATGTTTAACCAATGTACTATATACTTGAAACTAATAATAAAATAAAATAAAACTAGTAATAAAATAAATCAGTAGACATCAGCTATATGTGGAAAAATTATTTGTAAAATGCATTGCAGGCCAAGTATTAATATTTCTAATTTATAAAGAGCACTTATAAATAGGAAACATATAAACTATTCTAAAGCAAAATGGGAAAAGAATATGAATAGATAATTCACAGAGATAAGATTAATGTGTGCATGTTTACGTACATCAGTATGTTTAAATGAACACAGAGAAGAATTCTTAGAAGACACCACAGGCCGTTAACTTTGGTACGTGGATGAGCGAGGGGCTGATGTGAGCAGAAATTGAAAAAAAATATTATGACACTCTTCTCACAGATTACTGAGGGAGACAGACATATGGAGTGCTCCATAGGTGCCAGAGTTGAGGAATAAAGAAATAGCTGAGTTAGAGGAGAGAGGGAAGGCCTGTGTCACTGATTGGAGAGGACTCTGGGCAGTAACTTATTTTCTTCAGTACTGGCTTAATGAGATCGTTAATTACCTGCAACTAATGGCACTTCCATGTGATAAATATAGTTATAGTATTGAATTTAAAAGTTATTGTGAGGCCCTCAGAAAAAGACACTTTGCAAAGATATATCATATGACTGCAGTTACTGCTTAAAGTGATCTTCTTAAAGGTGAAGGGATTAAGAAGTATAAGTTGGTAGTTACAAAATAGTCACAGGGATGGGAATTAAAGTATAGGGAATATAGTCAGTAATATTTTAATAATTATGTATAGTGCCAGGTGGGTACTAGATGTATCAGGGGGATCACTTTGTAAATTATATACATGTCTAACCTCTATGCTGCACACCTGAAGCTAATATAAAATAATATTGAATGCGAACTCTAATTGAAAAATAAAAATTAAGAAAAAGTGATCTTCAATATTTAATCTGATTATGATTCCTCTCCAGGGACTAAGGGGAATGAGAAGGATCCAGTTAAGAAACAGTGATTTGTAAGAGATCTGAGATTTCATTTTGCTGGTGATGCAAGCATTGTTGCACAGTCTATGGTTTTTGCTACAACTGTCAATACCTAGTAAATCCCTGTGGTGCTCCTTGTGAGGGCCATCCAGTGGCATGTGCTGTGGGGAGTTTTATATTGAACCAAGCCTCTTAAGACATTCTAAGGAGGATAAAAAAGTGGTAAATATGGAAGGGAAATAGGCTTTCCCAGTGCAGCTTTTTTTCCTTCCTCCCTCTCTCTTTCATTCTTTCTCTTTCTTTCTCTCTTTCTCTTTCTTTTTCTTTTATAGAATACAGGATAGGATCCCTCTCTCTCAGGTACCTGAATTTCTTCATCCAGCATTCACATAACCCTGGGTTCCATGCTCTCAGTTTTGGTTTCTTTGATCTGTTGCAGATGATAGTGTCTGTTGGTTCTATCTGGCTCCTGGTTTCACCAGGGACTTTATGATTCACTATTTTGCAGGAAGAGGGATGAGAAGAGTAAAAGGAAGAAGGCAGAAAAAGAGAGAATCAGCCAGCTATGTTGTAGAGAAAACAACTTTTTGAGGTGCTTTTATAATAAAGTTGTACTGGAAAATTAACATCAATAATATTTCTATCCGTGAGTAGTTTAATCCCTGTGGAGTGGAATCTTAATTTGAAGAATGAAGTTCCAAGAAATAGTTTGACTTTTACTTCAGCTGAGTTCTTTGTATCATGTAGGATGTGGATGCATAGCACTGAGACCTTTATGTCTTAAACCAATTAGTACATTGGCTGGGATGATGACTTCTGGGAACATTGGGGATTTTTTTTTCATTAATTGTCTGATATATAGGAATTTGGAGGATGGTAATAATATTAGTAGAAAGATTAATGAACTCTTTTCAAACATAAGAATTCTCAAGACTATTTTATCTGACTTTCTAATGGAGAATCTTAATTCAGGGCTAATGCAGTCATTTTTTCTAGAGTTAGGTGATAAACAAGAGTGCCAATTTCATTTTCTCATCAGGCCCATGACTCCAGCTTGCTAGTAGTAGTATATGCAGAATGTTAAGAGTCTTGGACAACTGAATCTTTTTGAGTTTTGCTGTCTCGTTCAGCTCTCCATCTCTGGTCATGGTGGGTTCTCCTGTGGTATAATGGCAGTAGCAGTTTGAGATTAAAGTCATATGCTGCTGAATGACAGTGATTCATTCTGATAATGTTATCTTTAGACAGTTTTGTTGTATGAACATCATAGAGTGCCCTTACAAAAACCTAGATGGTATAGGCGGCGACACACCAAGGCTGTATGGTACAGCCTATTGCTCCTAGGCAACAAACTTGTACAACATGGTACTGTACAAAACAAAAAGAGAAATGATGCAATCGAGAAGCTGGAGGTATGAGGCTGCTGCCTGTGTAACACAGCATACTGTCTTATAGCAAACTTTTTTTTTTATAAGTAGGAAGAGTATATTCTAAAGTAATGATATAGTATAAAACATATATGGTATGGTAAATATGTAAACCAGTAAGAGTATACTCTAAAGTAATGATAAAGTATGGTATAGTGTATGTATAGTATAGTAAATACACAAACAAGTAACACAGTCATTTATTATCACTATCAAGTAATATGTGTTATACATAATTGTGTGTACTATACTTTTATATGACTGGCAGTGCAGTAGGTTTATTTTTACCAGCATCACCACAAACACACAGGGAATGCCTTGCACTATGATATTACGACGGCTCTGATGTCACAAGCAGATAGGAATTTTCCAGCTCCGTTGTAATCATGAGACCTCTGTCGCACACGCGGTCCATTGTTGACCGAAACATCTTGTGTGGCGGCACGTGACTGTATTCTGGTCAGGTTTTTCTTGTTGAGACTTAGCTGGTTTTGGCTTGCTCTGTGAGATGTTGAGATGCTGTTGCATGTGTGAAATAGAACCGAATGACATGTCCCCAGCTTTTTAAAACCTTGTTAGCAAGTCTGAGGTAACTGGATGATAATTTCTGGGTTATAGTTTGACTTTCCATGTAATTTGACTTTCACGCCAGCCTGAACTTATCTCTGGCATAGTTTCTATCACATTATTTTGTAATGTTCTTAGTCTCATTTTGTATTGCGTCTTACTCTTAGTTCTATACTCAGTACTCTCAACAAATGTTGAATTGAATTTGTAAGATGAGCACCATTAGCTGCAACAGAAAAATGCAAATGAGATTGTAGCTGTGTGGAAATGAGAAATCATCACATTGTCAGTGGCAGAGCACCATGACCTTTGCCTTAAATCTTTTCCTGTGGAGAAAGAATTGCACCTATTGCAGAAGCTAGTTTCCTAATACTTATGTTCTTTCATCTGATTTCTTGAAACTGAACAAATCATTAAATTTTTTTTTATGTTTTAACACAGGATATAACTAAGATGTCACATCTAAGGTCTGTGTTACTAATTTACATATTAAGGTAGATTAGAAGAGTAATTTCAATAGCACAAAAATGAATCTTGATTTTTTCTTTATATTAATTGTTTAGAAAGATAAAAACAATTTTGTAAATCGCGGCTGGATTTGAACTTCTCAGTCTGAGATCTCAAATGTTACATTTATTTTTGCAGTCTATAAAAAGCAGTTCCTTCTTAGATTTATTTGGGGATTTTTATTTACCCTTTAAATACTGGTGTTCCATTGTGTTCTCTTTTGATTCCTTTCTTTTCACTTTCTGTCTTCCTTCCTTCTTAGATGAATAACATTGACTGAGTTCCTACCATGTATCAGGACAGGGCCGTGCTGTACAGTGAACTGGTTGTGTACTACACAATTCCAGATGGTGACATTTACTGCACCACCCCCGAGAATTAGATAATGCCATCAGGTACTCTGCTAGCTAATCGACATCTCATTTCCCTCATAACAACCTATGAGATGAATATCATCATTCCTATTTTATAGATGAGAAAACTGAGTTTGGAGTATGTTAAAACTTGTTTAAGCTTACATAATAATGAGTGGGCGATAGCGTTTGTGAGAGTCCAAAGCCTCCGATTCAACAGTATGCCACCTTTTGTGGGTGATCTCAGCTCTTGGTCCTCTCATCTATGACCACAACCTGAATGATGGTAGTTCCTAAAAGACTCTCCTCCCCATACTCTCCTCTCTCTGTTGCTGGCCTACTAGACAACTCTCCCAGCATATCCTCAGATTCCTCAGGATTAAAACAGAGTCATCATTATTTTCTTATGGCTGTTCCTTCTTTATTCCTAACCTCACTTAGTGGCACCAACAGCCCTGGCTCTTCTCTCTCCCTTATCTCCCACATCCAATCAAATATCAGGTCCTATCAGTTCTGTTTCTGAAATCTCTCTTCTTTTATTCCCTTCTTTTTCATGCCAGTTTCACCACTGTTAGTTCAGGCCCTCATTGTTTTATTCTGAATGCATCCACTCCACCTGAATTACTGAAAGTGTGACCTAAAGTCTCACATCTCTAGGTCTTGCAATGGCTGTTGTCTCTGACTGGTTCACCTTTTCTCACCTTCCCCAGTTGGCTACTTAAAGACTCAGCTTTAAGGCACTTTTTCAGGGATTCCTTCCTTGATTCTTTTCATCAAGCCCTTTCTTAAGTTAAATTATTTTCTTTCTGCTCCCATGGCACATCATGTGTAAGTCTATCACGCCACTCATCACAGTACCCTGAGAATTGATTTGCTTGTCTGAGTCCTTCCTTGGACTGAGAACTCTTCGAGGACCACATGTAACTTATCTTTGTCTTCCCAGCATTTAGCAGCTTTTCTGGGAGGAGATCAATAAATGCTTGAGGTAATGAATGAATGCACACGGTGGACTTGTTAGGCAGATCTGAAAGAATCATTCACATAATACTGTAGTGTTCTACATGTTTATTTAGTCCTACTAAAGTCTGAATGCAGTTTTTATAAACTTGTGTGGTTGAACATAATGCTGATGTTTTTAAATTATACAAAAGATTTTTTCTTCTCCCTGCCATTTACAACAGCAGGCAGCATGATTATTGCTTAACCCATATTTTTATTCATATTGGCCACAGCTTCTTCCCTTATCCTGTTGATAAGAGATTATAACTCAATTGCATGGCAATTTAAAAAGTGGACTCTGTTGTTGAACTTTGGTTTAGGGTGCCAAACTTTTGCGTCAACACTAATGAATAAACTAACCTCTTAGAATGTGCTTTGTTTATCTTTCCTGATTCCTGTGCATCAACAATGGTTACTACACCAAGAGAATACCTTGAGGTTGATTATCTCAGCACCTCAGCTGCTGCTAAATTTGAAGTTAGACATCTGTGGAGTGGTGTTCATCAACATTACTTTTTTCATCTTATACAGATATATATGTCTTGTCCCAGCTCTGCCCTATCTGGTTCAAACCAGCCTCTTAAATCTCCATGGACATCAGTTCCCTCATCTTTAAAATTAGCATTTGGACTAAACTAGCTAGGAGAACTTTTCAAACTCAAATGTCCTCTATTCTATTGCTTTGGGGCCCTACTGTATGTTCTCTTTCTGTCTTATCTCCCTTGTCCGCCATCCCTTCCTCCCCTGCCAGAGGACTGCTCCTGCCTGCCTATCCTACCACCATATACATCCACAGGCTGTGTTTTTCAGCACTTGGCTTTGACTTGAAGATTTTCTTCAATAAGAGCTGAGGAGCAGTTTGCTTCTGTGCTATCCTTTCACTGGCACACTCAGATCTCTTCTGCAAAGGGTTTGTGAGTCTTTTCCTTTTAAGAAGCACATTCTTGATTGCATTTGCAGAAGTTGAGTGAGGCTACAGAGTGAACAGAGGAAGTTTCCTGGATTAGAGTAAGAACGTTTATAAATTGCAGCAGATTTGGAACTGTGATTGTGACTGCTGGGGGACATGAAGAGTGAGTAGGTATATAATCTGTTATAAATATCACACAAATTAAGTATGTAAGGTTTTGGAGTGAGGAAAGCACATCATAGTCCCCCAGAGCTTCCAGATGACTTTGTTACATTTTCCTTAAATGAGAGTACAACCTGTTAGGTTACTAAGGGTTTCCCACATAATTTGTTGACAAAGCACTTCAGGTAAAATCATTGTTTCATAAAGGTGCGCCTGTTTTTTATGAGGTAAACTAAGACTCTCCTGATTTCATTTGCCTGTGTTCTAATTTTATCATTAGACACAAATGGATAAATCAGGTACAAGGTATTTATGATCAGATGTACATGGGAAGTGTTTCTATTAAAACAATTTTTTGGCAAGATGGAAAGGCATGTCTGGGCTGTTAGAAGTAGAAGAGAAAAAGCTGAGAAGGAGGGAGACAAAGGTACCGTAGGAGGACACGTCTAGGAGGACGCGTGCAGAGAAGCAACAAGCTCTGAAGGCCAAGAGGTGACATATCCTTTCTGGGCGGAATGCAGGACACTAGGGGCTGCTGCGGGACACCCAGGTCTGAATTTCTGCGGCAGTCGTATCAGAAGGACGAGAGAGAGAGGTCCTGTCTAGTGGAGAAAGCCGAGGAGGACTTGATTGCTCCGGAGCTCCGGCGGCCGGTTCAGACAGGGTTAAGACCATCACCTGCAGTTAAAGTGCGACCCAGATGGGAAGTAGGAAGTGCCGCGGCTGAGCTTCCTGTATAAATAAACGCGCGGCTCCCAGCGCTGCTGCTGGCGAGCTGCGCCCCACGCTCTGCAAGGCTCGCAGGCACCACAGCAACTCCAAAGGCAGGAGGCGGTTGGTTATAGGTCCTCCTCCTACTCTTCTGCGGCCCAATAGTTGTGGGAGCCGGAGTCTGCTACAGTCCTGCAGAGCGCAAAGCTGTCAGCCGCAGAGCACGGAGGAAGAGGGAGAGAATGAAACAGCTCCTCCTCCACGGGGTGTGAGCAGCTCCGGCTGGCGGTGCGCGCGCGGGAGGCTGCTGAAGCCGGGCGGCCGCCGGAGGAACGTAGCTCTCCTGCCAGGTAGGTTTAGCGAGCTTTTTAAACGCTGCAGGCATTACAAGAAGGGAATGGTGTTGCGCTAAGGAAAGAAAAAAGGACAGGACACTACGATACCACGATTTTCTGCTTTATTTACTGCCTCTAGTGCTTCCAGCCATACAGAATTGAATTCATTCTACATGCCTTAAACACCTGTTAACTTAATAATAGATGCCTTTGTAAAGGTAAAATAAACTAGTTTCATTTTTACTATAATACTCTCTACAGAACGTATTGTAAAAATGGAAGGTTATTTCACACCTCCCAATGTCTTCAGGGGAGACCAAAAGTTGGCAAAACCTCAGATGTTTGCCTTCTGTTATGGGCAAATGCACAGCAATATGTTGACATACATAGATATGAATAAGATATTACCCATGAGATCTTGGCCATACAGTATACTGATTATTTCGTCAGGTAATTGCTAGTGAAACAGTGGAATTCTGATCTTATGCTGCTTTTCTCAAATTTAAGTTAAAATGAAACTGATTCCTGCTGTTTCAGCAGAGAAAAAAGATCTTTAGTGTATCCCTTTCAGGGTACCTTTTGCTTTTCTTAATTAGTTTCAGGGATTCTGCTGTAAGTCTACTCCTGATGCATATAATTCTCGCATTCAGATTTCTCAGAAATGAATTCTCCATTCTAGGAAAATGTTTTCTGTCTTCATGTGTCCACTAGAGCCTCTCACTTTATTTCTTTCTGCCCCATGCGTATCATCAAAACATTAGCTGGGGCTCCCAATAGGACTATCTGTCTTCTTCTAACTTGGCATTTCTCAATATTTATTTGAACATTTCCAGGTATGAATTAAAGAAAAATGTATCTAACATTTCTGAAGCAGCAGATTGGGGGTGTCTAAGCAGAAGCAAAATAAATGAACTTTGAGATGACTCAGTTTTTAGGGTGTGGGTGAGAGACAGAAGGAACCCAGCCAGTCTTCACTGAGTTGCTGGCTAATTAAAGTATCTGGCTGCTGCAGCTTTCACTAAGATGACCCTTTTGATCCCTGGTCCTTTGCACTTCTAATTCCTCCTTCTTACTCAGTCCTCCTTTCCCAGTCCTAGTCCTTTTCTTGGGTAGCAGCCCCTTAAGTATTACTATTTGAGGAGAAGAGAGGGGGAGAAAAAGTAAAATAGCTATAGCAGATCAACAAAGCCACTTGGAGAGAATTGTATTAGGAAATCCAAGGCCACGTTTTCCCCGAACTCCTGCCTTACTTTTGCACACCTGTGACTGGTATCTCATTCTTTCTGGTGGGCATAAACTGAAAAAATAGGAAAGAAAAAGAGATCTTTATCAGAAATAGCCTCTGACTAATTGAAACTGTAAATCTGTATAGAAAATGTAAAAAAGATATCAAGTGGCAGAATCAGGTTGCTTGACTTTTTATTTAAAACAAACAGAAAAAAACCCCTCAACCAAAAAAAACCCCTAAACAATCATCCTAGATAACTTGCTTCTACACGACTGTGCTGGAAGTGAGGTTTGAGTGTGGTCAAACACTGCATTTACCCAGAGTTTTACAAATATTTGCAGTCATCTATGCCAAATATCTTTGTGCTGAGCCCCAAGAGCATTCTCAGCATTCAAAAGCCTTATTCTCATGAATGGTTTCAGTTCACCGGCAATTTAAAGGCATCCAGACTTTCAAACTAGGTCAATTTAAGACATTAAAAAAATAATAATAAAAATTAGTTTTTGGGCCTCCCAGGTTATGAACCAAGTTTTCAGAGCCAAACTCTACATCAGAGAAAAAAAAATTATGCTCTATCTATAAAGAAAAAAGCTTATTTTATCTATATAATAAGACCATTTAGCTTCCTGGAAACTATCTTTTTCAATAATAAATACATCTAATCTGAGAAAGTATATTTAAATTTTCCATTTTGAAAAGTAATTTCAATATTTGAGATGTTTAGAAACATTTATAAAGATATCAGAATTATTTCTCTTTAGCGTTTCTGCTAATTCTAGCTTATGTGTTTCCCCTGGCCTTGACTAATGATTACTTTCGTGAGGTTCTTGGTGTTTGAAATTTCAAGTTTGAGGTAGTGGTCAGGAATCATGCTGAACCCAGATGTTGATGGAGAAACAAAGTCCAAACAGTTTTGGGACTAAACTTACTTTGTGCAATTGATTATTTTAGATATGGGAAAGGGGCCAAGCTGCCCCACAAGTCACACTTTCCACTCTGAGCTGTGCGGAGTAGGTATTTGCAGCCACTGCTCCTGAGGGCTGAGACCTTTTTTCAGGGATGCCTACCTTAATTTACAGAAGTTCCTTAGCTACAGTAAATTATCGATATTTTCAGCATTTGAATTGCTGGAGTGAACATAGATGAGAACTAGGTCTTTATTATTTTCTCCCTTCCATGTACATTCAGAGAAGTTATTCACTGTAGTATTGAGTGACTACTGTTTGCCGGGTGTATGCTAGGTGCTGAGGATATAAAGATGTACAAAATGGCCTCTGTCCTGAAAGAATTCACAGGAGTTTGGAAGTGACTTTTAACTAGAGTGATAATTCTAAATTAATGTTTTACCTAGGCAAGAAAAATACTTTAATGTTTGTCATCTTTATCAGGGTTTCCCTGATGTCACCTGAGAGGGCATTCGGTAACTTGAAGAGTCATAACAGCATCGAAGTTAATTTATTTGATTATTTTAATTTTAATTTGCTATTTCACCTTTAGGCATGTAGTAATGTTTTATTTTTATTAACTTTGGCATTTGCTATTTATTTGGTCAATGAGTACTTCTAAACCCAGTACATACTGTAGTAGTTATTTAAAAAATGGAAAACAGTACATTAAAGAGAGTAAAAGTGACCAATGCTTTTTCAACACAGAATAAGAAACGTCTCATATGTGACTGGATCCCTTCCGTGAACTGAAACACAACAACCTAAGTGAAATGTACTTCTCTTATTCATAGCAGGAGATACTTCTGATCACATGGCTTGTTGTATCTATTAAAGAACATACTTAGAAAGCCATGTCTCATTGGTTTTTAATTCCTCTGCAGTTATGAGTTTGAGTCCCAGACCTTTAGTCAACTGGTTCTTTGTCTTTCTTGGGAAGAAGAACAAAATATCTCATTTCTCTCTTTGCTGGACTTTGGCTGACGCTATAAGCCCACAAATTGTCCTACGTACAATTACAAGTAACTATCTGTTGACATCTCCTCAACTAGCTTACTCTTTATAAGTGGTGACTAGACTTAATCATCTCTATATCCCAGAACCTAACACCTGTAGAATTCAGTTCTTTGTGGGTTGACTTTGTTTCCTGCATTATTGGTTCCTTAAGAAACTAATTTGGCAAAGATGAACGAAAATACACACCTTGTACCTTGGGATGGAGGACATTCCTCTCCCAAACTGGTTTTAAACTTGTTTCTAATTAAAATTTCTGTATACAACTTTTAACTTTCATAGCAGAGTAACATTTACACATGCTTTTATTCATTTGAAGAAAAAATTTTGATTTAGATATTCATGCTTTAGCAACTGTAGTTTCCTGGTAATGTCATAACCCAAGAAACCAGCCCTTCTCTTGCTCTATGGACCTTTCTGAAATAACACTTCTTGATCTGTTAATTACATCATTGTTTGACCTGCCTTTAAGTGGTGTTCCTTCCTGCTTCTGAGCTTTGTTATTATGCCAGGCAGGAGGAAGAAAATTATTCAGCAGGGCTATATGAATAATTGTGGGAGGCAAGGGAACCATTGATTTAAAAAGGGGTGGGCAGGTCACATGGTGGTTTCAAAGAGGGAGCTACCATGGTGAATGGAAGATTATAATGCCAAAAATATCATTGCACTTTTATTCTCATATTCACTCTTACCTTCTTTGATGAGTTTTTATTGTTAGGAAAGCTGGGAATGGATTTCCTCCTCTTGGACATTCCTCTGTAGTGGTAATGAGAACATAGAAAGAAGGCAAGAAAAAAGAAATGTGTTCTTTAGAAAAAAGGATCAGCATTTTGCCAGTGCTAAAACTTGGCATTTCAGATGTTCTGTACTCTGTAGGGTTTAGAGTTAGCTTATCACAATGTTATGTGCTTTGTTGGCCATGATCTCATATTTCTTTTCATATACTTTGCCTATATATTTTGTAGGAAAAAGTATAAAAATTGGATCTTATTATTCTCACCATAAGAAAATTATAACTGAGGCGATAGATGTGTTAACTAACATAATGGTAATCATTTCACAAAATATATATATTAAATTTTATGTTGCACACCTTAAACTTATACAATGTTATGTATCAATTATGTCAATACAGCTGAAAAAATTAGGTCTTATTAAAATAGTTGTAACAGAATTTATTCATACCCTAATTTAAAATAGCAAAGAGATTGTCTAGAAAACAGTCTTGCTAATATTTAAGGTGCTCATCCTAATAGAGTGTCTGTCCTTTTCACCCACAAAACAAGTTAATATCAGTTCCTTTTTTAGAAGATACCAGTCTTCAGATTACAAAGTTATGATCTTATTACTATCCTGGAAACTGATGAGATGGAGATGTTAAAACTGAGGAATCATAGGCTGAAGTATTTTTTCATATCTTGATTTCCTCCAAATGAAGCTTTGAAACGGTGGGAAAGAGAACATGATTTCCTTTTTATCAAATGAGGCACAGTGATAAACTGTTTTACAGTGCTGCTCCCTCACAAAGCCTGAGGTAAAGATTTACTTCTATCACATCGTAGAATTAAATATTTCTTGGGTTTGTTTATTCTAGAGATTAGTTTCTAATCTGGAACTAAGACCTCAGCATTGATCAGCTGGATTTCTCTGTTGATATTCTGTTACATCAGCAAATCCTGGTGATTCATTTTGGTAGCTTTCTGTTTCTTTTAGTCTCTTTAATTATGTTTTATCAACTTATCTAAATTTTAAAGTTTTTTGCAGAAGGGTGTAAAAATTCCTAAATAACTGGATAAATGTCCTAGTAAAACATTATCCTTTCCAACCACATTATCTTTTTGTGCAATGGAATAACTACTATAATTTTAGATAGTGAAACAAGTATAAATACATTAGTTAAAAATTCTTTGAATGTTGGCTCTCCCACCCTTTGCATTTTTGAAGCAGATTGCTTTTTCAGTCCACCAGCAGAATATGAAAATTCCTTATACATTCTGTGCTTCCAGCACTACTTCTGAAATATTTCTTTCTTTGGCAATTCTAATGAAAACACATGAGGGAAAAAGTGACTTTCTCATTTTTTTCCTACCAGATAGTACTTGCCT